>VDFB02058242.1:473229303-473282240 GCA_007258455.2 Sequoia sempervirens
TTGTGGACATTCATAGGCTCGATGCCCTTCTTCACCACACTGAAAACACATTCCTTTGAAACCACCTCTTCCGGATCCTTGTCCATATCTCCCTCATCCTCTACCTCTTTGGTCACCACTGTTCTAATCACGAGGGCAGTAGGAGTTGTCATTCCTTTGGTTTCGGCTGCTACCCACATCTTCACTTTTCTTTTCATCATCGTTTTGGCTTCCTGAAGGTCTTCCATTGCCCCTTCTGCCTTGACCTCCTCGTCTTTTTTGCTTGCCATCAAATCTTTTTTTCAACTTCTCTTCCACCTTCAGAGCAAACTGATACACATCCTCAATGGTGGTCATTCTGACTGGGCTTAACTCCCTCACAGATGCTTTCGATTAGAAGCCCATTAAGGATATCGGGGCTACCTTCTCCTTGTGGCCTCTATGGGCTGTTGGGTATTAGGTTATCTTGTGAGAAAGTGTTATATTCTTTCCAGGATCACCCTTCCTTACTTCAACCCTTGTAGTTTCTTCCAACGCGTATCCTAACTTCATTGAAGTCCAGCGGTGCCAGACTGCGCTGGCCGACTTCTCTGCACCATGCGGTCCCATGCGAATTTCGATATTTCCTTTTCCTCTTAGGTTTTCTCCAAAATTTGGACCTCTTTCCCGCAAAATATTGGCATGGCCCTTCAGCTTCATTTTAAGCAAAACTTAGCCGTCGCGGGTCACTCCTAACCCTCCTTACTCAAAATATTCTTCTAGCTCGTTGATCCGATTCGATCAGCTCACCAGGATTCAAACTTCCGAATAGCGGGGACTTTTGCTCTAGGTCTTTTCCCAATCTTCGAAATGGCCCTTATTAGCCGCATTTGTTCTTGATCAATTACTTCTTCTTCCTCTTCTATGTTTGAACCTTCTTCCTCTCCTTCATCCTCACTTTCCTCCCTCAGGTTTAACCCTCTTCTCAACTGCTCTTGTAATGCATCAATTTGTCTTTGGAGGGCTGCCAGTGCATCTCTTCCACCAACATTTTTGTCGCCTCGACCACCTCTAGCACCACCACGCCTACCAGGCATCACTTTTGGAGGCATCTTTCTTGACCTCGATCCACAACCACGGTCTTGGTGTGAACTGCCTCACGATCGACGATCCATTCACACGCTCAAGAAAACCCGCTCTGATACCACTTGATGAGGGTGCAACCCGAGACTTAGAAAATAACCCACAAACAAGAGAATACTTTTATTATTAAGAAAATGGAGCTTCTTACATGCAGAGGATCTCAAATCCCCATGTTCTACCACATATGCAAGTTACAGAAAGCTACAGAATCACCCTTTCACAATATGCGAGCTTGTCCCCAAAAAGTTACCCAAAAATTAGAAACCCGCCTATAAATAGAGCTCCTCTTTAGTTTGGAGCCAAAACAACATTGAAATTTGAGCTTAGGCGGTTTGGCGCCGAAAAATTACAACTTGAAGTTCAAATTTCAAAAGAACATTTGCAATTGTATCTTCTAGAAAGTGCGCCAACTTCCCGGGGCCATAACTTTTGATTTGGGACTCTGATTCGCGAGCCGTTTGAACCGTTGGAAAGGTCTCAAAGTCAAGAACGCACTCAAAATTTGCTACGCCAATTTTAGCAAGTTTCGAGGCCGATCCGGGAACTCTAAGTGCCTCAAATTTAACTCAGAAGATTTCCAGGTGCAAATCTGGGAAACTAAAACTGCAATATCTTTCAACCCAGGAATAGAAAATAAAAACTGTAAATTGGGAATTTCATTATGACGAAAAGGGTATCCAAAAATGTAAAAACATCTAAAAAATGAGAAATTTGAAATTTAACTATTTTTGGGTGATGCAAGATTGCCCTTACACCACTGGATGCTCCTACATCATATATTTGTGTTTTCTCCCTCTTATTTCAACCCTATTTGAATAAACATAAGACATTTTGTTTAGTGTTTCCATCTTGTTGTCCAAATCCTTCTCTTACCTCACTTGGTTTTTATTGTTTCTATTACCAATCGGTATCATTATATAGGTTTTTCTCATTTATGCTTTGATTATGATTAATTTTGTTGTATATATTAGTTTATCATTCTACTTATTATCTATATGTTGATTTGGATTAAGCTTGAAATCCTACAAGGGAAATGACTAAGGTAGAGTTCCCCTCAAGCATTTATTTTCGTAGGGTTTCCACTCACACTATCAACTTGTAGGTCATTTTCAAAGAATATTGAATACTTTCAAAATAAGTTATAAAAGAAAACTACCCCTTAAATTTGATGAACAAGATCCCTTAAATTTTTTAGGTGACTACTAGATAATTTCAAGGTTGCCTAGGATGTCTAGGGCACCTTGTTGGTTGTTAGACATAGTCTAAATTACCCCTTCTTGATTTGAGGCCCAAACATACATTTTTGAGGTCTAGTTTTCAATCATATATTAATATTAACCTCCAAAATCGACACATGATAAAAATATAGTCACATATCTAGTGAATGTGGTTTGTTTAATGTATTTTATCTATTTTTTCCTATTATTCAAGAATATAAAGTTTATTTATTTATTTTTTCACTTCTCTTGCATCTCAAGAGCTAAGATCTTCTAGAAAAGTTCTACATGTTTCTACCAACATCCCCTAATATTTTTATGACCACATCATATTAAATTTAATAGGTAAAACTATTCCATCATTTCAAGTTACATCATTTTTCATTCATGTATATCAAAACTTCATAAGTTTTCATAAAATTATATGTGCTTTATTATTCCTTGATGTGTTTGCATATCTACAAAGCTTAGAACCTCTATCAATAACCTCCTCAACTAATTTTATGGTCCTACCATCTACCTTGTCAAGGTCACTCCCTTTGTTTAATGTTACTATGGTGGTTGTCAGTGTAGATCATGGTTGTTATGCTAACTATTAGATCTTGGATGGCTTTGGTCCCCTCCATACCAAGGTTCTCAAATTCTACTCAAAACATAAACACCCAATTCCAAGTATTTTCTTGTTAATCCAATCCATTCTATAGGTGCATATATATCCTCTTATTGACCAATATTTTATTTTTATACTTGTTTATTTATTAATTTATTGATTCGTGCATCTTGATTGCTTAGTTTGAGAATGGTTTCTAGTCTAATGTCTTGTTGATTATTAGTCCTAATTCTCTTGATTATTGATTAGTGTTAGATTAGTTGGGTATAGTCTTAATGGAACATTAATTAGATAATAAAAAATGAAAATAGGAACCAAACCCCCTTTCACAAAAGAAGTCTTACTTTTTGGTTCTTTCACAGAAGTATTGGATGATTAGATCCTAATTACATGCAACATATGAAATTTTAGTGACTTGGAATTTGGTTCCTCTATTTGCATGTACTTGATGATGGTTATGAAATTGGTATTTTTGTAGCCTACATTTCCTAAACAAACTTTTGATACTTTTGATATTTGTGCTTACATTTAGTAGATTCATGTTGTTTGGATATGCAGGTTTTAAAAAAAATGTTCAAAAATTCATGGTTACACATATTTGTGATAATTTGTCATTTTATTTTATAAATTTGTTGCTTTTAGATTTAAGGTTTTTGGGATTTCGGTGGACTTAGAGTTACATGCATGCATGATATCATATAATATACATGTTAATCAAAATCAATGGTGTTGTAGATCTCTATGGAGATTATTGTTTATATTGTAAATCCTATAATTTTTTTGAGTGGTGATAGTTGTATATTTGTATGCATTTTTTGTGCATGGTTTGAGGAAGTCTTTCTAGTTTTACAAGCATAATTTTTTTTGTATGTGATTAGTTACTTAACATTTTTGTAATTTGCTTGTTCTATTCCTAAATTATAGTTGCTTTGTTATGGATTTGTAGTATGCTAGATATGAGTTTTGATCAAATGTTGGTTTCATGGAGAATCTACATGTTGTCTCTAGTTATTCTAGTTTGCATTTTATTGATGTAGCATTGAATTTGTATGTTGCATTATTGTGAGATTTATAATTTTTATAGTTTCCTTATTTTTAGTTGGAGCAATGGTCTGGTTTTCTATCACCTTTGGACTCCATGTCTATGCTAGTTTCAAGATTGTAAGTACCTACATGTTGCTAAAATGCTCAAATATGAATTGTCCATACCCATAGATATTTGCATTGTTATAGGTATCTTCTCGTAGCAATATTTTTTTGTTGGATGGTATGGGATGCAAATTCTATTTGATTGACATGCATATTAATTGTGTGTATTGGTATGCTTGTTATGGAGAGATAAAGGGACGAGTGTTTAGAGTACACAAGTTAGTTATACTTTGGAAATTGTAATGGTTGATTGTGATGTCATAAGAGGCTTTAGATCATGGTTCAATGGGAGTTTTTTGTGGTTGCATAGTTAGTGATATCTTCTTGGTTGGAAATCATGGTTTTAATTTGGATTTTAGGATCTCTTGGTGTTATAATTGAATTCTCTGTGAAGATTAAAAAAATGAACAAAGGAAGTGACATAAAGATTCAAATGCAATACTAAAATATTTTACCTTGTCTAGTCCTTTCTCATTGGATTGCTCTTGAAGAAGAGTTGCACCAAACACTCTCTTTATGTGCTCCATTAATGTATTGATGAGATATGGTTGCTTATAAAATTGGTAGCATGATGATAGATCAAATGGATGGAATGAGAATAAGATAATGGGCAATTAGGTAGGCTATGTAGAAGTAGATATAAAGTTCAACAACATAACAATAGGATGAGAGAAGATGCAATAAAAAATTGGGCAACATAAGGATATGGAGATGGAAGATGTAATAGAAATTTGGACAACATAAGGATATAATAAGATGAGATGCTCAAATGGGATGAGAGACCTCTCATTTATATAATTTCCATAAGGGAAATCAAGGGCCTAGATGGATTCGTTGATGGATGGCTAGGATTGATTGAGGATTAGGGTTTGGATCAAAGTTGTAGTCATGTTACAAGTATCACATGAGGGATAAGGGATAGGTTTAGGATGTGCATTAGGGCATATCCTTATGTGAATGGTTGAGATTTGAAGATATAGTATGAAATGGATGAATGATATGCAAAGTTAGTATGAATTTTGTGGCAAGTGTCTAGGTTCAATGAATCTAGACAAGGTCTTAATTAGTCATTTGACTCTCGATAATTAATTAAATAATAATAAAATTATATAGAGAAGGGTGATGTGGAAGGGTAAATTAATTAAATAAATAACATATATTTATTTAATTGAAGTGGGGGATAAGAGTGAAGGATAAATCAATTAGAACAAGGTGGGATAAAGGTGATGGACAAATAAGTTAAATAAGTTAAATACATAATAAATATTTATTTAATTAAAGTGAGAGATAAGGGTGAAGGTTAAATTAATTTAATAGATAATAAATATTTATTTAATTAATGGCTAGGATGGGGTAAAGTCAAGTGTGGTTAGGTATGGTCTATTTTAGGTGTCTGCACTGAGTATGTGACAACCATGAATGATATTCATTTAGGAGATGTTTATGATAGTGCCATGTGTAGCTCTATAATACTTTTAGTGGGAAATTTGATAGTGATATGGATCTATCATTTTATGAAGGATGATTCTTATTTTCTTTTTGAGGATGTGGACATCTTGTTGCCATGGAGAGCTCTTGGATTTTTGGGTGAACCATTTTTTTGATGTAGATCATGACATCATGGTAGGTTCATGAATTATATATTAATTGCACAATAAAAGATTTGGTGGTAATCTACTAGATGAGTGTTGTGATAGTTTTTCCTTGTGACCTTCTAGTTAGTATCAAGTTGTAGTTGGATTTTGGTTGACATGAGATGATCAATTGTGCACCTATATTAGATTTGGGTGAGGCTAGAGATCTCTTATTTTAGGGATTATATGTTGGAATGACAAGTATATTGAATTGGTTTTAGTTGAATGGTTGCAGAACCTACATTTGGAGTTTTAGTGTTGTAAATTGTTGACCCTAATAATTTCACATTGTGTTTTTCTCCCCCTTAATGCTAGGACCTAATTATACTTATTATTTGCTCGTTTAATCATCATTTTCAAAAAATAAAAAATAAAACTGTGAATTAAAATTAATTATTTGTTTAATAATAATTGAAAATTCAAAATAGGTCTAGTCTAGGACGCCTTCGCCCTTGACCACCCTATTTTGGCCCAATTTTTAGTATTTTATTGTTGACATTTTCATGTTTGCAAATTTAAATTCATTTGTCATACTTTCTAAATAATTAGTGGAAGAAATGGAGAAATACATATAAATATAAGTCTTTTTCACCATTTGAACACCTAATGAATTTTGAATTCCAATTAAGCATCCTAAAAGCAATCAAGAGCAAAATAATCAACATATTTATGAATTTTCCATTAGCCGAGATTTATATTAGCAATGCATCAAGTTCATAAGTAATATTGATCATGTTTCTATGTTCATTTATTTTGTGAGATCTTCTATCAACAAGCAAATCTTTCTTGCATGAGATATACGTCATGAATTTAGTCCATCAAAGAGATTGGATTTGATTGGTAAGTTGCAACACTTGTCATTTATCACTTTTTTTTATCCATTTGCCTCTGCCTGATCGAGGCTAAGCACTCTTTATACAACATCATCATAGTCATTTGTGGAGGTGAAAACATCAAAATGGGGTTTGAATTAGACAAGGACCTCTAAGGCACAACCCTTCCTCTCCTCTCTTTCTTGCAAGTGATAGATCTAAAGTGGATTTGAGAGAAGATTGAAGACCTAATACTAATATCAAGTATTTAAACATATTCATTCATCAAATTAGGGAAAGAGCAATTATTCATCAACCTACGAAGTTTTGAAGTTGAGTTTGATAGGAAAGAACCTATAGTTTGTAACACACTTATACTTGTTCTAAGATTCCAAAAATCACCATCCTCAATCTAGGGTGCCCACACCCCTTACCAGACAATTTTAGCTCAAATTTATATGTCAGGTTCCTCTATCTCTGCCTTCTACTTTTCTAAATCACATCAATCTTGTAATTTTCTAAATTTACATCATTTTTTTGTAGATGTGTGTTAACCTAGTTCACATTCAAAAGATTACATCTAGCCAAACATTTCCCAAGGGGACCAAAACCTTGATCAACCACTCCGTCTCTTCCTAAAGGATAGAAGCTAAGTGGTCATTCATGATCATTTTTGTGTTCCCTAATGTATTGTAGGATAAAAGTGTGATTTAGACCCTAGATCCCTTTTCCCTACCAAGTAGAAGCTAGATGTGAGTTTGACATGAAAATATTGAGGAGATTATACTTTATTGGTAAAATAGTCTCATAACCTATGTTGGTCTAAATAGGTATTTTTCCTAACTAATCACTTAGTGGGGTTCTATTTACATGTTAAGCTCACTTAGGTTCTAGGCATATTTAAGCTGTTTAGATAAGATTTTAGCTTTTTAGCTTTTATTAAACAATAGAGTCCTAGGTCATTTAATGATGGCTCATATCATTTAATAATGACACAATCATTGAATGTTTGGTACTTTATCACACCTTGTCTATATAAGCAAGGTCATTGTACACTTTTGTAACATACCTCATCATCATATTTGATAGATCTCAATATCAAGCAAGCTCAATTCTTGCATACTCTCTTGTGGAAGGCTTTCATTGCTTTTTGTAGGTGGTCTTGGGATAGTGCTGGTTTTCAACTCCTACATGGTATTATAGCATGACCTTACAAATTCCTTCTTAGATTTGAGGGTAGAGCTATTGTTAGTGAGAGATCTTGGTGAATTTTAGAAAGGCTGCGTATGCTCTTCCCTTGCACCCTATGGTGATCCAGGGAGTTAGAAAAACTTGAAAAAAAAAATTATTAGGTTAATTTTGGCACATGTTAGAGGTAATTTGAGCTCACCATTGAGTTTAGGGCATCAGCGAAAGTCAAGATTGGCTTTTGTTTTGTCAAAATTTGACATATTTTCCTAGATCTATGAGGATTTCAAGTTGGGAGGTGGTTACTAGATCAGAGAGGTAGCTAAATTTTTAGAGCACTTTAGGCCAAAAGAGACTCTTCAATTACATCTAGAAGCCAAAAACCTCAATATTGCCCATCAAATCATCAAAATCAGAGATTTTTTCCTCGAGTCTTCAAAGGTTTTTTATAGATTTTCATCGTCAAATTTGTCCATGTGATTGTATGACATTGATACAGTGTATTACCATACAGTTTGTACAATATGAATAGTCTATCGTCAATCATAAGGCATCTATAGGTGAAATATTCTACCTTCTACATCATCTAGTATGAATTTTTGCACCATCCAATACCACTAGTTGTGTTTGTAGTATGATTAGTTGCATTAGTCACTTTAGTATGGAGGTCAACAACATATTTTAAATTTAATGTTATTTTTATTATCTTTTGCCTATGGTTGCTACTTTTTTTTGCATACAGTCATGTGGGAGTCGTGGGGCTTATCACTCAAGTGACATGTGACCTACTGTTGCCTGCCACAGGCAACACCACCTCTTACAACCATCCATCCACTACTCCCCTCAATGGTGGCAGGTTTTTAATTTTTCTTGACTGTGAGTGATAGTCATATTAGTGACCAACGACTAGTCGTGATAGGGGGTCAAACTATAGCCCCTATTGCCCAAATTAGGTATATTTTTAATAGGCCATATCTTGTAGCCAGATATCAAAATTTTGCAAACAAAATATCGATAGAAAGCTAGTTCTATATACTTCATAGCGGTGCAAGTCATTTTACTAGATTTGTTGCAATTACATTTTAGTGCCAATTGAAGTTCCTTTTCTCTTTTGGACCTTCGAGCTCATAAATTTTTTCCATTTTATTCGATTTTTGTGATTCTAGCAACAATTGAAAGGTATTCAAGAGCTCTATCATTTGGTTCATGCACTTTTTCTAGATTCAACCCCAAGTATTATTTATTTAGTTTTTGCATATTTGACATCTTCATTGATTACTTGAATATATTGTCTCTTGGGGAAGTTTTTTGTGGGGGGCTTCATTTTTAGTTGTACTTCATATTTGAGAGGTATCACATCAGTTTATATATATATATATATATATATATATATATATATATATATATATATATATATATATATATATATATATATTGGTTTATATAATATTCTCCTCATAGGATTGATTTGGTATACTTACATATCTAGTAATTGAGCTTTATTTCGAGTCTAGTTGTTAAGGGGTTTGTTGGTATATTTCCTTATTCTTGCTAGTTTACAAATCAAGGGGATTCTCCTTGGTCAAATCCCTAGGATTCAATTTTCATGATAGTTGAAACAAGAATTGAAGATGACAAACAACTCAATTAATGTCTAAGATGATGTGATACTAATGTTATGATTATGTTAATATAAATTTATTATAAATACTTAAATTAAGATATATTCAAATGAATAATAATAAATTAAAGTTTATCCTTAAGTACCACATCTTAATGCATAAATTAATTAATTTCATTTCTTAATTGATTCATAATAACTAATAAAAAGAAGCTACAAATCACCTCTCTACTTGTAAACTTAACTATAAAAATATCCTGAAATAATAAATTGATAAATAAAAAACTAAAATGAAATCATAATATTTACAACTTCAAACACTAAAATATACCACATACACTAATCTTCGCTTGAAAGAAAATGGATTAAAATGAGTCCAAGGTATGCATTTTTCACCATTATAAGAATTATAATCTGTCTATTACTTACTAAAACCGGACCTCAAAATTTGCAAAACTGTAGTTCATATTCTACTTGGTTTTTTCCCTCGTGGCTGCTCCACGCATCACAGCGATTCTCGAGATTCCTTCATAGATCTAATTATTTCATTCCAATTTAACAGAAACATATATTTCTTCACATACCCACACAGTTTTCTTTAGAATCTAGTATCCAAGCACCCAGAAACGATCAAGAAGGATGATTTCGTTTGGTAAGGCCTTTTACACTGTAGGGTTTTGGGTGCGGGAGACAGGGCAAGCACTCGATCGACTGGGTTGTCGTCTTCAAGGAAATCATGTGTTTCAGGAACAATGTACGTATAAATAAATAGCCCCATCTTTCCACTTTTTTGTTTATTTCATATATTTCTTGTGGTTTTAATCTTTCTGTATTTTCTAATTTTTGGGTGGAGTTTAGGGTATCTGCATTTTAGGTAAGCGATGATGTTGTTTTCTTGTTCGTAGTTTTTGGGAAGGAATTTTGTTACTACATTAGTGTAAATTAATTTGAGTCGGTATGAACTTAGTTCGTGTGTATACTAGGATCAATGAATGTATATTCTTCTGTTTTTGCTATTAATAATTTTGAACCCATTTTTAATCGTCTTTATTGGGAAGATGGCAAGGGGCGCTCACAATACGCAACCCGGGTACCAGAAATTATTAGTTTTTAATTGTTTTAAAGTTTTAGCTGTGCAATCTCTGTTGAAGTTGTGGGCGATCTTTATCGTGGTGCTGGGTATGCTTAGACTCATAGTTGACAAACTTGGACTCGGCAAAAACCTGGCAAACCCATTTTTTTTTTTTTAAATTTTGGATTCGGCAAAAGCATGGGAAAGTACTCGGCAAATTCTCTTGAGAAAATTTAGCTAAATTTCCAAACATTGAAAAACACGAATTTGTGAAATAATCTCAAAAACAATTAATGAAACTGAATTTTCAAAGTGCAGAAGTAGTTTTTCGTTCATTTTTTTTTGATGAAAACGAGTTCAATTTACACCAGTGTAATATGATTATCAATATTAGTGTATTTCTGCGAGTTACTTGCCGAGCCTAGGTGGTGAGTTTTTCAACTAAGCGTAGATTACATTCTTAAGATTCGTTAACATGGATTACACCACAGCCTGGTTACATGTTTGCTGTTGAGCCCTACAATAATTACTTAATTTCAATTAATTTGCTCATTGAAATATCTAAAATCTATTTTTATTCCTCTGTATTCTGTAGACACCAAGGGATACACATAAAATGCATCCATATGGCCCAAATATATATTTGAAAAATGACTGAAACTCTTGTTATGACAATGATCCCTGATACACTTCAATAGAGGTAAATGTTAAATTCCTTTTTAGCTGGCAGCCTGACTGGAATGCCTCTTGGTTGGAAGACCTTGCTTGTGGAAATGAGTGTACATTCCTCTTTATATAATTATATTTTACATATATTTGTCAAATTTTATATCTCTAGGATTTTGACCTCATGTCTAAGATTGAAAAATATCAGACCTTGCCAAACTATCTATACCAGGAGCGCAAAATGCATGGGGAATACTCCACCAAGTTTAGTTCTCTTTTATTTTCGTTGAAGCAGTGAATATGCCTTACGGGACTTGAACCTGGGTCATGTTGTGACCTAATTCACACCTCGCCCCATTGCAAATGGGAACCCTTGATGTTTGCCTTTTAGGATTTTGCCTTCGCGTGCTTCGTTTTGTCTGCTCTCCGTTTGGGGGTTTTGAGTTTGAATTTTGAGTGGTCACCCAAGTCAAGCAAGTGAGTTTTAGCCTGGATCACTATATAAACGTCGCCATCGTGCTTAGAAGGTCTGGGAGACGAAGATCGATTGTCGTTTCAGTCAATTCCGACACCTCCAAGTTTTTAGGGTTTCTCACCCGGGCCCCCTATTTTTTAGGACCTACTTTTTTGGCACTTTTGGGCAATTCTGGGATCCCTATTTTTTAGGGTCTATTTTTGGAAAGCTGCTATTTTTGGAAAATTTCTATTTTTAGAAAGTTTCTATATTTAGAAAGGAAAGGTCATGAGTTTCAAAAATCCACTCAGAAGTTCGAAAAGATCAACGAAACTCTCAGAAAATTGATTCAAATTTTTTTTGAAATTTTGGTAAAATTCTGGAAAATCACAGAAAAAGTTCAAAAAATCTGGGAACTTTGCTTGAAAATGGTGAAAAATCTGGTGAAAATCACGAAAATGGTGGAAAATTTGAAAAACCAGTCAAGAAATCTGAGCAATTCATGGAAAAATCTGAACATTCATTCATGGAGAGGGTGAGAAAGTTGATCATGGAGAAGACCTTCAGCTCACAAGTTAATGGTGGAAGCTTCAGCTAAGATGCTTATGGCAACAAATCTGAGCAAGTCCGCCCTAAACCAAATGATGAATGGCGAACCAAGTGACTAAGGCCGCCCTTGAGAAAAGCTGAAGTGGCATGAAATTTAGTAAAGTCCAAGTGTCCAATGGCAAGGAGAATGAGGAAGTCCGCCTATGTCCATATGTTGGATGGCATGTAAATTGTCAAAGTCCGCCCTTGTGTGGCCTAACATGTGTTGAAGTCCGCCCTTGAGGAATGTTGGAATGGTAATCAAAAAGAGAAAGTCCGCCTATGTTCATGTATCCAATGGCATGACCATCAAGCAAGTCTACCCTATGCAAATGGCCAAGCATTTGATCAAGTCCGCCTTGAGCATTAGACAATGGCCTAAGAGATGAGGAAGTCCGCCCTTAGTCAGAATGAGCAAATGGCAAGCCAAGACCCAAAGTCCGCCTTAGGCATAAAAGAAGTGGCTTAAGAAATGCTAAAGACCGCCCCAAGCCAAGACTTATGGCAACAAAAGGAAGAAAGTCCGCCATGCTTAGAAGAGTGTGAAAATTTTAAAATTTTGCCTAAGTCTAAACCTTTGACAAATCAAAAAAATACATGTTTGACACTTTAAAAATTTCGCCATGCTTGAAAAGAAGGAAAATTTGCCTAAGTCCAAATCCAAAGTGTCTAAGAAGATGAAATGAATTTTGGCTAGATAAATTTTGAAAAAGCAAATGGCCAAATAAAATTGGACATGGCAAAATAATTTTGGACAAGAAGGAGATTTTTGGACGAGGTAAAATTGGACATGGCTAGATCAAGAAAATATGGCCAAGTAAAATTGGACGTGGCCAAATAATTTTGGAAAAGGCAAGAAAATTTTACCAGAGACTTTGGACGAAAAGATTTATGGCCAAGTAAAATCGGACGTGGCTAGATAAATTGTAGAAAAATCAAGGAAATATGGCCAAATAAAATCGGACGTGGCTAGATAAATTGTAGAAAAATCAAGGAAATATGGCCAAATAAAGTTGGACGTGGCTAGATAAATTTTGACGTGGCTATATAAATTTTGGAAAAACGATTAAGATTATGGCAAGAAAATTGGACAAAATGAAAATTCGCCTAAGGCATTGGCAGGAAAAATTCGAAAAAATCAAATTGCCTTGGACAAAAATAATTTGCCATAGAAACGAATGGGTTGGAATTGACACATAAAATAATTATTTTAATTATTTTAATCATTTACTTTCCAACACCCAAAAGGATAAGTCTTGAAAAATTAGAAATTGGAAAGAAAGAAGAGGCGTTGGCGTTTGCAGAAAAGTTGGCACAAGTGAATGAGCAGGCTTCCTTTATGCTATCACGAGTTGCAGACCTTGCAGAATCATGGAGTAGTCTCGAAGATATTCAAAGCAGGATCATCCCATGTATTCGGGAACTGAAGGGCATCTCAAAGCAAAGATTGATTGAAGACAAGGTTATTGAAGCCAGGGCTGCGTATGACTTCAATGGATGGTATTACGCTTTGATCTCAAGGAGAGGAGTCCTCAAAAAGGTGAAGCAGGATGGTGTCAGAGTCGAAGAACAAGCGAAGGAAATTCAGAGTAAAATTTATGAAATGGCTGCAAATATGCTCGATAAGGATGTTGTCAGAAAGAAACACTTGCGGCCAAAGAATTTAAAAGAACAAGTACAAAAAATTTTCTCCACCACCGGGCCAATCATGAAAGAAAGCTTCACCAAAATATTCGACTTCATGGCCATCATAAATTCTTTCTTGCTGCAGGAACTAGCATGGGCGACTATTTTTGCAGAGTGTGCCGAGAGCTTGGATTTGCTGGAGTACAATGTCAACGTGCTGCCCGACATTGCCATGGAAGAGGTCGACTTGATAGTGTCTAGATTCGCCGAACGTGAGGCCACACAAGTGGATAAGGATGCCACTCCAGATGTCTAGAGTTCTCTTCAGTTAACTAATTGAGGTTTTAGAAACCCTAATTAGGGTTTAGTTCTGTTTAATCTGGGCCATTGATCCTGAATCAATCTCGGCCGTTCTTTGTAATTCTGAGAAACTATATAAACCCCCCCCTCACTCTCTCATTTATCATTAGAAGGATTAGAAAGATAGAGAAGTTAGATATTCATTCGAGATTAGAGATTAAGAAGTTAGAGCAGATTCAAGATAGTTAGATGGTAGAAATAAAGAGAGAGTTTTTATGAGATTGTTGTGAAAACACTACTTTGATAATAAAGTTCAAATGCATGAGGTGCCTTGAATACTTGATTGTCGAATAGTTGCATGGTCGCATATTTTCTTTCTCTCTTAGTTAGTTTGAATTAAAATGTATGTTAGAAGAATGATAGATTGATAACGGAGATTGGTGAAACTGAGCTCATACTTTCTTTGAGTGGATGATTTCACTCAATGTGCAAAGTTAGACTGAGCTTTATAGTGGATGCTTAACTTCTGTTTGAATAATTGTTGTTTGATTTGATGGTAATTATTCATTACGTGAAAATCACAAGCACATTCCCAAAAGATTGCACTTGCTCTGCCTAGTTGTCGTTTAACGTGGCGAAACAGAGTATTGTTTATTTGGTTTCATTTAATCCTCGTCTTCTCTTGATTTCTTAGGAATAGTATAGGATCTCTAAAACTCTTAATCTTTTTCACTTTTTTAATATATAAATCAAAAAACCCAAAATGATACTGCATTTATGTCTCCGCTTTTCTGAATAACTTGCAAAATCTTAATTGTGCCCACAGCAAATCACATCCATACCACAGAGCCTATCCGCATTCATCTTAAACATTGGAATTACCCTATGACCTTACTTGCAATCTTAGCATAGGAGGTAGTTTTTCAAGAGAGAATAGAGCGTCTGTGACACTTTGTTCTAAAATGTTTGTTGTGTCATAAAACACGCACCAACAGGTCATCACCATTTTAATGACTCTGGCTTACCGCTTTTCATTGAATTCATTTTCTTGTCTTTGTGTTCTTCCTCTGGTTTTTTTGTATATTGATAGGCTTACCACTGTAATAGCATTTACTTACTTAAACGTCTTCTTGGACTTCTGGAATTTCCCTTTGTTTAATTTTAAATGTAACTAGTTTGGGAATTTAAAATTTGATGTTTCAGGGCCCATAACTGGACCCATAATCAGTGAAATACCTGAAGTTGTTCTTGATTGAGATTCCGTATTACATCCCTACAAATAAACATCATAAGTTATAACTAAGAGGAAGATTGAGAGTCAGTTTATTGTTTTCTCAAAGTACCACTGTCGACAACTGCAGTGTGTTGCTTAATTGATAATTCTAATTTGAAAAGATTACCTGGTCTAACCAATACAGCTATCACCTCAGGAGCAGAAGATCTCATAAACACCATTCTCAAGCTTATGTTCCAAACGGTCTTTGCCATTTGGCACTTCTAAGGTCATTTCTTTACTTTTCTTGTGATGTTTCTTTGTTCTACATTTTTCTTTTGATTATATTTTCAATTGGTGGACTTCTGTCCCTTGTAATTTGCAGCATTGTGACACAATGCTTTCCTTCATAATTGATTGAGTTTTTTAATATTTGTTTATGTTGGAATAACGTCCCTCCTATCAACAAACGTCTCCAGCTTTCTAGCAATTGTTACACTTGTAAAGACCTGCATAATTTAGTTTTTAGTGTGCATAAATAAATATTTTATTTGGATCAGTTTCACCAAGGGCACACACCTGGATTTTAATCCCCTTGATTGTCTGCATAATATTGACCATATTGTAGTCCAGCTGGAGACTTTAGAGCAGATTCTTAACATGGAAACCCTGGCATCATGATCTGTTCTTACAGTGAAGTCATTCTTAACGTTGTTCTTTTGGAGCTTTTGATCTTGAACATTCTCAATAATGATTTCATTGACTCTCAAAGCAATTACTGGCAATGCAGTTTTCATTGTTGCCTCATACCAATGCCATGTAGATGTGACAATGTTGCCTTGAACGTAGTTCCATAAATAATGAAATAAAAACATGTTTTTCATGCCATGTTTCCATGCCCCCAAAAGCTTCCATATCAAAAAGCTTTTTTTGGGAATCATGCTGAAACGGTTTCTGGGATTTGCCAGAAGGAAAGATACAAACAAGTTAAGGAAAGCAACTACTGAGCTCATAAATCAACTTTTATGCCTCTGCTGGAAGGTGGGGTGGACTTTTGAATCCCTTTTCTCTGCACAATTGTATGAGACATATATCAATGGTTCTTCAAATTCTTGAGATGAGTTGATTCTTCTCCTAAATCTATGCAGATGAGGCATATGGTGTCAAAAGTGTTGATTGTGTGATATCTGATAATATGGGGAACGGGTTAGACTCAATCCAACAAGGGCCTATTGCCCTTTTATCCCGGTTGCAGAAAACTGAGTAAAGCAAAGAAAAACAATAATTTGGTTTTGTTTGTGTAGACACAATAAGTCAGTGTTCACGGTTCACATCCTCAAACAGGGGCTCAAAATATTAGATAGAATTAATTGACTAATATAATTAATTTCTTTCAATGCATTTTATAGTGAGTCAACACATGTATAGAGTATATGGATCTTTAAGCATGGTGGATGCTTGTTGCTCATGCAACAATTGAGGAATCTGAGCAAAATATGGTGCCCTCATTACTTTGTTAAGAGTTAAAATGTAAAGTACATTTATTACATAACATAAACATTAATTCCAACAAGATAATTGTTGATAGAACACTCAACTTACACAGATTCCCCTGTTTAAGTATGCGAAATGAATTATTCTTTTTATTTATTTGGAATTCACATGAAGATAATTTTTTAATGTCACTAGATATCAATACAAGTTAACAGTGAGCAAAATTTTCAAAGCTTATCTTGAATATCATGATGCGAGAGTGATATTTTCAACATCTAATATTTTCTTGAGATTTAAACATGTAGCTCTTCAAAGTTCAAAGCTAACAATAAATACCACTTTATGCTTAAAAAAATGATAACATTAAGGCACTTCGATCATGATTGATAAATATGCATTGTACAAAGAGTACCTTGCTGTGCATGTTCAGAGAGTTATCTTAATTCTTAAAGTTTGAGAACACATAAGTTCAAAATTGTTATGAATATTGATGTTCTAGATGTCATTACAAGCAACCTAAGTCTCAAGAAAACTATGCTTCTAAGTTATTTCTCGAACCATTATGCAAAGGCAGTGATAATCCATATTGAATCTGTTTTGTTTGCATGATTCTTTGTACTCCTTTCTAGATTCTGTCATAAACACGTTTTTTACACTGAATGCAGGCTTTGCATGCACAATATATCACTATACTACCATCTTAAAATATCAGATAACAAGATTTTTAATATTTATGTTTGTTTACTAGTGATTCTCCCGTGAATTGTATATATTATAGTGTTACTTGAATTGCTGCCCAGGTTAGATCCCAGTAATATTAATAATCTTGCTACTGAGAAGCCAGAGCCTTTTGGAATTTGTTCTTAATAAACTGTAATTTTTCTTTGATGCTTGTTGTAAATGTTTGTTAATTCTAGTGTTATGATGGAATTTGCAAACATTGTTTGATGATTCTTTGACAAGAGTTTTTGGGATACTCATTGCCAGCATTAGCATATATGATATAAATGAAACTATGAAGCCTATGGTATGGCAGTTTAGAAGCAAAATACATGATTTATGAAAATTCAGAGAATCACTATTGTAGGTTTTGCAGTTTATTTTTTAACCAAAAATCATTGGATCCAAGGATTGGCAAAGCTGGTTCATGTCCATCCGATCATTGGATGTTGAAAAATGTAATGCTTTTGATATTGTTCTGCTGATAATAGAATGTGGAAAAAAGTTGTGTTTTTGATATTGTTCTGCTGGTTATAGGGTAGGGAAAAGAATAGTGCTATGGATTTGATATGATGATTCTCTAGGAGACTAGGATCATCTACATAAATAGAGGTCCTTGGATTTTGTCAAATGAATGTATTAAACGATAAGCATGGATATTCAAACCATCCAAAATGTTTTTATCATGAATTTGTGTATTTATCATTTTGTTCTTTTGGATTTTCCATTTCTTGTATGCGGGTTTTAGTTTGTGCTTGTGTGTGAGAGGGAAAGATGCTGAGATTGGAGATTTCAAAAGGCTACTTGAACTACATGGATCCTATTTTTAACTAATAAGATTACTAGATTGGTTGGAAATTTGGTAAACATGACTGCTTGTTGAATTTGAAAAGGTTTGAGGGGAGGCAGATCTTAAATCTTAGTGAATAATGTAATAAGCTTCACCAATTTGCGTATAATTTTTTTCAAATTTCATCAACTAGATGACTCAGGCATTTTGTCAAACAGTTATCCTTAATGCCATTTTCACTGGTTACTAATGAATTGCAACTGTTTAGATACTATATGTCCATTTAGTGAATTTTTTCCCAAGGCAGGTCATCACAAAGAATTTAATTCCCATATCCAAAACAACACAACTTTGCAGATATAAGTATGAACTTACAAATATTGTCAACAGCAGATTGCTAAAGAAGTTTCTCATTAACATCAGATCATTCAATACAATATTTTGATAATGCTTCCTGACCTGGAGAGAGAGTTCCTCTTCGGGGTCTATGCTCGATATTGCTCACACAAAAACTTAAGCCCATATTTAAACATACCCAATATTGTATACTTGATTATTCTCCAAGTTAAGCTGGGGTCCACCGCAAGAGATGTTCCGTCTCACAAATACAAACATAAACTTCCTGTAGCAGCTGTCCCAATGCTACATTAGCTTTCCAAACTACCTTTGAACTGCTGAGTCACTTTGTGTGAGGGCCTGCTACCTGGTCACCCTATTGGATAGTCATCAACTCCCACAAACCAGCCAAAGTAAAGATAATTCTCCTATGCAGTAGTGGTATACAATGAACCACATTAAATGAACAAGATTGAATGCCCTTTAAAGATATTATAATGGAAGTCTGGGTTGATTTAAATTTATTTAATTGTCAACAATTCTTGCCCGGATTGCTACCCAAACTCCTTGAAACATAAACCAAGGATGAACTTATTTAAACTGGGCGGCAGGTCAAGAATTGACACTAATATGTATTGTGAAGTTGTCGGCTTCAGGAATGTGAACCGTCCTCACCAAATTTATAATGTAAATTGATAATCGATGCCTCTCCTGGTATTATTTAGAAACCTGATATAGTGTGGCGGTTAGTATTAGGGCTCGTCTCCATTCACAAGACAATATTATCTACGATTTCCTTTGAATGATATCGAATCCTTATAAAATATCATGCGTAAGATTTCCTCTAAAGAATTTGTGCCATTCAAATTCTCAAGACCACATCTCCAAATTAAAGTGACTTCCCTTCTCCTGTCATCTGGAAACGACTCTAAAGTCTTCCCCTGCAAACCCATTAACTCCTAAAGGTGGCAATATATCTTTGACGACCTTGTTTCGACGACCCCATTCATTTACATGATTATGATATGAGTGAAATAAGTTCCCACGTTAGTTTTGGCCGACTCAGATATATTACTAATTCTTCTGTTCAATATTAATACCTCTTATTGTGACTCCAAAACAGTTAGGGGAAATATTTCATCATACACTGGCTGCTTGAATTAATATGGCTCTTTACCGGCAATAGTTTTCTCCAAACAAGAGGCGGGATTGTAAATATTCAGGCAGCTTCTAGAAGATATTAATTTTAATCTCTACAAAGGTGTGAATCATTGAATCGATTCCCAACTCCTCATAGTCATTGACAATACTTGGAATCTAAGTTGCCGAATTGGGTACAAAAATGTGGGTACGGGTATGGGTATGGTACGCTGGTACAAATTTTTTTTTTGGGGGGGTGGGTACATTTGGGTATGTCCGTACATAAAACATATAAAAATCATAGATATAGACATATTTGCAGCCTAAAAAGTAAAAACAAGAATTAAATTTAGATTACCACATTTCATGCATATGCTAAACAAAACTTAGAACTACCATAAATATAACAAATTTGAAATACAATTATACTAAATTAATTTGATATCAATTTTTCAAAACTCGAATGTTATGATAGGTATATAATTATATTGAATTCATTGTTCATTGATTCAATATTTAAAACAAAATAATACAATTAACAGTAGGCATCATATGGGTCATCAGGAAGATACAATTAACATGAGAAAGTTGAAAAAATCTTTGAAATCTGCATCGAGATTTTTGGAATCGGTCAAACACGCCACACTGACCAGAAAAACGTTCGGATTAGTCTATTTTTTAAAACACGTTTCAGGAGTAAAAAATGCAATACCCTGGTCGTTCCACATGGTTTTTACAAGTATCTGATTTGGATACGTACTAGTACTCGGAAATGGCGGGGCATATGAGCGATTTCGGTAACTTAGCTTGGAATAGATGATGTTTAAAGAGAAAAGAACTGCCTTATACTCCCGAAGTGCCTCCAACATCATATGCCCATATTAATTATTTTCGCCTATTTTCATCTTGAAACAGTTTAAATCATTTGTGTATCCTGCCAATGCATCATTAAAAGACGTTCCAGAAATCATTGAAACGATTTAAAATTCAGTAGAGAACCTTAGTAAAGATTGAGACGGCACAAACTTCTTGAAATACTCCTCAATTTGCAAAAAACTGGAGCCTCTATAAGGCTCAAACTCAGAAACTCGACCAAACTTTGAAATTTTGTCTTCTTTGAAGACTTCTCAATTTTTCACAAAACTTCAACAGTTAATTCCAACTGTAAAATCTGAGTGACTTTGCTAGTTCAGAAATTGGGTTTTCGTCCAATTTTGAGAACATGGTGGTTTTCGTCCTCAAGTTACGAGAAAGAGCCAAGCTCTCCAAACCATAGTCAACCATGCCTGCCTGCAATGAGTTTCCTGAAAACTTTTATTCTTTTGCCTTGTCTCTTGGCGTTCTGCTTGACTGACAATTCAAATTTCTTTTTTTTTTTAAATTTCCAAATTGTGACTTAATTTTTGAATCTGCATTTAATAAGTCACTTTAAAGTTTAAATATAATATTATTTAATTAATAATATTTCCTTTTGAATTAACATTTGGAAGAAAATATTAAATAATTAAAATAATATTATATTTCTCCATGTAATAAAAAATGGGACATTACAAATAATACCATAGTTTGAAATTTGAATAGAACAAGAACAATCAAATAATAAACAATTGTTGAGCTGAGGACTAAGATATTTTGATTTCTTGGGTGGATCTCTCTTAAGTGTTTAATTTTCACATTCAGCAGATGTCTTTGACATGTCCTCATGAGCCATGTAAAGACCCATTGACTAAATCTTATATAGTGATAAATGTTCTAATTTTATTGAGGTTTTTATAAATGGAGAATAGGTTGCATGGAAATTGACTCTAGAGCTGAACCTTAGTATAATTGAGTTTATTAATGTTATTGGAATGCTTATTTATTTATTTGATAGGTAAGTGAGTTTCTATAAGGTCTCTTTATTGGGCCTAATAAAGAGAAACAGCAACAACAGAGTGCAATAAAAAATGGTGAGCCTGCGCCAGACCATAAGAGCAAGGCTAGAAACCAGAACCCCAAATGGGCCAAACAAACAACCACTAAACTAGGGGTCAAACAAATGAATTAGAAACTAGAAAGCATTACAAATCCATGTATGAGAAACTAGAAGAGTGCTACTGTCCAGTGCTAATGAGCAACCCAAGCCAAGAACAGAAACTGCCCCCTTCTTGTTGTGAGGTCTGAGAACGATATGATTAGAGGCTTTCTTCCTAGAAAAAATCCCTGTTCAAAACTAAAGTCCATTCATTCAAACAATTCAAAACTGAGGAATTACTAGAGGGGACCACTTCCAAAAGTATTGAAGTGGCTGAAAATTAAGGTCTTGGTCTGAGGTTGAGGAAGGAGGACTCCCCCAAAAGAAACTGAGATCAGCATAGTATCCAAAGAAAATGATAGAGCTGGGGGGAGCCAAGAGAGTAAACACCTTCAATAGGAGAGAGAAGTGAATGAAGCATTGGAGAGGAAGTGTGCATGACAGGAGAAACAGGTGAAACCTATGAAGAAACCTTCTCTAGGACCACTGATCATTGTAGGTGGAAACCTGAGCAGACAGAACAGGGGTGTGAACAAAAATCCGTTGATTCTGAGGCCCAGCCCCCTTCCATGAGGAATCCTGCTTGAATCTCCTTGTCCTATTTTTTGAGCAAGCTTCTGCCATATGAACATGGGCAAAGCATGATCTACAACTGAAGTTAAATCTTTCATAATACAATTGCTGCTTCTAAATACTATCACCAACCTTGGGCCAAATCTCCTCAAGCAAAACCCTAGAGAAGGCCCTTTCAATGAGCAGGCAGGCAAAGCTAGGAAGAGAGTGTGAGATCATATCTGGAGAGATAGAAATAAGCTTTTCCAAGGAAATAATGATAGATGACAGGCTAGGGGAGAACCAAAACTGCAGGGGGAGATTTGGAAGAACCCTGTTGCGAGCAAAAAATACCATGATTTTTAATAAAAAAATGACCAAACCACTTCCAATTGTGCCTTTGAAAAAAATCAACCAACAAAGCTGTGATTTGAAGAAAAGATCTGTCAAAATTGTGTGGCCTGAGAAGAAAAGTGATTTGAATATGCAGAAAAAACCTTCGATTTTTACAGAAAAAAATCATTTAAAACTTTGCAGGAACTGTGGCATGATTTGCTGAAAAACCTTGACACGATTTGAGCAGAAAAGTTCACCCACAAGCTTGAGAAAAATTTACATGATTTGCAGAGAAACAAATTCGCGATTTTCAGCCCAAAAAACCCATGCGTTTTACACCAGAAAATGACGCAATTTTCTGCAATAATAGGCCTACGATTTTGTTCTGAAAAAAAGTTCCACAATTTCCAGCAAAAAAACTGGCACTATTTTCAGCTTCTAACAAATCGACTAATTTGTTTAAAAACATTCTGCCAAAAACTTTGTACGAATCCATACAGCTTCCCTTTGGTATTCTCTGTGAATGTGTGTTCCTCAAACTGTCACTGTCGGCAGCAGTCCCTAGGCCTTCTTGCCTTCTGAAATCCTGAAGCTCGACTTGGGCTCTCATACCATATTACAAAAACAGCACACAGAAAGTTGACCAAGATTGCATAAAAATCTGTTAGCAAGATAAGGAGCAAAAGCATCCTTATATAGGATTACAAATATCTTATCCACAAAGTATAAGGATGACAAATATCTTATCCACAGAGGATAAGACTGACACTTAGGAGGATAAGATAGACAACACATAAAGCAAAAAGGTAAATCCTAAAGTCAACACTAACCCAAACTGGAATTGCTGTGAGGGTTTCAGAAGAAGGGTTGAATTCAAGATATTGTTATCACCTGGAATATGCACCCTGCTGAATCTTGAATCCATCTATCGTGTGAAACATGGGATGACCCCTCAAATTGTGGGACTTGCAAAACTTGAGGTCAACCTTTGATTAAAGGGTGGCTTCCTCTTGGTAAATCACCTAAAAACTAAATCTAACTAAAGATTTTTGCTAGGAAAAGAGACAAAAAAGAACTGATAATCTGAATCTAAAACAGAAAATGAAGGCGATACACCAAATATAGCAGATTTCTGCTTCCTTTCAGCAACACAAGTCATGAATCTCAATCTAAAGCTTCACACAGTAATTTGCAACAATAATTTAGAGGTAATCTTAGAACAACAACAATCAAGGAGTCATAGAACTCACAATAATACTTGCTTTTTTTTCAGACAGAGAGAAAATTGAAACAAGTAGAGGCAAAAATACTGATCTTTGATTCACTGAAGGCTGCTTAATTGTTTTTTGGAAAAACAACAAAAGTTTACATCACAAGCATACAATCAACCATTATTTTAGAGTGAAACAAGGTTGAAGATGCAATCAATGAAGAAAATCACAGAAGTAAAGCCCTAATTTTGACTGAAAAAATTCAAGGACTGAATGTCACTCTGTCACAATAAACTTCTCCAATGCTTTGCAACAAAGCATAGGCCTCTTATAGTTGTGCATAAAAATTCTAAACAATATGTAATGGCGTGTGCCGTTTTTTGGTTGCTTTTTGTCTGGTGGTTTGCTGCCGTTGGGCTGATGGTTGTTAAATGTTGTTTCTTTTTTGCTTCAACTGTTCCTTTTTGTAAAGGGTTCTGGGCCCCTTCAAAACCCGTTTTTTACCTCTAATCAAAACAAAGCATAGGCCTCTTATTTATAGATTTTGAGAGCTTAAACTCAAGAAGTCATGTTGACTTTAGATATTTTTCCAATGAGTTGTCATCCTTATCCTTTGTGGATAAAATATTTGTAATCCTTATCCTTCCCATTTAGACTTATTTATTATTTTTGCATACTTTGCTGATTTTGTAGAAAATATTTTCTCTTTTTTTGTTTGTTTTGATTTTTCAAAAAAATCAGGTAACAAATACCAAGGCTTCATCAAATAGAGAGGAGTGTTGCCCCAAGCCCAAGGACCCACCTTAAGAAGGAATGCCCAATCTGAAGAGCACACAGAAAGTAGAGAGGGAGTGGGGGGCGAGGGAGGCGAGAGGATGTCAATTAGTATTTTAAATTTTTAAAAACTCAAACCTTAAAAATCAAAAATCAAAATAATGAGAGTAAACATTGAACAAGATGAACACCGTTTTGCACGTGGAAAACCCTTTCGGGTAGAAAACCACAGCAGATCAATAGCTTTCATTAATCAACAATGGGCACCAACCCAGATTACATAAGTGAGCACAATCCCACTGAGAGCACCAACTCTCCTTGAAGCAACAACTCCAAGATGCTGAAGCACCAACTCCAGACTGCTGAAGCACCAAATTCAGAATTGTAGAACATAACACATGTAGGCAAAAATCACTGTTGAAAACATGAAATCCTTCTGATCAAATTCTTTAACTTATTTGCAATGAAACCTGTAGCCTTTCTCATTTCACAACATTCTTCAGAGCTTATTAATATTCAATGGTATACAAAGTCAGACTCCTCTTAATCATTTATCATATCAGAGAGCAGACGACTCCTTGCAAAAAAAAAAAAAACTTGCTCGACTTCGTCACACAAGACTTCAACGGTCACAACTTCATAGTTTATGGCATATCATAACAGAAAAATGGATGTTTCGAATAAAACCATCTCTTAAGACCTGTAGTCACTGCAATCTCTCCATGAAATATTGTGGGCTCAAAGGAACATTCGCAATCACTCACCCTGGAATGAAAGCTGAAGATAGACATCCACAGCCAAAACACAGAGACTCCTCTCAGAATATTCATGCCATTGAATCTGCTGCCTCAATGCATTGATTGCTGCTAAAGGATATATTCAAACTTTTCTTATAGACCATAACAATTTCTCCTGAACATACACGCTACACTCAAAATTTAAAATAATTCATCCTACATTAATTAACCCATTTTATTAAATTAATATTGATTAAAAAATCTTTTATTATTTAATTAATTTAAATAATTCATTTTCTCACAATTTTTCAAAATAAGTAAATAAATCCATTATCCACAAATAATTGAATAAAAAATAATAAAGAAAGCATCACAATCAAATCAATTAACACATTGAACAAAATAGTTAACAAATCTTCAAAAGGGAAAAAATTAAAATCAATTAACAAATCAAAATCAAATCGTTTAACTCTTTGAGCAAAGTAAATAGATAATTCCATTAAATCAATAAATGAGCTAATTAACTAATAATAGCTGCCACACCCATCTTCATACACTTCACCTTTAATGGGATAACTCTTGATTGGAAATCAAACCCTATTGGTTCATCTATATATTCTAAATCCTATAAATTTGGGATCAAATCCTTCGTTTCAAAACATTATGATCCTAGTTTGAGCAAGTAGATGTTGACTGAACAAGCAACAGACATACAAGTGTCAAAATCAAGAGCATGTCCACATAGTGTTCTATTGGAGGTTTGCATTGGAATTAGATTAATGAATTTCAAATATTTTTTTTGACTCTTAGTTTTACTCTAATTTGCATGCTTATAGGTAGCAAACAACATTGAAAATGAATCCATTTGCATAGATATATTTTACACTATGTTGTTAGGCAAACACTTTGGTCTCTTTTTGAAATGCTATTTCCAATGGTTCCTTGTGAGTGGGCTTTACTTGAGGCATGGTCCAAAATGATGGCTCTCTACTACAACTTCAGAATTAGATGGGGGAAGAGGGGCGTCATTGCTCAAGATAATTTCTTTGCTAAAGGATGATTGATCTATGGTTTGCTGTGTCATTTGCTTGCTCCTACTCTCCATTATGGTTTATGAATTGAGTTTATGGAACTGGTACACCATTCTTTCTAGGGCAAGCTTTGATGATCATTTTAGGAATGTGACATAAATGTTCTTTCACCCAACTATTTCAGCTGATATATTTAATACTACACCTATTGCAAATCTAGGCATATCCCACCACCTGGAACTTGCTATATTTTTTTAACATTCTTCCAAAGTGGAGAGTGTGGTTATGTTTTGTAGTGGGGTTGGCTTACGGAGCTAGAACTGGCTGCCATTGATAAGCGACACATTCAAAATTCAAATTATATATATATAAACGAGAGAGTCTATTTGTAAAACAAAAATGAAGGAAAAACCAAAAGAAACTCTTTTCCAAAAATCATCCTATATGATCTCCAAGGCAGTGAATGGGCTCTTCCACATGCACAGGAATGGCAGTCCAACCATTTGGAACCTTCAATTATCAATCCTTGGTTCTATTTGTGTGATGTCAAGCAAGAATGAATGGTTTTTGTTTTATGTGATCACAATGAGGTAGAATTAGTTTGTTACTTGTTTTAGTTTTTCAAATTCTTCACAAGTCAAAGTCCTATGTTTGTTAATAATAGTCAAAGTCAAAGTCCAAAAATTTTAAAAATAGAAAAAAAAATTAAACAAACACCTGCAAACTAAGTATATTTGTTTTTGGTTCTGCAAAATTCGGTCAAATTCATTCCTGGTTTGCCTAGGTTTGCCTACAATTGTCTGGGGAAAACTTGCAGAGGAAATGGTGTGCCCTGGTGGGGCCCCTGCTCTGAGCACCCTGGAATATAAACTGTGTCCGGATCTGTAGATTGCAGGGCATGAACTGACTCCTTAGGAAATCAATTTATTATGTTGTAAATTTTTCAAGTAACAAAAATATGTTGAAGTCAATGAGATTCATATTTTTCTGCATTCTTATATCTAATTCAAGCATTGCTTTTTAAGTTCATCCTTATTTCTGATCTGTTGTACATGGAATCTTATTTATTTCATCATGGTGTTCTTGCATTGGGAAATTAATGCTGATAATTATCTCGCCAATTACTGGATCCTGGAGTATAGTGACAATAACTTTAAAGTTTCAGATTTGATTGCTATCATTCACTAACACTTTCTTTTGTTTGCAGTATCAAGGCATCGCCCGCTTATGAATCTCTATGACAAAGTTCCAAATGTAGCCAAAGATGTGTTTGTGGCTCCCAGTGCATCTTTGGTTGGAGATGTGAAAGTCGGGCAAGGGTCATCTATTTGGTATGGGTGCATTCTTAGAGGTAGGTTTGTAATGGCATGGAACACATTCAAAATGCTTTTTCTGTATTCAGAGTAGTTCAGTTACAATATTGCGAAGAAAAACATGTTAATACAAAATGTCATGGGAGCATTTAATGAATGTTTGGATTTGGCTTTTGTGTTTTTACTTCTGAAGAGTAGACTTCATTTTCATTCTGCTGACCATTTGCATATTGATCATGGAAACTGAACTATGCATTCTCAGTAATGGTTTACTGCATGATGAGAATTCTCTCTCTTTTCAGGAGAATTTCCATAGGAATCGAAAAATTCCTGCGTCGTTCTTGTGACTGTCATTGTGTAAAGCATACCACAGAGAAAATCCATATTTTAATATCTTTCCCTGCCCTAGGATTAAAATATCTATTTTTTGGGATGCTAATGCCCTGTCTTAAATTTATTATGGGCATAATAACTTAATATTTTATCTACTTCTACATGATTTTTAACCAATAAGCTACAAACTTCTTGTGATTGCAAATATGAATATGATTTATGTGTACATTTCCAGTTTGGATATGTGCAAATCAGTCTAGCTGCTTACTGCAAGATGTAAATGAAATCCCTTACAGGTGAGGACACTGATGGGGTTTGTGGAGAAATGGTACTGTCTTTTATCTTTCTTTCTGTACAACTGCAACTGGAATGAGCACTATGATGAAATAAGGAAGATAGATGCTTGGGCCCTAAGCACTGAAAGGGAGGATGAATATATTTGAATAAATATACTTCTGGAATGGATGAACTGTCACAATGAGGGAATGATACATTAAGTGGTATTCATAGGCGCAGAAAGACTAAGAAACTATCCTAACTTTACAATATTTAGTGCCGGGTCACTGATAGTGGCTGTTGTAATTCCTACTGGTGATGCTTGGTCCCTCGAGCTGTGATGCCTGAAGAAAGTGGTACTGACTCAGACATCATATATAAATAGATTTTTTTTGTTTTGCCCAAAAGCATGATGAACTATCCTTAAAAGTTATAATTTGTTTTATATGTACTTCATGTTATATAATTACTGCTTTTTAAAACTTCCTGAATGTGGGGCAAGGGGCCCACTCCCATAATATAAAACTTTTCAAATGTTTAAACTTTAAAAAGTATCATAAATTTCAGACCCTGAACAAGGGAACTCTATTGATACAAAATGGCTAGCTTGAGGTTCCAGGTCAGATAAACATATATCTAAACCTAAATAGCTACACTAGTAAGGAAATCTCATGGTATTCACACTACCCTGTCCAGCATTATCACTGTCTTCAACAACATTGCTATCCTCGGCTAAACCAGCTGTCAAATGAGGAAAGAAATGGCTCTTTTGGTGAGGGCAGCTCTTTAACGTTCCAGGAAGGCGTTTGGAATTTTTCAAGGGTGCCTGAGAACAGAAAGATCATTGCCAAAGGATGATGAGACCTTGCTGTTCTTGGACATAAACTTCTGAATCCCTTCAACAACCTCTGTCAAAGCCATGAAACAAGCCTCCAGCTCTCTGAATGGGCCATCGAGACTAGACCACACACTTCATACCCAGCCACAGGAGAGGATGCCCAGAATGGGCCTTGTCAAATTCTCATGCAGTATCTAAACCACCTCTAAACTCCTCATAAATGTAAAATTCAGACAAAGCCTTAACCATTGTCATATCTTTTATAAAGTCAATCAAATTTGAAACTAAGTGTCTAAACCACATCTAAACTCCTCATAAATGTAAAATTCAGACAAAGCCTTAACCATTGTCATATCTTTTATAAAGTCAATCAAATTTGAAACTAAGTGTCTAAACCACCTCTAAACTCCTCATAAATGTAAAATTCAGACAAAGCCTTAACCATTGTCATATCTTTTATAAAATCAATCAACTTTGAAACTAACATTGAAGCAATGCCATTTTTTACCCTGTGGCAAGCCTCTACTTCCAAATACTTTGATCTGATTGCCTCTTCAATGGAGTTCATCACAGCTCACAGCCTCTAAAAGAAGTAGAACACCTTCTCCAAGTGCTGGTCTGAATTTGGACTGAGGAATGGCATCTGCCTATCACTGCATAAAATCATAAAGATGAAATATTGGTTCCATATTTGCCTAAACAGTGGTTACACCAGGGGTCCAGCTTGAACCATGAAAAAAATCACAATGAAAATGACATCTGGCACAGGCAGAAGAAGCCACTTCGCATACACTGAATGTAAAGATGGGAAGGACATGCTTTGTTGCCAGTTCAAGACACATTGAACAATGATGACTGAATTAATGTCCAAGCCCTCCCATTTAGAAATATCATTGCCTCGAATTAAACTGTTTATGTGGTCTATTGCATTGTTGGCTAAGTAAAACTCCCCATTAGCCTCACGGTAACAATGTTGGAATGAATATTATTATAGATTGTCCAATAAGGGCAATATGTTTTCCAGCTGCCAAGGAATTTTTATTTGTAATTGCATTAAAAATAACCATCAAATCACCTTCTATAACGATAGAGGAGATTTTGAGATTGGTGATCATCAGAAGACCCATTAAGGGGGTTGGGCCTTGTTGTTTGTTCCTTCCATCAGTTTCTTAGATGCTGCATGAATCAATTTCTCATATGAGTTTCTCACAATGCAGCCAGCCGTAGATAAACCAGAAACCCCATTGAAGTTCAATTGAGATTTTCTAGTTGTGGGTGGGATTAATTTGGAGGTTCTATCCGTAATACCCCAAAGGAATATTTTATGATATTTGCCCAGCTTTAATCCACTTAAATAATTTCTCAGGGTTAGTTCAGTAATCAAATTAAATATTATTTATTGCTAGTCAGTTGTAATACTGAAATTATTTATGCAGTAGTTATGGATAATAAATCATTTAGTCTGAAGCGGCAGACTAAGGAACAGCACTAAATGATATAAATCCACAGCCAGAAATAAGAATAAATTCCACAATCTCTTGTGCTGCCATCTTTATGTACTCCCTTCCCTCTATACACCACCAAAAATGAGGCGGCTGCTATATAAGAAGGCGGCAATTAAAACTGGTACAAACCTTCAGTAATGGTGACCAGCAGAAATCATTGTATAATTTAGATCAATTACATCTTGCAGAAAGTTTTGGTTTGGAGACTTAAATACAATTATTACACACAAGGGTTTCTATGTATGTTGCACCAAATATATTAGATTTGTGATTATTCTTGGAATTTATCACTACTTTCGCAATATGGCATTATGTATGTTGCACCAAATATATTAGATTTGTGATTATTCTTGGAATTTATCACTACTTTCCCAATATGGCATGGTTTATCCCCTTCAAAGATGGTGATCAGGTTTGCTGATGAATAGCAAACATTATGAACTCAAAGTCTTTATCGATATCAACTAGAAAATCAATTCTGCACAATGTTGATTTTTGTGTTAAATCATTCCAAGGAATTGTGAGTTTTTGTCTTCCAATTCCATGCCTAGACGGGTTTCGTCCTCAGGTTAATTGTACCAAAGTTCCATGCTTCAACAGGGAGTAGAAATCAGAAAATAGAATGCTTTATTAATATGCCTCCTCCTTGCTTGGCTTCTCTTAAATAAAGTTTTCCTCCAAAAGACATAACCCTTCAAATTTTCTTCACGACCCTTGCTTGATATTTGAGAGGAATTATTTAGAATAAATTTTAATTATAAGAGACCTTATTTTATATTTTAACTTTATTTGAGGCACTCTTTATTAAAATTTCGTTTTATAATCACTTAATGCCATTATGCCCCCCTTACTTTATTATTAAAATACTATTTCCTTAGTGCAAAATTCCCAAACCCGTGGAAAATGTATGAAGAAAGTCATTTTAGGTTTTATCTTGGTTTAGTTTCAAAGAAGGTACATTACAGTCTACATTTCCCAAGATTGCTTTTCCTTAAGCAATCACAAACTAGAATGCTCTAGAATTTCCTCTCCACTTGACTAAGTCTTTTTGAAGATACGAGGATCCCAAATTAATGTTAGAAATACTCAAAATCTCTCTAGTGTTGCATTGTATTTCGTTAAGTGCTTATTTGTTGCTAAGTCTCATTGATGTGGTTTTCTTAATAACTTTGTCTTTCTTACCTGCAAAGCTATTTTGAGTCATCCTTAACTCTGCTAATTGCTCTATCTTTGCAACTTCTAAGTTTCCATGGAGTCGTTATTTATGAAGAACCATTTCACAATTTAACTTCTGTTGTGCTACTCTGATATTATAACAAGTTGTAGAGCTTGAACTAGGAGATGTCTTTGCCTCTATTTGAAATAGCGGGTTATTCCTGTGGAAAAATCTCTTTGCATCCATCTCAAAAAGGGGGTTATTTGCAACCCAATGGAAAAATTGAAAATTATCCTTGTTAGTAGATTGGAAATCATTTTTTTGTTCAGACCATTCATACGGGACTAATTCTGAACAATTGTTCTCTAAATCCATTATTTGTGATTCGTAGTTAGTGTCCGCATTCCCAAATTGCTTACCATTAGTTGTTGATCACCGGTGGTGGTAATTGCTGAAACCTTTTCTTCAGCTTGTGGCTTTGATGTGTTACTTATATTCATCTATTTCCAATTCTTCATCAGATTTCCCTGTCTTTTTATTTTTTATTTTGTCACTTCTTTGCTCTGACACTTATGGCTTGGCTCTCAAGATTTCTTTCATAAGAAGCAAAGATTTCCTCTTCTAAATTTATTTTGGTTGTTGCCACTTTCTTGCAATAGGAGAAATTTTCTTTTGTTGATTAGAATGGGTTTCGGTCCAATGCATTGATTGCTGTAGTGCTATATCCCTTTTGATGACTTATTGGGGTTTTGGTTCTGAATTTATCTTGTTTGCTAAATCTGATTTCAACATCAAGATTTTCCCCGTGAAGGAAAGCCACTTGCCTTTCCAAGATACCAATCTTGGGTGGCAAGGATCTAATAAATTTTTTCAAAGAGAAGATCTACTAGCATTTTTGAAGAGAGGCATGTACAAATACGTGCTTTGGAGTTCAGCAGTTATGAATCAAATTGCGTTTGCTATACTTTTCTGCTATATTAGATATTTGTTGAAGGAAAATATCTTAGATTTGGTTTCATTAATGACTTGATGCAAAGTTGATGTGTAAACATTCAAAATGTCTATCATAACTTTTGCTTCAACCATTCTTTCTTTTTCAAACAAGACAGTATTATTTGCAAATTGTTGGTTTATGACCACTAAGCGTTTCTTGGCCTAGATTCCTTCCAATTTCCCAAATTGGAAGAAGCGTTGATGGCTTTGCCCAGAGAGTCAATACAATGTGTAGAAAATAAGAAAGTGGATCTCCTTGGTGAAGCTTCATTGTGGCTTTAAAGAAGCTATAAGGACCACCATTCTCAAGAACAAAATATGTGGGACTGAATATGTGATTGAAAATCCATTTTCTCCACTCTGATGGATGGCAAACTTTTCCAATATTTTCATCAAAAGTCTCCAATCGGTCTGATCATAAGCAATCATACTTAGTGAATTATCTATATCCAATTTTACAATCATACTTATATCCTTTCTTATGAGTTATCAAATTTCCATTAGTGATGGCTCATTTGGAATGAAGCCCCCATCTTCTTAAGAGATGAGAATTGGAAGGAGAGTTTTTAGTTTGTTATCCATGGCTTTGGATATGATCTTGTAGACCATATTGCAAAGTGAGATGGGACAAAAATCATCAATGGATATTGGGGCAACCTTTTTTGGGATTAGGGCAATAAAGGGGCATTTAAGTCCTTGACAATATTTTTGGAACATTCTAGATTCCATCACGATCTACCACACATCTTTCTCAACAATATCCCTACAAGAAAGTGCATGGAAAATTGTCCACACTTGGGGCCTTGTCTAGTTGCGTCTGGGACAATGCAATTTTTTTCTCTTGCTTAGAAAAAGGAGCCATTTGAACCTTGTTTTGATGTTGAGAAATAGTGAGAGGATCTTCGAAAAGAGTGAATACTATTCATGTAGCAAATAGGTATGATTGCCACACAATAGATATTTAAAGAACCAGATTGCTTCCTTTTGATATTTGTTGGATCTTCTAGTGTTTTGCCATCTTTGGCCATGATCAAATTGATTCAATTGACATGTCTTCTCATCTTCATTTAGTTATGAAAATATTTTGGCATCTCTATCTCCTTTTCATAGCCATGGTATTTTTTACTGTAGTTTCCAAAATATTTTGTCTCTTGCCAGATGTTTTGAGAGGTTAACTAATATAGATTTTTCCTTGAGAAAAGCCCCCCAATAGCAAGCTGTCACACAAATGCAAAGGAAATGTTGCAGAATACAAATATATAAATACTGACATTCAATATATGTCGATAAGAGTTTTGGAACATCATGCTTAGAGGAACCTATAAGACCCTTTGTTAACTGCATACCAATATGCTTGTGTGGAGTAGGGCAACAAGCCATAGTATTCAATGGTAACATAATCAACAAGCAAATAGTTACTTCCTACTATCACAACCTGCAGACTTGTTACATTTTGGTTCTTATACAAGAACATTCACCTTGAGCTTGAAAGCAGAGTAGGCAGAGTAGAGTCACATCCCCCTATGGAATCATTTACTCTATTCTATTCTTTACATGTTTATCCTATGTCTCTTTATGTGTATGTTATGAAACCTTACTGTACAAAATGCATATGCCTCAAAACACCTAAATGATACATGTATGATACTATATATGCATATATGCACATAAATGGTATAAAATGACAAAACATAGAAAATTACATTAGTCTTCATAAATTTGGAAATGTCTTTTTGCTTTTACCCCCTTTACAATGATCTTTATGTACTTTTTATTTGCATGTTCTTCAGTGTTTTGTTTAATATAAGTCAAGAATGGTGAAATCTATTTTAACCCTACCAAATACAGCGAGATATGGCATCCCAGCAATGCGTTTGCCAAGCGATGTGATGGAAGATCTGCTCTATATGGTTTTGTGGGCTATTATAGAAATAAATGGATATATTTAAAGGAGTTCGTAAGTGGAAACAATGTCCATTGTGATGAGGGTAGACTCTGATGTCTCTATGAAAGGATATATAACTGGAACAGTATGGAATGACACATCATTTGGAGTCTGATTGTTCATCATTATGCAATAATGCATTTGTTTAGTCTAGAATAGGGCATTGTTTCAAGTTCAAATAGAAAATAGATTTGTCTGAGGAGCTCAATTTCCTCACAGGCCTTATAAACTTTAAATTTCTCATCAGTGTATCTGTGGGAAATGATTGTAATGGGCTTTAACTAGAGAGTGCGTTTACTTATTATCACATGACATAACAAACTAACAACTTCTCAATAGAAGAAAATTATATTTTGCTGTCCTTAAATGTTCCCAAAGTGTAGGAAGGCAATTTATTTGTCACAAAGTTTAGCTTTCTGCACAAAGTTTATTTTCTTACAGAAAGTTAAGTTTTTTAGATAAATCTTAGAGAGTTTAGATATTTGAAAACATATGAGCTAAATGCTGATTTCTTAAGAAGGTGCAGTTTCTGTAAAAATAAGTATCTATTATTCAATATGCAATTGCTTTGCAGGAGATGTTAAGAGCATTACAGTTGGGTCTGGAACTAACATACAGGACAACACCCTTGTTCATGTGGCAAAAACAAACATTGGTAGAAGTGTCCTTCCTACTGTCATTGGCAGCAATGTTACCATTGGTAAGGAAATTCTCTACCGTCAACTTTGGGTGTCATTACTAATTACTTGTCATTTATTGAAATGCTTCCACTTATATTTGTCAATATGTATTGCTTTTTTGGCCCAATGTGTATTCATGGCATGGTTGTAGTGGTTTAGGACTGATTTTTTTTTAATTTAAACGTGAATGGATGATTTAGACAGGTCACAGTGCTGTATTGCATGGCTGTACTATTGAGGATGACGCCTTTGTAGGAATGGGTGCAACTATACTTGATGGAGTAGTTGTGGAAAAGAATGCAATGGTTGCTGCTGGAGCGCTTGTGAGGCAAAATGCCTGTATACCAACTGGCGAGGTCTTGATTTTTCTCAATTTCATTTAAGGAGTGCTGATTGAATTTAATGATCTTCTCTAAGTTTTGACAATCTGGTTTGCAATGTCTGTATGTATGCTTCTGGTAATTTATGTCAAGTAATTAACTTCTTCTTTCTATCTGGTTTGACATACATCATTATGAATGGTTGCTTATTCCTCATGCTTTTCTCATTTGTAATACATACAAAATATTGGCTATAATTTATGTCAAGTAATAAACTTACGCGACATACATCAACATTGAGACCATTAGAAATTTTATTTCTTTATTTTTCCTGTTAAATACATCTAATTTTTTAATTGGCCCATCTCTTTTAACATGCAATCTGAAATTTCTCCCATCATCTACATGTACAGATGTAAATAATATTTGAAAATATGGTCTGTATATATTTAATATCAAACTTGAGGTTAAAAGCTTTAAAAATTGAGTATCTTTTATAGTAAACGCTGTATCTGTTATTTGATTTATACAATCAAAGAAATTGTATTACTGTACACAGAGGTAATGGCATTTTTTACTTGCCAGTTGTCACAAGAAATAATGCTTGACAGCCATTGGTGGCTGTCAAATTTAATGCTTCCTTCAGTTAACTTTTCTTATACCTTGTTCAGGAAAGAATCTATTTTGTTTTTTCATCATTCTGTACTTAAGTTGGTAAATGGTAGATATAAATGAGAGTGATCAAAGATCAAGTGATTTCATCTGATCAATACTTCTGTTTGCCAAGTCAGACATCAAGAATAGATTCAAATGTTATTATTTGGGAATTTTTGTTCCCACAATTCTCCATTCCTTGTCTATGTTTAAAATTTGAAGTAACAACAGAGCAGTGACATATTCTACGAGTAGAATATTAAAGTATCACCAGCATCCAAAGTATTGACATGGAAAACATAAATTTAAATGCATGATGTATATGAAAGTCTAGTTAGGAGGATGGGACTGTTTTTCATGATCTATTAGTGAGGAAATTGCTTGGTTGTTCCTGATGTTGCATCTATCAATTTACAGGTGCTATCTTATTTTAAGTTGAAATAAAATTTTCTTTATATTTGCTATTTAAGGAACTACAAGATTGTAATAGAGTGCTGTTCATAGTTTACTAATGTGGGTAAGACATCACAACCATTTCTACGAACACCCTGTTAAGGTGTCAGTAGATGACAAGCAACCAGGGTTGTGATACAAGCTTCAATTTTCTTACTCTTGAACTATTGCATAGGTTGAGATAACCTCCAGTGGGGTTCTCGTGATCACCAATCAACTTTTAAGTACGTGGTCACTAGAACAAACATCTGGAGTACAGGAATCACTCAAAATATTTCATGCTGGGCTCTTTTTCCTGTACATACATCCAGAAGTGATGAAAGAAACCTCCAATAAGCAAGCACAGAAGGCCATCCACATGGGATTAAACAATTGATATAACTCAGAACTGAATAGCACAGTTCTCTGCATCACCAGTATTTACTTAAAGGTAGGTGATCTCACATGAGAAATGCAGCACATAGTGATGTCATCCGAGAGTTTGGTGTCCACATATATAGTTTTACTACTCAGTAAGTTTTTGTAATCCAAAATACTTAGGACAAGATGCACAACTGGCTGCAGTTCCTAACAACTTATATTGAGCGAGCAGTACTGTTCAAAATAAATACTCTAGCAATTCCTTGAGGAATAAGGGAGCATCATTGTAATTTTTTGGTATTTCCCTAGAATAGTCGTAAACCATATCCACTACATGTGAGATATTATCACACTGCTAATACAAGGCCCATCAAATTCCATCTATACAAAGGTGGGCATAGTTCCTATCGATTTTGATTGAGTGAGGTATTTTCAAAATAAAAAAAAAACTTGGGTAAGGTGAATTATTTGAAGCACAAGAAAGTGTCATGGTAGATTTTTGTGATCTCTTTCCTAAAGAACTTATAATCCATATCCACATGTAAGATATTGGAACTCGGGAAAGGACGGACTGTCCCACTAATACAAGACTCCTATTAAATTCCATCTGGTGTATTATTAATAAAAGCATAACATTTATTGACAACCCATGCATTAATTTAAGGCTAGCATTCTCACAATCAAAGTGAATGCTTTAATATCCAAAACTTCTTCTACATGCTATTTCTTTTCTTAAATTTCTTAGACCGATTCAATGCTCTTCAATATGGTGGTGTGAAAAGGTACTTTAGCAAACTAGTTAACTTTTACCTAGTTGACCTATTCATGCTACATTTAAGCTCACTTGAAGTTTATTTATGCTTTTGTCTCACTTCATATGTACATGTGTCCTCACACTTGTCTCAAGTGAGTACACATGTGTCACATCTGGGAGGGGTAGTCAGACTTTCAGTCCTACCATCTCACATCCTCATCCTTGCCTTTATATGCTTATTTGTGCAATTCAGCTTTGTAGAAGTTCTTGGCTTCTTGCAAGTGATCTTGGCTTGTCCAACACAATTACTACTTTTTCTTAATGAATGGTTGGTAGTTCATTTGGCATGACAATAGTAGGCAAGAAATCAAACATTTAGTTATCAACTGGCAGTCAGAATAATAACATCATATGGTATTTTAACCACGAGATGGTTGCTAGTACAAATAAATGGTTCTAACAACTGTCAGTGACGATAACCAAAATTTGGAGATAGTTGTCCTAGTTTAAAAACGTTGAACTGGACATAGAATGACAAAAACTTGCACTCTAAAGAAATAAGAAAAAAGTGCATCATATATCTTTCTTGAATTTGACACCATATATCTTAGGTACCCCGTATCTATCTGGATTCCTGAATAAAGAATGCTCTATAAAACCCTTATTTTAAAATAGTCAGGAGGAAGTTTATTGGGATTTCCAACAATAAGATTTTAACATGTGCATTTTAAGCAATTATTTTTGTTCCCTTTACCGAGGTATCCTTTTATCTTAGCTTGATTCCATTAAGATTCTGTCCAGATATGCCACAACCATCACAACCACAACCATCACAATGCTATCAACAAATAGATTTGGTGGATGTATTTCCAATTTTCCTTGTATCAACAAATAGATAAAGGCAGGCTGAATCAATCAAGTGTTTTATTTTCTCCAGGTATAAAGTCCCTGGACTAAATAGAGCATATTGACCTCCTTTGAGCCTTATGGTATAGGTCAACAGTGAACTTATGCTATATGTTGATTGGCCTTAGGATAATCTTGCCATATTTGGTGATTCACAGTATCTCTTGTTCAAGCTTGTAAGCCAGGTTAAAGTGATGCAAAGTTGTTTCCCAATTGTTACCATTAAGCATGCTAAACAGTTAAAGTGTCGTTTTGTTGGTTCATCAATAACACGTCTTATGAAATTAGGCATGTGTCCTATGGATGCTTATCTCCTTGCATACCTGTCTAATACAATGGGTGGGGATATTTATTTTTTCTGTTAAAATGATTTGATCGCAACTCTCCAAGCCAATAAGTTTTGTGTCTCGGCTCTCTCCCACTTGTTAGCTTTTGCTAGCCTTTTTAGTCACGTTTGTTGTAACTTAGTTTTACCCGGGACAATCATATCATGAGTCAGGTCTTTGTCTAAGAGGTTAACTGATCTTATATTTTGGCCAGTTGAATGCTTATTTTTGATCCAATGATGTTTATGTTGGCATATAATTTTCTGTCTCCATAGTTCAGCACCTTTAAGTTTGAATGCTGAGAAATATAGCTTATGGTCTAAGTTACCAGTTCAGGTTTAGGTATAGCAGATGTGGCAAATCATAAACTGTACAAAAAGTTTTAAAAATCATAAATATTATATCTAATGGCCTGAACTTCTCTTTCTATTGTCAAGGTGTTCTGTTCCACTTTATTCATTTTATCAATAGGGTCATTTCATAAAAAAACTCAGATCTTTCCAATACGTGCATCAACTCCTGAATGTAGAAACCTTTATGGGTGTATTTCAAACTTCCGAAAATTCCATATATATATTTATTATGGCAACCTGGAGTTATAAGAGGATTTATGTTGTGTCATTTATTTTTTGTTGTGAAGCGAAAGGTGTTTTTTGAGTTATGCATGATGTTTCACGTTAATGATATTTTATTGTTATTCTCCAACAGGTCTGGGGAGGCAACCCGGCAAAATTTCTAAGGAAGCTCACTGATGAAGAAATTTCATTTTTCCCTCAATCAGCATCGAAGTATTCTGATTTAGCACAAGCACATTCAATCGAGAATGCTAAAAGCCTTGATCCTACTGAAGCTGAGAAGATCATGCATAAGGGGCTTCCAGAGAGAAGTGAAGAGATCTCTCCTGAATTGCTTACTTCGGAGGCCGACACAAAAAGCCCTCAATGAAACTGCAAAGGGGAATTCCTGAAGCAATAAAATAAGTGGGAAGCATACTTTCCAACTGTAGCAGGGTAGAAACTTTGCATGGACTGTAAATGGAATTGTTTTGAATGGGTTTTTTATGACCCCTCTGCATAGAACATGGGGTACGAATGAAGATTCGTATTGTGTGAATTTTGGACGTCTCTCTTGTATTAACAAAAACCTTAATGGTTGGCTCGTTCATCTCTTTTCTATTTTGCTCTGCAACATTTTGATCTCAGATAATATGAAGAGTTTTACATTTTTGTTCCAATTTATCCTTTCTATTGAGAGTTGTAACAGATTTTGGATGTTGTAGTATTGCTTCCAATTCCAGTCATTTATGCCATTTTTAATTTTCTTTCCTGCATCTTTTAATTGTGGTATTTTTTTTCAACCTGCAAACAATTGATCCATAAGATGTGTTAAAACTTTGAATGAAGTCAAAAAACAAAATGCATTTTCTTGTGATATTTTTTCTTAACCTGCAAACAATGGATCTGTATGGATCTCTAACTCTGAATAACTTGGAAAGTCGAAATTCATTTCCTTGTATCATTACCACTATTTAACTATTTTATGGACAATTTCACAAATGTTGGCCACCACAACTTAAATCTTAAACTGAAACAGTCAAACGAGACTCAATATTTATAATAATTGTAATCCATTTTAGAAACAATGGATGTTCTAAACAAGCACGAGCACTTTTAATAGGTACCAGAGACCGCATTTGCATACAGGGTGTTAAAAGTGATACCATTTATGCATTTTATATACGAACCAGCACTTTTTCACCATTGTTTCTTCTTGATTAGCATCTTAGCCATGCGATTGACAGGTTTCACCATGCTTAATAAGATATGTGATGTTTGCGCAGTCCATGATAGCGAGAGAGAGTAACAAATATCATTACGTGTAAAATATCATATTAAAATTAAATGAAAATTCTGTCAATCTAATTTTCCCATATGAAAAAGAATTAATAAATTGTACTTACTATTATACTGGACGGCACATAATACAGAATGATCGTATGACAAACCATATAAAATATACATTAACAGACACAGTAAATTCCAAAATTGGCGACAAAGCATTTAAGTATACAGACTGGATTCCATATGCAAGTCCTTCGAATTACATTTTAATGTTTAGGAAGATGATAATTATCAAATAATTAATTAGCAATAAAATAAAATATAAGACTAATGGATTGATTTAGTAGAAATATGGAGCAATAAAAGGATAAATATGTGGGTTTTTTTATTTGAATTTGGGTCAAGATTTTTATGTTTTTGATTATATTTTTATTGAAGTTCGAATTTTTTGGAGTTACGATCCAATTTCGATTGACTGATCTTATTTGTGATAGCTTAGTGAAAAGGCAACTTTTGATTTAGATGTGTACTCTCCCATTATTTTAAAATCTATATATGAAGACAAAGATATCAATATCTATAATATGAAGACAAAGATATCAATATCTATAATATGAAGACAAAGATATCAATATCTATGTAATCTAATTATTTCAATAAAAATATAATAAAAAAATTGACCCATATGTCACATATAAATATAATGTTTTTTTGTCATGTAGTCATCATTGTTTTGTTCACCATTGTGCTTACACATTTAATTACGTCTTATTCAATTTTTCATTATTTCTTGTTTCAATTGTGAGTAATTTTTGATTAGCAATAAAATAAAATAAAATATAAGGCTAATGGATGGAGCAATAAACAATGATAAACGTGGGTTGAATTTTTCTTTATGAATTTGGGTCAAGATTTTTATGTTTTTGATTATATCATTTATTAAAGTTCAAATTGTTTGGAGGTATGATCCAATTTTGATGGACTAATCTTATTTGTGATAGCTCAGTTAAAAGACAACTTTTGATTTAGATGTGTACTCTTCCATTATGTTAAAATCTATAATATGAAGAGAAAGATTTCAATATCTATTTAATCTAATTATTTCAATAAAAAATAAAAATAAAAATTGACACATATGTCACATATAAATGTTTTGTCTTTTTGCCATGTAGTCATCATTGTTTTGTTCACCATTGTGCTTACACATTTAATTACATCTTATTCAATTTTTCATTATTTCTTGTTTCAATTGCGAGTAATTTTCAATTAGCAATAAAATAAAATAAATTTAAGACTAATGGATGTGATTTAGTAGAAATATGGAGCAATAAACAATGATAAATATGTGGGTTGAAATTTTCTTGTGAATTTGGGTCAAGATTTTTATGTTTTTGATTATATCATTTATTAAAGTTCAAATTTCTTGGAGGTACAATCCGATTTTGATGGACTAATCTTATTTGTGATACCCTGGTTAAAAGACAACTTTTGATTTAGATGTGTACTCTTCCATTATGTTAAAATCTATAATATGAAGACAAAGATATCAATATCTTTGTATCTAATTATATCTATAAACAATAAAAAAAAAAATTGGCCCATATGTCACATATAAATGTATTGTTTTTGTCATGTAGTCATCATTGTTTTATAAACGTGTTATTTTTGTCATATGGTCATCATTGTTTTATAAATGTATTATTTTTGTCATATAGTCATCATTGTTTTGTTCATCATTGTACTTACACATTTAATTACATCTTATTCAATTTTTCATTATTTCTTGTTTCAAATGCGAGTACATGCACCCAATTAATTGAGCTCCTCCTCGAGAACCCTACGCTTGATATCTAAACTCACAATTACTTCGATTATTTTGTTAGAAAGGATTTTAAGTCCACAAATGCGATATTTTGTTTGAATAATATTTCCACTAATTTTGTCTAATAGGAAGTAGATCAAAATATTCCACTAATTTTGTCTAGTAGAAAGTAGATTAAAATTTGGTATATTATTTTGGATGACTAAAAGAAAGCTTTTTTATCAATTCAATTTTTAAAATTTGTTTTAATTTAAATATTATATATGTTTGTTAGTTAATATGAGTTAATTATATATTAGTTTAAAATGGTAAGAATACATTATAATATAATAGACTGTTATTTATAAATTTTATGTTTTATATAATTTAAAATTATATAAGTATGTTAAACAAATAATAATGTATTGTTACTATTGAATTTTAAATTTATGTGCAAGTTAAATATAAATTTTCCCATCATTCTATTAATGATATGGTTTTTAAAACTTTCTAATCGTTAACAACTAATTACTAAAAATCAAATAACTATAAGGCATCTATTTAAAAATTGATTACTATAAAAGATATTTGATAAGTAGAAAAAATCAAATATCATACATTTGAAAATTTTTAATCACAAGAAATGTTAGAGAAGAAATGACCTTTATATCTTACCACAATTTTATTTCTAGAAACCTTATACCAACATTTATGACTTAACAAAATATAATTCTAGGACCTTATCTACTCTCAAAATATCATTTTATATTTTCTTTCCCATTTCTTTATTTATAAATTTTATATAATTTCTATAAATAAAATAATCACTACTCTTAAAAATAAAAAATTATAAGACCAACACTCATACCAACATTATATGATAATACAACTTGCTTACACATTTTTTATATTATTGTTATGCTGGCTCTTTTCTTTATTGAATCAAAGACTAATATTATTTTTTCATGCCTTCCCACAATCCCTATGCATGATGGTTATATGTTGCTATTTATATTCTATTTTAACATATTTTGTTGGTTCTATGTTTCATTATTGAGTTTTTTTTTTGGTTATAGTATGACTATCTTGTAAACTTTTAATTTTTAAAAGTATTGTATTATAATTATCAAGCTTACTTCAATAATTTTTTTTAATATGTTTAGTAATCACAATATTATATTTTTTATTTTTTGATACGCACATAAGAGTTTATATTGAAAAGAGAGGAAAATACAAGCGTCTGCAACGCAGGTAAAACTATCCATGGCTCACGGCCAAACAAAACACCAACCTGCTCGGGACGCAAGATCACGGTTACAGCAGTCCCATAAGAACACCAAAGACCCACCACATAAACCATAGAAAATGGGTCACAAGCCGACCCACGACCAGCAAGACAAAATTTGCAAAATTTGAACCGAGGAGTATGAAAAGAGACAGAAACTAACAATGATAATGAAGTACCAGACACAGAGGCTAACCCTCACATAAAACCATTAACTTCCGCGAAACATATAAAGCCATCTATCCAATCCATCCCCTCGACCTCCACCATCTTCAGTTTTCTCTTCAAGAAGTCCACGGCCACCTCCGCAAGCATTCTGTGCCTCGATAGGGCAGGCCCTTTGAGATCTAAAAGAAAAGGGTAAATTTTAACAGCTTCCTCTGTATCCCATAAAAGGGACAAATCAGCCGGGCGCGGAATGCCTTTTCCTAAAAAGGCTGCCTTTAGAGTTTCTTCAATGCCACCGAGCAAGTCGACAATTTAAACAAGTAAATGCATCGCCCACGCACTCTTCGGTTCTTAAGTCTAATTAGCACCGCTTTAAAATGCGAGAGACGGGCATTATCTCTGCATATTACTCGCCTTTGCGCATGTTCAAGACCAGAATCATTTTGATCTAACCAAAGGATACCGCTGCATCATCCACTTCGACAAAATGCGCTTAGGTTCTAGTTAGTAATTTAAAGGTAACTTCTTCCGTAGCCACTAGAGAGATTGGAGTGTCGCATTACCAGCATTCCAAACCATCACCGATATATGAATGGTAAATTTTGACTTTGTCGACCTCTCCATGATGTCAACCGCACCCTGCACAGAAACAGAAACTATGCCAAAATATGAAGACAAAGCAACAAAAAAAGATAACAGCAGATCCATAAATAGACCCGTGAGATGAGCCGACCGGGCTCGACACCAGAAGGAATAATGGCGGTGGCGACCATCGTGGTCCCGCTTAAGCGAAGATTTGCTACGTAATCCAGTGCTCCTCCTCACCACATGCTAATCACTTCAACAGCGGAGACACTGGCCAAACCACACCATTCTAATGAAACCCCATTCATGTGTCGCAACTTGGACAATTTTAGAATGCAAACCAAAACATACTCCCCGGATCTAACAATTGGGCTAGTTCCCATGAACAAGAATCAGCTCATTAAACACCAACTTCTCCCTCGGCCAAAGGAGTATATACCAAAAATGCGCCACCTCGGGCAATAAAGAATCGTCTCCAAGAACCACCACCCCACCTGTGAATTGAAAAGTAAAAGATGGCGGTGAGCCCAACCTACCAATTCATAACATGATGCACATACAAGAACTTTTTAAAATTTATTTCAAATAAACACATTTTAAAGAATATTAATTTTTTAAATTATTATATTTTGATTATGATTTTTTTTTTAAATACATCTAATAATCATAATTTATATTTTTAATTTAATAATAATCTTTAAAACTATTTCAAATAAACATATTGTAGATAATATAGTAGGGTTTGAAGTGGGTGTGACGTGTATATGTTGTAACTAGAGCACTACTTAAAATGTAATAACCACTCTTAATTAAAATATTATATTTAAATTTGGTTATGAGGTTAATACTTCAAATATCAAAATTATAAATATTTAAGATAAATAGAAATACAAAATAATTTCTTTTTCTATATTCAATTATTTAAGTTCAATTTTAATTAAATATAAAATAAAGAGTAACATAAGAATCAAATTTTGAAATGAGCAGTGGGCAAAAATCTCATTGTCCTAGTTCTTGGTCCTTCTGTGTTGTAGGTGCTCCCCGGTGGCAGTCCTATTATCGCCAGTTAGGTTGTGTCATCCATTGGGATTCATGACTTGTGGGACACCCCTTGTCCCTAAGCCTTCTCCAGTTAAAGATGCGAATCACTCAGAATCTCTAGCCCTTTGGAAGGACCTCTTTTCGAGAAGCCAAAAAAAAGGTTCTTGAATGAAGTCCGAATTGTTTTCTTTGAGAAATGAACCACTATCAAGATCAAAGACCCCTCTTTGGATTGGTCTTTGGCCAAAATGGAACTCCTTGATCAAAAGGTTTGTTGGTAGGCACCCAAATATAGAATCAATGTGAAAATGGGCCGAAAATGGGCCTCTTCTCGTTGGTCGATTAAGGATTCTTTATCTATCTCAGTGCTTTTGAAAGGCCTCTTTTGCTTCCCTTTCTCCCTCCAAGAGGATTGTATTAACACACTCACCTTATGACCCTAGTTCTTTGGGAAACAATGTCTAGCTCTCTACAAATGGTGTCTGGGTTTTGATCCCTCAACGCATTTGGTTGGTGCTCTCCCAACCTAGGTTAGGCTTCTAGGTATCCTCCTAGAGTTCTTGGATGAAGAAATCATTGTTGGGGTTTCCAACTCCTTTGACCACTTTCTCTCTTTGGATCATGTCACCAAGGCAAGAAATAGGTTGGTGTTTGATCAATTCTGTGTTAACATTGAACGAATAAAGTCATGCCAACTTCTATTACTATAGAGTCTAGGCTTGGAAAATGGGCTCAATATATTGAATAGGAGAATTCAGCTCTCTTCTGCCAAATATGCTACTTGGTGGATCACCTCTGCAATGTTTGTCCAAATAAAAGGGTAAAGAGCATGACCTATCCCAATACTTTAGAATAAAAGGGAGTGGCCAAGCCCCCATCATCCTTTAAGCCTTCAAGCTTGGTGAAAAAGATGGTTATGAAGTTTGCTCTAGCTAAAAATTTGGTTGTCCCCAATCTATGTTTGGGGCTCCCTTAGCAGGACCCTCTCTGGATGGATTTCCAAAGCCTCAATTTGTTGGGTTGTCTTCTAGAGGAGTTTTGGTTGGTTTTGGTTTCTCTCTTGGCCCTATAGCAAAATATATTTATGTTCCTCCCTCCTCTCCTAGGTATGTGATTGCTAAGGATATTGACCTCCCTTTGGTCTCTACCCTTTCTCTAGAAGGTGGTTTTGAGAAAGAGGCCATGGTAGTCCCTTCCCATCCTCTTGGTTTGGTTTAGAGTATGAAGCTCCCAATGTCTTCTTTGATGTCTCCCTTGCCTGCCTCCCCCAGGTCTTTTGGGGTTCTAGAGTAGGTCTCTTTTGTTCTCCTTCTTCAATGTATTCTTCAAAAAAGGCCCAGGGATGAGAAGGATTGTTGATGTGGAGATCAACTCCAAGCTAAGGCATAAATCAATAGGAGAAACTAGGTAGAGGAACACAACCAAAGATATTGCAACTTCACTCTACCCCTTTGAACGAGAGATAATCTTATTTAAGTTAGACTTGATAGGTGCCTTGTTTCTTCCAATTGAGATGTGGTTAACTATTGTTCCCTCTCCTCCTAAGTAAGAGTTGGTTTTGATCACACCCCTTTACTTCTCAAGTGGAAAACCACCATTAATAGTTTTTTATCCTTTCAGATTTAAAATAATGTGAACTGGTCACCCTTATCTCAAAAGACTCCTGTTTCAATGGTGGAAAATTGATGTTCATGGAATAACTATGTTTGGAATCACTTTCAAGCTCAAAAGTTTCAAAAGAAACTTGAAATATTGGAGTAAAAACTCCTTTGGTAACATTTTCTCTCAAAAATCAGCTATAAAGAACCAGATAAGGAAAATTCAATTGGAAATGGATAGAGTTGAAGCTCGAAAGCTCTTTCACATAAGGAGAAGTTTCTTCTAAGTGATCTTCATAACTTTATTGAGAAAGAGGATGTTTATTGGAAAAAAGGATCCAAAATTCAATGGATAAAAAGTGACAAGAACTCTAAGTTTTTTCATTTTTTTTGCCATTAAGCATAGGAAACAGAAGAAAATAACTAAATTTTTTGGTGCTGATGGATCTCACTTCTCCAAGGAAGAAGGGATTTCTCAAGAAGCTATTAGATTTTTCAATGACCTCCTTAACCCTCCTAAAAAAACCACCCACATGGACCTTATTGTTGGCCAATTATTGCAGGTTATTCCTAATTATCTCATCCTTTGATTTATTGGTTATGGAAAGGTGCACCTCGACAAAAGAAATAAAAGATTATGTTATGCTTTAACGCTTCCAAAGCTTCTGGCCCTAATGGGTTCCCTCCAATATTTTTTCAAAAATATTGGGGTATTTTTGGTGTTGGTATGGATGTTATTTAGGTGATTAGGGAATTCAAATCCTCTACTAGTCTCCTCAAGGAGATTAATAATACCTTCATTGTCCTTATCCCTACAAATCCTAGGGTGAAAAAAATGTTTGAATTCAAACTTATAAGTATTTGTAACACAATTTATAAGATTTTTTCTAAACTGCTGGTCAATCACATTAAACCTTTATTGTATAGACTAATCCATAAAGATTAGAAAGGATTTGTTCCATGTAGGAAAATCACCGATTCCATTCTTTTGGTTCATGAAAGTCTCCATTCCATGGATAAGAGCAATAAAAAAAGCATGGATCTTAAGTTGGACATCTCCAAAGCTTATGATAAAGTTTCTTGGAGTTTTCTCTTCCAAGTCCTCCAAAGGTTTAGATTCAAAGGAAAAATCTGCAGATTAATCAAAGTGTGTTTTTACCTCAATGAGCTCTCAGTCCTTATCAATGATTCCCCTCAGGGCCACTTCACGATCTTTGGCGGTATTAGGTAAGGGGATCCTCTCTCCCCCTATTTGTTCACAATCTTTGCAAAGGTCTTGGGAAGGAACATTGCTGGGGGGATCATGAGGGGAAGCCTCAAAGGTTTCTCTCCTTCCTCTTCCTTGCAGTTAGTTTCCCATTAATAGTTCATTGACAAAACCATCCTCCTTGGAGAATCCACGATAGTGAAAGCTAGGGGATGGGTCAAAATTCTCTCTAATTTTCCCTATGCTTCTAGCCAAAACATTAATTTGGAAAAATGTGTTGTTTTCTTATTGAATGTGCCTCCTTTACAACTTAAAATTATCAGGGTTCTTAAATAGCATACTCATCTTCTCCTATCCTCTTATTTGGGAATGCCATTAACCAATGGTAAATTTGAAAGTTTAGTCTACTCCAACCTTTTGCAAAGAGTGCAACAAAAGTTGGCTGCATGGAAAGGTTCTCTTCTCAATAATGTAGGAAAACTTTGAATCCTTAAAGCTACCCTTTTTAGTAATTTTGTCTACATCTTTTCCCTATTCATGATGCCCACTGCTTGGATAGAGAAATTGGAGCAAATTGAAAGAAGGTTTCTTTGATATGGTACTAAGGATAAATATCGTATCTCCCTTGTGAATTGGGATACAATCTACTTGCACAAAAAGAATGGTTGTTTGGGTATCAGGAAGACTAAATAGATGAACTTGGTTCTCCTCTCTAAATTCAATTATTATTTGATTAACAAAAATGAAGAGTGGGTCAGAATATTGAGAGTTAAGTACTTGTATGGTTGTGAGGGAATCTTCTTCTTGCATAACAATCATACTCCAAAAGGCTCTACCATTTGGAATAATCTTCACAAAACTAAAGCCATTATAAGATAGGATGCCTTCTAGAAGATTGGTAATGTGGATTCCGTGAGGTTTTGGGAAGATCCTTGGATTTCTTTATCTCCTCTGGAATTTCACTTGGTTTGTTTGGCTATCCAAATAGATCTTTAGAGATTGGGATACAAGGTGAAAGACTTATGTGAGCCCTCCTCTGACCCTCCTTCTTGGAGAATAGATCCCAATTGGTATGGTCTCCTACTCCGTTTGGCTGCTAATGAGATTCTAATAATTATTTTTAGCTAGAGGATCTATAGAGTTAATTCTTTTGACTCTCTTGTTTTGGGTTGATTCTAAAGATGGTAATTACATGGTCAAATTTGGATACAATATTTTATCCTCGAAATGGGTTTCTAATTTCCAATGGATGAAGATATGGAAAAATAATACTATTCCTAAAGTTAGATTCTTTTGGTGGGTGGTTTGCCACATAAAAATTCTCACTCTTGACAATCTTCAAAAGCTAGGAATTCAATTAGTTAATAGGTGTTTCCTTTGTGAAGAGGAGGAAACCATTGATTACCTCCTTTTTCATTGTGTTTACTTGTGGAGAATTCACCAATTTTTTTAATGAAGGCTCCTTCTCAATTGGGTCTAGCACAAGAGCAAAAATAGTATCTTAGATTGTTGGACCCTCCCTCTCACTCATACCCCTCTCATTGAGTTGTGGTGGCATTCCTTCCTTCTAACTGGTTGGGCTCTTTGGAAAGAACACAATAATAGAGTTTTTAGGGATAAAAAGTTACCTTGGAAGGTGCTCACAAATATCATCATCCAAAGCATCAATGATAAATTTATAGGTTGTGACCACCATTCCTAAAAGAAATCCCTCCACCTTGGAAATTAGTGTTGCTATATCTTGGGATATAATTAACTTCCTTAACAACTTGAGCTCCAAAATTCCTACGACCCGTAATAATATTTTTGAACCCCTTAGACTCGAGTTGGTTTAAATTAAAATTTGATGGATTTGCTAAAGGGAACTCAATTTGGGCTAGAGGGGGTAGCATCCTAAAGAATCATAGGGGAATGATGATTTTTTCTTATGTTTTTAATTTGGGCACCTAGTCTTCTAATTTTGCTAAGGTGGTTACCAGCTTTCATGAAATTCAACTAGCTAAACAAAGAGGCATTATTAATTTGTTCATTGAAGGGGACTCCAGGAATACTAGATCATGATGCTGCATGGGGAAGCTGCCCCAAGCTGGTCTCTTCGTCACCTTATTGAAGTTGCTTGCTCAAACATGATGAGTATAAGACAATGCAAACTCAAGCACATTTACTAGGAAGGGAATTCCCCTATAAATGGGATGGCTAATTTAGGGGCCTTTGTCAAAAATATTAAATTTTGGGATGGATTGCATTTGATCCTAAAGCATGTGAGAAACTCTATCATAAATGAAGTTGGCCCTCATATCATACACCATGTCAGAGATTGATCTATATCTCTCTTGAGATTGTATTGATTACACATATCCTCCTAATTGAATGAAAAATAATTATTTCTTCTTGCTTTTTCCTCATTTCAGTAAGCTACATATTCACCTTGCCTCTTCTATTCATGCTAATAGTTTTCAGAGTCACTTTTAGCTAGTTTTCAACTACTATTCCTTTACTTCCTTGACAATTGCTATGGGTGGGGAACTTGTTCAAGAATAGCCCAACAAATGTGACACTTTGAGGAATGACCCAAAGATTTGGCCTATCCTCCAAAAGGGTAAGCTCACCTTGTACATTGAGGCCTTGAAGGGCCATGACCCTAACATTTCCACATTGTTTACAAATTCTTGGAAGGGAGGCCTTGTCAAGGTTTGGTGCCTTTCCTTTCTTGTCTTCGTTGAGTTTCTCTCGATGGCCACAAAACTCTTGTTGGAGGGTGCTAAAATTCCCAAGTAACCTAAAGAGAACTATCAAAATGATATAGAATATTTTTAAAGAAAGGTGGGAAAGTCAATAGGATGCAAAGTGACAATAATAAAGAGGACCTGCTTGGGGTCTGGAAGAATATAAATGAGGTGTTGATGAGGTATGTTACCCTCGATGGCTATTTTAAAAGATTTCATGATCAATTGTTTCCTATTCTAAACCATTTCTACCACAACTTGAAAATGAATTTTACATTTTGGATCCACTCCTCATTGGAATAATCTATCAAATCCATGCAAGATAAAGGAAAAACCCTACCTCTTCACTAGGGATTAATCCACTGGCTCTATTGTTATAACTTTGCTAGATCACCCCTACTATATCTTCCCACCCTTGTATTGTTACCCTTCCCTTGTTCACAAGGGTGTTCTTATTAACTCAGCTTGTAACCCTAAAACCCCCTCTTCAACTACCAAATCCCCTCCCCTCTCACATCTCAAAGTCACCAAGTCTAACCCCCCTCAAGCTTCCAAGGGAAAAGCCTTTGTGGGTAATTCCCCCACTCCTTCCAATAAGAAAAAAATCACCTTTGAGGAACCTCCCCAAAATTTGATTTTAGATGAAAAATTTGGCTCCTCTTGGTCCCACTCACTTGATGCCACTCTCGAGGAATCTCCTCCTAGTTCTCCCCTATTACACAATTTATTTGCTAGTCCCCCATCTTCTCCCTAGCATGATGTTGGACATGCTTAGGAGCTGGAGGTTGTTTCTTCAGACACCCACAACCCTTGTATGAATTGTGCCTCTTTGTGAGAAAAGGTGGATGATGTTTGCAAAGCAAAAAATATTCAGAACGATATACTTAAGTGGTTGTTGGCCCAATTGCTCGTGACAAAAATAAAATTTAATATCTAGAGTCTATTGTGCTGAAGAATTATAGAGATTGGTTGAGTGAGGTGGAGGATGTAGATCATTGGGAGTTGTTGAAAGGATGGCTCAAAATTTTGACAATTTTTCCAATTTGAAAATGGAGGTTGAGAAAATAAAAATGCTATCGAGTCTACTGAGGATTGCACGAATTTGAGAAAGGAGGTTGCTAAACTCTGCTGCAACCGGGATAAGATTCTCTCCAATTTGCAAGATAATATTGAGTACAACAAAGAAACTATGAAGAATAAAATGGTTATTATCCAAGTGTTTCGACATGAAATCCATAACCACTATGCAAAGGAGCTAGGGAGGACAATTTTGATGCCACTACTAGGTCCAACAAAAAAGGTGATTCTGTGGATAATGTGTTGCTTGCTACTATGGACAATGTTGGTAAAAAGAATCCAAAAGCCTTGTCTTTTAAGGAAAAAATTTAGTTCCTCACCAAGGAGTGGCAAGCCATAAAAGACCTCCATCTTCTTGGAGAATAGTAATTGGTCTTGTCGGGATGCTGGTCTATTGTTGGTCCTGGATC
>VDFB02058242.1:473282340-473503952 GCA_007258455.2 Sequoia sempervirens
TCAATCTTATCCTCTCTGGATAAGATATTTGTCATCCTTATACTCTGTGGATAAGATATTTGTAATCCTATATAAGGATGCTTTTGCTCCTTATTTCCTAACAATTTTTTATGCAATCTTGGTCAACTTTCTGTGTGCTGTTTTTGTAATATGGTATGAGAACCCAAGTCGAGCTTCAGGATTTCAGAAGGCAAGAAGGCCTAGGGACTGCTGCCGACAGTGACAGTTTGAGGAACACACATGCACAGAGAATACCAAAGGGAAGCTGTATGGATTCGTACAAAGTTTTTGGCAGAATGTTTTTAAATAAATTCGCCGATTTGTTAGAAGCTGAAAATAGTGCCAGTTTTTTTGCTGGAAATTGTGGAACTTTTTTTCAGAACAAAATCGTGGGCCTATTATTGCAGAAAATCGCGTCATTTTCTGGTGCAAAACGCATGGGTTTTTTAGGCTGAAAATCGCGACTTTGTTTCTCTGCAAATCATGTAAATTTTTCTCAAGCTTGTGGGTGAACTTTTCTGCTCAAATCGTATCAAGGTTTTTCAGCAAATCGTGCCACAGTTCCTGCAAAGTTTTAAATGATTTTTTTCTGTAAAAATCGAAGGTTCTTTCTGCATATTCACATCACTTTTCTTCTCAGGCCACACAATTTTGACGGATCTTTTCTTCAAATCACAGCTTTGTTGGTTGATTTTTTTCAAAGGCACAACTGGAGGTGGTTTGGTCATTTTTTTATTAAAAATCGTGGTATTTTTTGCTCGCAACAGGGTTCTTCCAAATCTCCCCCTGCAGTTTTGGTTCTCCCCTAGCCTGTCATCTATCATTATTTCCTTGGAAAAGCTTATTCTATCTCTCGGGATATGATCTCACACTCTCTTCCTAGCTTTGCCTGCCTGCTCATTGAAAGGGACTTCTCTAGGGTTTTGCTTGAGGAGATTTGGCCCAAGGTTGGTGATAGTATTTGGAAGCAGCAATTGTATTATGACAGATTTAACTTCAGTTGTAGATCATGCTTTGCCCATGTTCATATGGCAGAAGCTTGCTCAAAAAATAGGACAAGGAGATTCAAGCAGGATTCCTCGTGGAAGGGGGCTGGGCCTCAGAATCAACAGAATTTTGTTCACACCCCTGTTCTGTCTGCTCAGGTTTCCACCTACAATGATCAGTGGTCCTAGAGAAGGTTTCTTCATAGGTTTCTCCTGTCATGAACACTTCCTCTCCAATGCTTCATTCACTTCTCTCTCCTATTGAAGGTGTTTACTCTCTTGGCTCCCCCCAGCTCTATCATTTTCTTTGGATACTATGCTGATCTCAGTTTCTTTTGGGGGAGTCCTCCTTCCTCAACCTCAGACCAAGACCTTAATTTTCAGCCACTCGGTTACTTTTGGAAGTGGTCCCCTCTAGTAATTCCTCAGTTTTGAATTGTTTGAATGAATGGACTTTAGTTTTGAACAGGGATTTTTTCTAGGAAGAAAGCATCTAATCATATGGTTCTCAGACCTTACAACAAGAAGGGGGCAGTTTCTGTTCTTGGCTTGGGTTGCTCATTAGCCCTGGACAGTAGCACTCTTGTAGTTTCTCATACATGGATTTGTAATGCTTCCTAGTTTCTAATTCATTTGTTTGACCCCTAGTTTAGTGGTTGTTTGTTTGGCCCATTTGGGGTTCTAGTTTCTAGCCTTGCTCTTATGATCTGGCGCAGGCTCACCATTTTTTATTGTACTCTGTTGTTGCTGTTTCTCTTTATTAGGCCCAATAAAGAGCCCTTATAGAAACTCACTTACCTATCAAATAAATAAATAAGCATTCCAATAACACTAATAAACTCAATTATACTAAGGTTCAGCTCTAGAGTCAATTTCCATGCAACCTATTCTCCATTTATAAAAACCTCAAAAAATTATAACATTTATCACTATATAAGATTTAGTCAATGGGTCTTTACATGGCTCATGAGGACATGTCAAAGACATCTGCTGAATGTGAAAATTAAACACTTAAGAGAGATCCACCCAAGAAATCAAAATATCTTAGTCCTCAGCTCAACAATTGTTTATTATTTGATTGTTCTTGTTCTATTCAAATTTCAAACTATGGTATTATTTGTAATGTCCCATTTTTTATTACATGGAGAAATATAATATTATTTTAATTATTTAATATTTTCTTCCAAATGTTAATTCAAAAGGAAATATTATTAATTAAATAATATTATATTTAAACTTTAAAGTGACTTATTAAATGCAGATTCAAAAATTAAGTCACAATTTGGAAATTTAAAAAAGAAAACAAATTTGAATGGTCAGGCAAGCAGAAAGCCAAGAGACAAGGCAAAAGAATAAAAGTTTTCAGGAAACTCATTGCAGGCAGGCATGGTTGACTATGGTTTGGAGAGCTTGGCTCTTTCTCGTAACTTGAGGACGAAAACCACCATGTTCTCAAAATTGGACGAAAACCCAATTTCTGAACTAGCAAAGTCACTCAGATTTTACAGTTGGAATTAACTGTTGAAGTTTTGTGAAAAATTGAGAAGTCTTCAAAGAAGACAAAATTTCAAAGTTTGGTCAAGTTTCTGAGTTTGAGCCTTATAGAGGCTCCAATTTTTTGCAAATTGAGGAGAGTATTTCAAGAAGTTTGTGCCGTCTCAATCTTTACTAAGGTTCTCTACTGAATTTTAAATCGTTTCAATGATTTCTGGAACGTCTTTTAACGGTGCATTGGCAGGATACACAAATGATTTAAACTGTTTCAAGATGAAAATAGGCGAAAATAATTAATATGGGCATATGATGTTGGAGGCACTTCGGGAGTATAAGGCGGTTCTTTTCTCTTTAAACGTCATCTATTCCAAGCTAAGTTACTGAAATCGCTCATATGCCCTGCCATTTCCGAGTACTAGTACGTATCCAAATCAGATACTTGTAAAAACCATGTGGAACAACCAGGGTATTGCATTTTTTACTCCTGAAACATATTTTTAAAAATGGACTAATCCCGATGTTTTTCGGTCGGTGTGGCATGTTTGACTGATTCCGAAAGTCTCGACGCAGATTTCAAAGATTTTTTCAACTTTCTCATGTTAATTGTATCTTCCTGATGACCCATATGATGCCTACTGTTAATTGTATTATTTTGTTTTAAATGTTGAATCAATGAACAATGAATTCAATATAATTATATGCCTATCATAACATTCAAGTTTTGAAAAATTGATATCAAATTAATTTAGTATAATTGTATTTCAGATTTGTTATATTTATGGTAGTTCTAAGTTCTGTTTAGCATATGCATGAAATGTGGTAATCTAAATTTAATTCTTGTTTTTACTTTTTAGGCTGCAAATATGTCTATATCTATGATTTTTATATGTTTTATGTACAGACGTACCCAAACGTACCCACCCCCAAAAAAAAAAAAATTCGTACCGGCGTACCATACCCATACCCGTTCCCACATTTTCGTACCCGATTCGGCAACTTAGATTCCAAGTATTGTCAATGACTATGAGGAGTTGGGAATCGATTCAATGATTCACACCTTTGTAGAGATTAAAATTAATATCTTCTGGAAGCCGCCTGAATATTTACAAACCCGCCTCTTGTTTGGAGAAAACTATTGCCGGTAAAGAGCCATATTAATTCAAGCAACCAGTGTATGATGAAATATTTCCCCCAAAAGTTTTGGAGTCACAATAAGAGGTATTAAGATTGAACAGAAGAATTAGTAATATATCTGAGTCAGCCAGAACTAACGTGGGAAGTTATTTCACTCATATCAGAATCATGTAAATGAATGGGGTCGTTGAAACAAGGTCGTCAAAGATATATTGCCACCTCCAGGAGTTAACGGGTTTGCAGGGGAAGACTTTAGAGTCATTTCCAGATGACAGGAGAAGGGAAGTCACTTTAATTTGGAGATGTGGTCTTGAGAATTTGAATGGCACAAATTCTTTAGAGGAAATCTTACGCATGATATTTTATAAGGATTCGATATCATTCAAAGGAAATCGTAGATAATATTGTCTTGTGAATGGAGACGAGCCCTAATACTAACCGCCACACTATATCAGGTTTCTAAATAATACCAGGAGAGGCATCGATTATCAATTTACATTATAAATTTGGTGAGGACGGTTCACATTCCTGAAACCGACAACTTCACAATACATATTAGTGTCAATTCTTGACCTGCCACCCAGTTTAAATAAGTTCATCCTTGATTTATGTTTCAAGGAGTTTGGGTAGCAATTCGGGCAAGAATTGTTGACAATTAAATAAATTTAAATCAACCCAGACTTCCATTATAATATCTTTAAAGGGCGTTCAATCTTGTTCATTTAATATGGTTCATTGTATACCAGTACTGCATAGGAGAATTATCTTTACTTTGGCCGGTTTGTGGGAGTTGATGACTATGCAACAGGGTGACCAGGTAGCGGGCCCTCACACAAAGTGACTCAGCAGTTCAAAGGTAGTTTGGAAAGCTAATGTAGCATTGGGACAGCTGCTACAGGAAGTTTATGTTTGTATTTGCAAGACGGAACATCTCTTGCGGTGGACCCCAGCTTAACTTGGAGAATAATCAAGTATACAATATTGGATATGTTTAAATATGGGCTTAAGTTCTTGTGTGAGCAATATCGAGCATAGACCCTGAACAGGAACTCTCTCTCCAGGTCAGGAAGCATTATCAAAATATTGTATTGAATGATCTGATGTTAATGAGAAATTTCTTTAGCAATCTGCTGTTGACAATATTTGTTAAGTTCATACTTTAATATCTGCAAAGTTGTGTTGTTTTGGATATGGGAATTAAATTCTTTGTAATGACCTGCCTTGGGAAAAAATTCACTAAATGGACATATAGTATCTAAACAGTTGCAATTCATTAGTAACCAGTGAAAATGGCATTAAGGCTAACTGTTTGACAAAATGCCTGAGTCATCTAGTTGATGAAATTCGAAAAAAATTATACGCAAATTGGTGAAGCTTATTACATTATTCACTAACATTTAAGATCTGCCTCCCCTCAAAACCTTTTCAAATTCAACAAGCAGTCATGTTTACCAAATTTCCAACCAATCTAGTAATCTTGTTAGTTAAAAATAGGATCCATGTAGTTCAAGTAGCCTTTTGAAATCTCCAATCTCAGCATCTTTCCCTCACACACACAAGCACAAACTAAAACCTGCATACAACAAATGGAAAATTCAAAAGAACAAAATGATAAATACACAAATTCATGATAAAAACATTTTGGATGGTTTGAATATCCATGCTTATCGTTTAATACATTCATTTGAAAAAATCCAAGGGCCTCTATTTATGTGGATGATCCTAGTCTCCTAGAGAATCATCATATCAAATCCATAGCACTATTCTTTTCCCTACCCTATAACCAGCAGAACAATATCAAAAACACAACTTTTTTCCACGTCCTATTATCAGCAGAACAATATCAAAAGCATTAAATTTTTCAGCATCCAATGATCAGATGGACATGAACCAGCTTTGCCAATCCTTGGACCCAATGATTTTTGGTTAAAAAATAAACTGCAAAACCTACAATAGTGATTCTCTGAATTTTCATAAATCATGTATTTTGCTTCTAAACTGCCATACCATAGGCTTCATAGTTTCATTTATATCATATATGCTAATGCTGGCAATGAGTATCCTAAAAACTCTTGTCAAAGAATCATCAAACAATGTTTGCAAATTCCATCATAACACTGGAATTAACAAACATTTACAACAAGCATCAAAGAAAAATTACAGTTTATTAAGAACAAATTCCAAAAGGCTCTGGCTTCTCAGTAGCAAGATTTATTAACATTACTGGGATATAACCTGGGCAGCAATTCAAGAAACACTATAATATATACAATTCACAGGAGAATCACTAGTAAACAAACATAAATATTAAAAATCTTGTTATCTGATATTTGTTGTCAACAAATATAGAAGAATGTGAATTATTCTTATTTTTTAAGATGGTAGTATAGTGATATATTGTGCATGCAAAGCCTGCATTCAGTGTAAAAAACGTGTTTACGACAGAATCTAGAAAGGAGTACAAAGAATCATGCAAACAAAACAGACTCAATATGGATTATCACTGCCTTTGCATAATGGTTCGAGAAATAACTTAGAAGCATAGTTTTCTTGAGACTTAGGTTGCTTGTAATGACATCTAGAACATCAATATTCATAAGAATTTTGAACTTATGTGTTCTCAAACCTTAAGAATTAAGATAACTCTCTGAACATGCACAGCAAGGTACTCTTTGTACAATGCATATTATCATGATCAAAGTGCCTTAATGTTATCATTTTTTTAGCATAAAGTGGTATTTATTGTTAGCTTTGAACTTTGAAGAGCTACATGTTTAAATCTCAAGAAAATATTAGATGTTGAAAATATCACTCTCGCATCATGCTATTCAAGATAAGCTTTGAAAATTTTGCTCAATGTTAACTCGTATTGATATCTGTTAGAATATTATATTCTACTTGTTTAATGGTCCATACTTTAGTAGTGGGTCACTACAGTAGTTAGTGGTAGTAGTGGGTCACTACAGTTGCTAGTGGATAGCTAGTGGGTTGCTAGTGGATAGCTAGTGGGTTACTAATGGGTGCTAGTGGGTGAGGTAGATAGACATTTTTTAATGTCTACAGTATTTCTACCTAATGTAATCATCTCCTTTGTTAATACAAGCAATTTCTTAGCCCAAAATTGTTTCATGGCATCAGAGCCATGGGGTTCTACAAGATCTGGCGAATTTTTTAATAAAAAATTCGTAGCCTCTTCATGTCTGGAATTTTTTCCAAAAATTTGTGGAAAATCTCTTGGTGGCTAAAATCTCTCAAGGTTTTCTGATTTTCATCTAGGCTTTCAACCCTCCTGTTCAAGGCGGAAAATTTTCGATTCCATATTTTGTGTGTTTTGCAAGATCTCAACTGGGTTGTCGTTCATTTTTTTTTGGTGCCTCGATTTCTGTTCAGATCTATTCTAGCGGCTAGGGTTCCAAACCCTCTATTTTTCAGCCGACAATCGATGGCTTACCTGTTTCTGGGCTTCTGTAATTCGCAGTGTTGCATGAGATTTCTTTGTTGGGTTTTTTAAATATTTTTTTCCTTATTATTAAAAAAAATCTGGCTTAAGGGTTTATAATTTTCTCCTCAAAAATTAAAGGTCAATTCCTGTTTACCCTAGTCAGGGTTTCTATTGTACGGGAGGGCTCTCTGATTTCTTAAGGGTTTTATCGTTTTTTCCTTAAAAACGATGTTTTGTATGCTGATCCGTGTTTCGGATTTCGCGCTAGCTACATTGGGGTTTCTGTAATTTGCAACATGTGTGGGATTCCTCTCTACTTTTTACCCTTTTTTTCCTAAAAAAAACAATGATTTGTACTCTCGTGGTTTGTTGCAGTCTGTTTTTGTCGCACCTCGAGTTGCTAAGGCGAACATCTACACAACTAGCTTTTTGCAGTCTGTTCTTGAGCATCATGCTCTTCTGCAAAAGTTTCGATGGTTTGCCGATTTTTCCTCAAAATCGTGGTCGCTATTCTCAGTGTGTCTCTAGCAATAGGGAGGAACAATTCTATTATCCAACATCAAGTTGGACGTTTTCTAGTCTGAAGTTTTGCAGTTTCTGGGAGGGTTAGTGGCGGACTCATCTCACGTGGAAGAGTCAGTGGCAGGCTCTTGTCTCCTGTTGCAGAGCTTTCTTTTTTTATACTCTTGGTCATCACCATTCTACAGATCCAGGGAGGGTCTCCGTAGCAGCAGAGTGTTCTGAAGAATTTGTGACCAACGACTTGCAGATTGTTTTCTGTAGGCTAGTTTGACGATTGACCATTAAGGGAGGGTGTTAGAATATTATATTCTACTTGTTTAATGGTCCATACTTTAGTAGTGGGTCACTACAGTAGTTAGTGGTAGTAGTGGGTCACTACAGTTGCTAGTGGATAGCTAGTGGGTTGCTAGTGGATAGTTAGTGGGTTACTAATGGGTGCTAGTGGGTGAGGTAGATAGACATTTTTTAATGTCTACAGTATTTCTACCTTCTCTATAAAATGTAATCATCTCCTTTGTTAATACAAGCAATTTCTTAGCCCAAAATTGTTTCAATATCTAGTGACACTAAAAAATTGTCTTCATGTGAATTCCAAATAAATAAAAAGAATAATTCATTTAGCATACTTAAACAGGGGAATCTGTGTAAGTTGAGTGTTCTATCAACAATTATCTTGTTGGAATTAATGTTTATGTTATGTAATAAATGTACTTTACATTTTAACTCTTAACAAAGTAATGAGGGCACCATATTTTGCTCAGATTCCTCAATTGTTGCATGAGCAACAAGCATCCACCATGCTTAAAGATCCATATACTCTATACATGTGTTGACTCACTATAAAATGCATTGAAAGAACTTAATTATATTAGTCAATTAATTCTATCTAATATTTTGAACCCCTGTTTGAAGATGTGAACCGTGAACACTGACTTATTGTGTCTACACAAACAAGACCAAATTATTGTTTTTCTTTGCTTTCCTCAGTTTTCTGCAACCGGGATAAAAGGGCAATAGGCCCTTGTAGGATCGAGTCTAACCCGTTCCCCATATTATCAGAGATCACACTATCAACACTTTTGACACCATATGCCTCATCTGCATAGATTTAGGAGAAGAATCAACTCATCTCAAGAATTTGAAGAACCAATGATACATGTCTCATACAATTGTGCAGAGAAAAGGGATTCAAAAGTCCACCCCACCTTCCAGCAGAGGCATAAAAGTTGATTTATGAGCCCAGTAGTTGCTTTCCTTAACTTGTTTGTATCTTTCCTTCTGGCAAATCCCAGAAACCGTTTCAACATGATTCCCAAAAAAAGCTTTTTGATATGCAAGCTTTTGGGGCATGGAAACATGGCATGAAAAACATGTTTTTATTTCATTATTTATGGAACTACGTTCAAGACAACATTGTCACATCTACATGGTGTTAGAATATATTATATTCTCTATTGTATTAATGGTCAATGTTATTTTATTTTGTTTTGTCTATTTAGCTGTTACTGTTTCTACAATAACTATAGGTAGGTAGATAATTAATATCTACAATGCTTTATGCACTTCTATATAATGTAATCGTTTTCATGTTAATGTCAAGTAACTTTTTACCATTTACATGGTATCAGAGCAGAAAAAAGAACCCTAAAAATTCATGGGCTTTACAAAAGTCACACCGAATTTTTCGCCAGGGCTTCTCGTGGCAAAGTCGCGGGTCCCTCGTTCCATGATTTCAACTCCCAAAACGCCGGCCTTTCAGCCAATGCAAATCGGTGCTTTGACCGCAATTTTCGTATATTTCACGCAAAATCTGGCAACCCTCTTGTCGCAAGTCGGTAATTCTCCCGCTGCATAAAAACGCTACGGCAACGCATTTTATGGGATTTCAGATCTGAAAATCGCGTTGTGAAATCACGTTTTTCGCGTTTTTACCTGGTTTTTGAGCTCGGTGGAGGACTTTTTTTGACCTAGCTTGGTCACCCCTCTACTCAGCTTCAGTTTGCCACGATTTCGTGGAGTTTCAAGCCATTTTTCTGCATTTTTCTGGTCTTTTCATGGCGGCCTAGGGTTCAGAAATTTTCATCTAGGGTTTTGACCCTCTGTTTCAAGGCGAAAAATTATTTTACTTGCAGATTCCTTTTGGGTTTTCTGAGATCTCAACTGGGTCGGTCTTCAAATTTTCTAGGCACCTCGTTTTCTGTGCCTCGAAATTTGTGCCTCAGTTTCAAGTCGAAAAAATTTTGACTACAGATTCTTGTTGGATTTTTCAAGATCTCAACTGGGTTGCTTTCAAATTTTTCTGGGTACCTCGTTTTCCGTGCCTCAAAATTTGTGTTGTCAAAATTTTTTGGGTATTCTTCCATCCTTCTGGGTTTTTATTTATCTTTTCTGGGTTTTCAGTAAAACCTCAAAATCCGTGTTCAGGTTTCTGTATTTCTGTTTTCTTTGCATTATCTTGCCTTCACCAGTTTGACCATGAGGTACGTGATGGCATCTCTCGCGAACATAATGCTCGAAAGCAACCAGAAGTTCAACGGGAAGAATTACAACACCTGGAAGCAGCGCATGCTAACGATCTTTGAATATCGTTGTCTCGATCAGGTCGTCTTGGGGCACTCAACTCGACCCACTGTAGCCGGAAAGGATCAAGATAAATGGGATGAACGCAACCGGGAAGCCGTCATGCTCATCAAGCTTTCAGTCACTGACGACCAACTGCCACAAGTGCCGTCAGGAAAAATAGCTGCTGAGGTATGGACAAACCTGAAGGATCTCCATGAAACGTCAGATAAGAGTCGTGCGTTTTTTCTTAAGAACATGCTTTTTTCAATAGTGGACGAGAAGCACACCACTCTTCAAGAGCATCTGACAAAGATCAAGGAGATTCGCGACCAGCTGGAAGCCATTGGTTGAAAGATGGAGGAAGAGGACATGGTCGTCATTACTCTGAAGAGTTTGCCAAAATCTTACGAGCATTTCATTGAGACGCCCAATATTACTTCAACAAACATTGACTTGAAGTTTCCAGACTTGTGTAACAAGCTTCTACAACAGGATCGTTGGAGACAGCAGTTTGGAAGCAGTGCCAGTTCGTCCTCCACAGAACAAGCATTCTCTGCCAAATCTTCTGCTAAGAACAAAGGGAAGGCTCAATCTTCTCAGCCGCAAGGCTCTGGTTCTTCTCAGGACAGCAAAAAGAAGAAGAACGTTCAGTGCAATTATTGTCACAAATACGATCACATTAAGGCTGATTGTTGCACTCAGCTGGCTCATGAACAAAAGAAGCAAGGAGGATCTCAGCAAAAAGCACATGTCGCTGAGCACACTGAGCAGAAAGAGTCTACATTCTATGCGTTTATGGCCAAGAGAACTGCAAATCCGATCCATTCTTCTGCCTGGTATATCGATTCAGGGGCTTCACGACATTTTACCCATCGTCGAGATTGGTTCACAAAGTTCGAACCCTTCTCAGATTCTGTCAGTTTTGGAGGAGGCGAAGAGTACACAGTTGCTAGTAAGGGCACTGTCCAGATTCACTCAGGAGGAAGAAATTTACTCTTTCTCAATGTCTACTATGTTCCAGGCATGGAACATAACCTTCTCTCTGTCAGTCAGATCATGCGGCATTCTCCCCAGTTAGATGTTTTCAGCTCGTCCACCTGCAACATCATTGATCGGGAGACTCGTACAACAATTGCTATGGGACTTGAGGATCATGGTCTGTATCGACTTGCTAATTCCGGTGATTCTCAGGAGCACGCTCTAGCAGCCCGATGTACAACCATCAGCAAACTTTGGCATCAGCGTTATGGGCACTTGAATGTCCACTACCTCTCTCAGTTATCTCGGGAGGGTCTTGTTGCTGGTCTACCTGAGATCCAAACTAAAACTCATGGAGTTTGTGGAGCCTGTCAAGCTGGCAAGCAGCATCGAACACCATTCTCGGATGGTGATTCTTGGCGAGCCTCCAAGGTACTTCAACTGGTTCACGCTGATGTATGTGGCTCGATGAACACTCCTTCTGTTACTGGGTCTAGGTACTTTTTATTGTTTGTTGATGATTTCATTCGCAAAATGTGGGTGTATTTTCTGAAACAAAAGTCAGATGTGTTCAGCACATTTCAGCAGTTTAAAGCCTTAGTTGAGAAAGAATCGGGTTCTCAAATTGTTACTCTAAGGTCAAATAATGGGGGGGAGTTTTGTTCAGCTGACTTCTCTTCCTTTTGTGCTGCACACGGCATTAAGCGCCAACTTACCACACCCTACACCCCTCAGCAAAATGGTGTCATCGAACGCAGGAATTGCACCATTACTGAAATGGCTCGTTCTATGCTGGAGTACAGAAATGTACCTAAGAAATACTGGGCTGAAGCAGTCTACACTGCAGTCTATCTCCTGAATCGGTCACCTGCAGACGTTAAGAAGATGACTCGGAAAAACTAATCGGGATGCAAGCCTAAGGTGGAGCCCATCGAAAGTCTTCGGTTCTACCGCTCATGTATGGATTCCAGATGCCAAACGTGCCAAGTTGGACTCCAAGAGCCAGACACTTATGTTTACTGGCTACAGCGACAATCACAAAGCCTACAGGTTGGTTGATGTGGAGACGGATCGTCTCATATTCAGCCGTGATGTTGTGATTGATGAGACTACTAGTCCATTTGTTCCTACCACTAGTCCTGCGGATCAGCCTATGAAGGTTCCTGATGAGGGTGTTCGTCTTCCTCTTGGTTCCCCTGATGGGAGGGCTTCAGAGCATTCTGACTCTGAAGATGAGGAGTCTACTGATCATGATCTCGCACCACCTGACTTTCCTCAAGACTTACATCTAGATGACTTTGTTCCAGATATCCCAGGAGATGCTATTACTCCTATTCCAAATGTTGGTACTTCTACTCGTCGGCCTAAGTGGTGGGCCAAGACAATTGGCGATCTTCATGATGATGAACTCATTGAGGGCCGATCAACTCGTAGCAAGAGCAAGCAGCAGTCCACAGTCAACTTCGCTCTTATGGCCAACATCCACAGCATCTACGAGCCTCATGCATATTAGGCCAAAGGAATTCCAGTGGGAGCAGGCTATGCAAACAGAATATCATAGTCTTCTGAAGAATCACACCTGGTTTCTTTCTGATCTTCCTCCTGGGAAGAAACCTATCAGCTGCAAATGGGTTTACAAGGTCAAATATCATGCAAATGGTACTTTGGATAAGTACAAGGCCAGATTGGTTGCTCGGGGATTCACACAGCGGGAGGGCATTGACTACGAGGAGACTTTTGCTCCTACTGCCAAGATGAGCACAATTCATCTTCTTCTCGCTATTGCAGCCCAATTTGGTTGGACAGTTCATTAAATGGACGTCAAGAGTGCCTTCCTCAACGGTGATTTGCAGGAAGACGTCTACATGACGCAACCTCCTGGTTTCAAGGTTGCCAGCAAAGAACATCAAGTGTGTAGACTCGTGAAAGCGCTCTATGGACTGAAACAGGCTCCCCGTGCATGGTACTTCAAGATTGATCAGTACTTGGTTGGTCATGGTTTTCAGCGCAGCCCTTCTGATAGTAATCTGTATGTCAAACACTTTGGTGATGATATTCTCTTTCTTGTTGTCTATGTTGACGATTTGATCATTACTGGCAGTTCAGCACATTTGATTGGAGCAATCAAACAAGATTTGTGTCAGACTTTTGACATGACAGATTTGGGGCTTCTCCATTATTGTTTAGGTATTGAGGTTTGGCAGACAACTGATAGTACTTTTATCTCTCAGTCTAAGTATGCTTGCAGTCTACTTGACAAATTTCAGATGCAGGATTGCAAACCTGCCTCCACACCTATGGAGAAGGGGCTGAAGTTGTCAACCAACTCGGATTCACCTCCGGTCAATGAAACGACATTCAGACAACTAGTGGGCAGTCTCATCTACCTCGCTGCCACTAGACCAGACATCAGTTTTGCAGTGAGCTACATCTCTCGCTTCATGACAGCTCCTAAAGCTAATCATTGGATTGCAGCAAAGCGGGTGCTGAGATATGTTAAGGGCACTTCAGACTATGGCATTCTATATGGCAGATGCAAGGATCCAAAGCTGATTGGTTACACAGACTCAGATTGGGCAGGTTCAGTAGATGACAAAAAATCCACTTTTGGGTATGTATTCAGTTTGGGTACAGGTGCTGTAACATGGACCAGCAAGAAGCAACAGGCAGTAGCTCTTTCCTCGACAGAAGCTAAATATCGAAGAACCGTTAAAGCAACATGTGAGGCAGTTTGGCTTCGTAGGATGCTTTCTGACATGCACATGTCACAAGCAGGACCTTCTCCCTTGTACACTGATAATCAAGGGGTGCTCAAACTGGCCAAAAATCCAGTCTTCCATGAACGTACCAAGCATGTTGAGCTTCATTGTCACTACATTCGCCAGCTGGTAGAAGACGGATCAGTTCAGCTGTAGTATGTTCCAACAACGAATCAAACTGCAGATATTCTCACCAAGTCTTTGAGCCCAGATAGGTTTGTAAAATTTAGGGGGCAACTTGGTGTTGTTGCCGGATTGACCATTAAGGGAGGGTGTTAGAATATATTATATTCTCTATTGTATTAATGGTCAATGTTATTTTATTTTGTTTTGTCTATTTAGCTGTTACTGTTTCTACAGTAACTATAGGTAGGTAGATAATTAATATCTACAGTGCTTTATGCACTTCTATATAATGTAATCTTTTTCATGTTAATGTCAAGTAACTTTTTACCATTTACACATGGCATTGGTATGAGGCAACAATGAAAACTGCATTGCCAGTAATTGCTTTGAGAGTCAATGACATCATTATTGAGAATGTTCAAGATCAAAAGCTCCAAAAGAACAACGTTAAGAATGACTTCACTGTAAGAACAGATCATGATGCCAGGGTTTCCATGTTAAGAATCTGCTCTAAAGTCTCGAGCTGGACTACAATATGGTCAATATTATGCAGACAATCAAGGGAATTAAAATCCAGGTGTGTGCCCTTGGTGAAACTGATCCAAATAAAATATTTATTTATGCACACTAAAAACTAAATTATGCAGGTCTTTACAAGTGTAACAATTGCTAGAAAGCTGGAGACATTTGTTGATAGGAGGGACGTTATTCCAACATAAACAAATATTAAAAAACTCAATCAATTATGAAGGAAAGCATTGTGTCACAATGCTGCAAATTACAAGGGACAGAAGTCCACCAATTGAAAATATAATCAAAAGAAAAATGTAGAACAAATAAACATCACAAGAAAAATAAAGAAATGACCTTAGAAGTGCCAAATGGCAAAGACCGTTTGGAACATAAGCTCGAGAATGGTGTTTATGAGATCTTCTGCTCCTGAGGTGATAGCTGTATTGGTTAGACCAGGTAATCTTTTCAAATTAGAATTATCAATTGAGCAACACGCTGCAGTTGTCGACAGTGGTACTTCGAGAAAACAATAAACTGACTCTCAACCTTCCTCTTAGTTATAACTTATGATGTTTATTTGTAGGGATGTAATACGGAATCTCAATCAAGAACAACTTCAGGTATTTGTTAGAAATATTGTCATTGATGTCAGAATTCAGTGGTGGAGTAAGTTGTCATTGATGTCATTATTAGAAAAAGAATTGTATTAGAGAAAATGTTTACTACAAATAGAGTGATGCAGCTTCAGAAGATTTGATCATAAAACAGAGCAAAACTCAAATGAAAATGATCTAATCTATAAATAAAAGTCCAGGTTGATCTACAATTTGTATGAAGTAGTTGGCTACAACTCAGCTCGAAATTGAATCTCATAGATTAAGATTCGTAAGGCTCAAAATTAAAAGCTCAGATCGAGTCACAGGATGAAATCATTGAAAGCACGATGAGGATGAGAAACTAAGATAACAAATTTGATTTAAAACTCAGATCGAGCCACAGGTTGAAATCATTGAAAGTATGATAAGGATGAGAAATTAAGATAACAAATTCGATTTGTTAATGAAGACATTTTTTACCAAGGAGATAACAACCGGCGCGTTTTTGTTGGTCTCAAGAGACACGTCTTTCTATTAATGCGACTAAAGCTGAAGAGCCACGTCTTTATTATCTTCAAAACTTTGGTGCGACTAAAAGGTGAAATGATACGACTTTCTATTTGCTTTCAGATTAATGTACAAATTAAAGGATGCATCTTTTTTCAAGAGACGTGACAAATTAAATAATGCGCCTTTTATTTTTCAAGAGACGAGTTCATAAATGATGCGTCTTTTTCTTCATGAGACGTGTTCAAAAGTATATCTGTTCCTAAAAGACGTGTTTATATTCTGTAACAATACGTCTCTCAAAATCTAAGAAACAAAAACATACGACTACTCTAAAAGACATAAACAACAAAGAAAATATGCGTCTACTTCAGACATAAATTTAATTCTGTTTTCCTCTACAAACAGAAAATTAATTAAATTAAGGGGAATACATTTCAGCAAAAGTACATCTAGAAGGGTATGACTGATGGATAGAAAGGAAAAAGGTGTGATTATGAATGGGTGCAATGCTTGAGTAATCTATATATTTGACATTTCATTCAAGGCTGTGATTGTGGTTGTCAAGATCAAGAAGTCCAAGTTCAGAAGCTATCTTCTTGTGTGGGCTAAGTGTGAGAGTTTACATCACAAAGGCAGATTAGAGGATTGGCTGAGTGCAGGTCTGATTGGCTTCATTTGATTCATCCATCAAGTCAAGGTGTGGTGCCTTGCATTAGGGGTTGGTGCTCCTTGTAGGTAGGTGCCTACTAAAATTGTAAAAGGTTAGGGTGTTCCTTGTAGATCATATTCTACTAAATCATCCCTCTTGTAAATTGAGCAGGTTGGTACCTACTCCCATAAAATATTCAATAAAGCTGGATCAACTTGTGTAAATTGAGTCATATGAAAAAGTTGATTGTAACAAATTTTGAAAAGTTTAATAATTGAAAGTTGGTGTTGATTTACTGATTCACCCCCCCTCTCAGTAAATCTTTTGTGCTCTTCAGTATTTCACTGATTATGGATCCAGTTATGAGCCCTGAAACATCAAATTTTAAATTCCCAAACTAGTTACATTTAAAATTAAACAAAGGGAAATTCCAGAAGTCCAAGAAGACGTTTAAGTAAGTAAATGCTATTACAGTGGTAAGCCTATCAATATACAAAAAAACCAGAGGAAGAACACAAAGACAAGAAAATGAATTCAATGAAAAGCGGTAAGCCAGAGTCATTAAAATGGTGATGACCCAGGTTCAAGTCCCCTAAGGCATATTCACTGCTTCAACCAAAATAAAAAAGAACTAAACTTGGTGGAGTATTCCCCATGCATTTTGCGCTCCTGGTATAGATAGTTTGGCAAGGTCTGATATTTTTCAATCTTAGACATGAGGTCAAAATCCTAGAGATATAAAATTTGACAAATATATGTAAAATATAATTATATAAAGAGGAAAGTACACTCATTTCCACAAGCAAGGTCTTCCAACCAAGAGGCATTCCAGTCAGGCTGCCAGCTAAAAAGGAATTTAACATTTACCTCTATTGAAGTGTATCAGGGATCATTGTCATAACAAGAGTTTCAGTCATTTTTCAAATATATATTTGGGCCATATGGATGCATTTTATGTGTATCCCTTGGTGTCTACAGAATACAGAGGAATAAAAATAGATTTTAGATATTTCAATGAGCAAATTAATTGAAATTAAGTAATTATTGTAGGGCTCAACAGCAAACATGTAACCAGGCTGTGGTGTAATCCATGTTAACGAATCTTAAGAATGTAAACTACGCTTAGTTGAAAAACTCACCACCTAGGCTCGGCAAGTAACTCGCAGAAATACACTAATATTGATAATCATATTACACTGGTGTGAATTGAACTCGTTTTCATCAAAAAAATGAACGAAAAACTACTTCTGCACTTTGAAAATTCAGTTTCATTAATTGTTTTTGAGATTATTTCACAAATTCGTGTTTTTCAATGTTTGGAAATTTAGCTAAATTTTCTCACGAGAATTTGCCGAGTACTTTCCCATGCTTTTGCCGAATCCAAAATTTAAAAAAAAAAAAATGGGTTTGCCAGGTTTTTGCCGAGTCCAAGTTTGTCAACTATGAGTCTAAGCATACCCAGCACCACGATAAAGATCGCCCACAACTTCAACAGAGATTGCACAGCTAAAACTTTAAAACAATTAAAAACTAATAATTTCTGGTACCCGGGTTGCGTATTGTGAGCGCCCCTTGCCATCTTCCCAATAAAGACGATTAAAAATGGGTTCAAAATTACTAACAGCAAAAACAGAAGAATATACATTCATTGATCCTAGTATGCACACGAACTAAGTTCATACCGACTCAAATTAATTTACACTAATGTAGTAAAAAAATTCCTTCCCAGAAACTACAAACCAGAAAACAACATCATCGCTTACCTAAATGCAGATACCCTAACCTCCACCCAAAAATTAGAAAATACAGAAAGATTAAAACCACTAGAAATATATGAAATAAACAAAAAAGTGGATAGGTGGGCCTATTTATTTATACATACATTGTTCCTGGAACACATAATTTCCTTGAAGACGACAACCCAGTCGATCGAGTGCTTGCCCTGTCTCCCGCACCCAAAACCCTACAGTGTAAAAGGCCTTACCAAACGAAATCATCCTTCTTGATCGTTTTTGGGTGCTTGTACACTAGATTCTAAAGAAATCTGTGTGGATTTGTGAAGAAATATATGTTTCTGTTAAATTGGAATGAATATTTAGATCTATGAAGGAATCTCAAGAATCGCTGTGCTGCGTGGAGCAGCCACGAGGGAAAAAACTAAGTAGAATATGAACTACAGTTTTGCAAATTTTGAGGTCCGGTTTTAGTAAGTAATAGACAGATTATAATTCTTATAATGGTGAAAAATGCATACCTTGGACTCATTTTAATCCATTTTTCTTTCCAGCGAAGATTACTGTATGTGGTATATTTTAGTGTTTGAAGTTGTAAATAATATGATTTCATTTTAGTTTTTTATTTATCAATTTATTATTTCAGGATATTTTTATAGTTAAGTTTACAAGTAGAGAGGTGATTTGTAACTTCTTTTTATTAGTTATTATGAATCAATTAAGACATGAAATTAATTAATTTATGCATTAAGATGTGGTATTTAAGGATAAACTTTAGTTTATTATTATTCATTTGAATATATCTCAATTTAAGTATTTATAATAAATTCATATTAACATAATCATAACATTAGTATCACATCATCTTAGTTGTCATCTTCAATTCTTGTTCCAACTATCATGAAAATTGAATCTTAGGGATTTGACCAAGGAGAATCCCCTTCATTCGTAAACTAGCAAGAATAAGGAAATATACCAACAAACCCCTTAACAACTAGACTCAAAATAAAGCTCAATTACTAGATGTGGAAGTATACCACATCAATCCTATGAGGAGAATATTATATGAACCAATATATATATATATATATATATATGCGATACCTCTCAAATCTGAAGTACAACTAAAAATGAAGCCCCCCACAAAAAACTTCCCCAATAGACAATATATCCAAGTAATTAATGAAGATGTCAAATATGCAAAAACTAAATAAATAATACTTGGGGTTGAATCTGGGAAAAGTGCATGAACCAAATGATAGAGCTCTTGAATACCTTTCGATTGTTGCTAGAATCACAAAAATTGAATAAAATGGAAAAAAGTTATGAGCTCAAAGGTCCAAAAGAGAAAAGGAACTTCAATTGGCACTAAAATATACCTGTAACAAATCTAGTAAAATGAGTTGCACCGCTATGAAGTACACAGAACTAGCTTTCTATCAATATTTTGTTTGCAAAATTTTGATATCTAGCTACAAGATATGGCCTATTAAAAATATACCTAATTTGGGCAATAGGGGCTATAGTTTGACCCCCTATCTCGACTAGTCGTTGGTCACTAATATGACTATCACTCACAGTCAAGAAAAATTAAAAACTTGACACCATTGAGGGGAGTAGTGGATAGATGGTTGTAAGTGGTGGTGTTGCCTATGGCGGGCAACAATAGGTCACATGTCACTCGAGTGATAATCCCCATGACTCCCACATGACTATATGTAAAAAAAAGTAGCGACTATAGGCAAAAGATAATAAAAATAACATTAAATTTAAAATATGTTGTTGACCTCCATACTAAAGTGACTGATGAGACCAATCGTACTACAAACACAACTAGTGGTATTGGATGGTGCAAAAATTCATATGATGTAGAAGGTAGAATATTTCACCTATAGATGCCTTGTGACTAACGATAGACTATTCATATTGTACGAACCGTACGGTAATACACTATATGAATGTCATACAATCACATGGACAAATTTGACGATGAAAATCTATAAAAAACCTTTGAAGACTGAAGGAAAAAATCTCTGATTTTGATGATTTGATGGGCAATATTGAGGTTTTGGGGGCTTCTAGATGTAATTGAAGGGTCTCTACCTCTCGGATCTGGTAACCACCTCCCAACTTGAAATCCTCATAGATCTTGGAAAATATGTCAATTTTTGACAAAACAAAAGCCAATCTTGTCTTTCTCTAATGCCCTAGACTCAATGGTGAGCTCAAATTACCTCTAACATGTGTCAAACTTAACCTAGTAATTAGTTTTTTCAAGTTTTTCTAACTCCCTAGATCACCATAGGGTGCAAGGGAAGAGCATACTCAGCCTTACTAAAATTCACCAAGAACTCTTACTGACAATAGCTCTACCCTCAAATCTAAGAAGGAATTTGTAAGGTCATGCTATAATACCATGTAGGAATTGAAAACTAGCACTATCCCAAGACCACTTGCAAAAAGCAATGAAAACCTTCCACAAGAGAGTATGCAAGAATTGAGCTTGCTTGATATTGAGATCTATCAAATATGAGGTATGTTACAAAAGTGAACAATGACCTTGCTTATATAGAGAAGGTGTGATAAAGTACCAAACATTAAATGATTATGTCATTATTAAATGATACGAGCCATCATTAAATGACCTAGGACTCTATTGTTTAATAAAAGCTAAAAAGCTAAAATCTTATCTAAACAACTTAAATATGCCTAGAACCTAAGTGAACTTAACATGTAAATAGAACCCCACTAAGTGATTAGTTAGGAAAAGTACCTATTTAGACCAACATAGGTTATGAGACTATTTTACCAATAAAGTATAATCTCCTCAATATTTTCATGTCAAACTCACATCTAGGTTCTACTTGGTAGGGAAAAGGGATCTAGGGTCTAAATCACACTTTTATCCTACAATGCATTGGGGAACACAAAAATGATCATGAATGACCACTTAGCTACTATCCTTTAGGAAGAGACAGAGTGGTTGATCAAGGTTTTGGTCCCCTTGGGAAATGTTTCACTAGATGTGATGTGATCTTTTGAATGTGAACTAGGTTAACACACATCTACAAAAAAATGATGTAAATTTAGAAAATTACAAGATTGGTGTGATTTAGAAAAGTAGAAGGCAGAGATAGAGGAACCTGACATATAAATTTGAGCTAAAATTGTCTGGTAAGGGGTGTGGGCACCCTAGATTGAGGATGGTGCTTTTTGGAATCTTAGAACAAGTATAAGTGTGTTGCAAACTATAGGTTCTTTCCTATCGAACTTAGCTTCAAAATTTCGTAGGCTGATGAATAATTGCTCTTTCCCTAATTTGATGAATGAACATGTTTAAATAATTGGTATTAGTATTAGGTCTTCAATTTCTCTCAAATCCACTTTAGATCTATCACTTTCAAGAAAGAGAGGAGAGGAAGGTTTGTGCCTTATAGGGCCTTTTCTAATTCAAACCCCATTTTTATGTTTTCACCTCCACAAATGACTATGATGATGTTGTATAAAGAGTGCTTAGCCTCGACCGGGCAGAAGCAAATGGATAAAAAAAATGTGATAAATGACAAGTGTTGCAACTTACCAATCAAATCTAATCTCTTTGATGGACTGAAGTCATGATGTATATCTCATGCAAGAAAGATTTGCTTGTTGATAGAAGATCTCACAAAACGAATGAACATAGAAACATGATCAATATTACTTATGAACTTTATGCATTGCTAATATAAATCTCAACTAATGGAAAATTCATAAATATATTGATTATTCTACTTTTGATTGCTTTTAGGATGCTTAGTTGGAATTCAAAATTCATTAGGTGTTCAAATGGTGAAAAAGACTTATATTTATATGTATGTCTCCATTTCCCACATTAATTATTTAGAAAGTTTGACAAATGAATTTAAATTTGCAAACATGAAAATGTCAACAATAAAATACTAAAAATTGGGCCAAAATAGGGTGGTCAAGGGCGAAGGCATCCTAGACCAGACCTATTTTGGATTTTTAATTATTATTAAATAAATAATTAATTTTAATTCCCAATTTTTTATTTTTTATTTTAAATGATGATAAAACGAGCAAATAATAAGTATAATTAGGTCCTAGCATTAAGGGGGAGAAAAACATAATGTGAAATTGTTAAGATCAATAATTTACAACACTAAAACTCCAAATGTAGGTTCTGCGACCATTCAACTAAAACCAATTCAATATACTTGTCATTCCAACATATAATCCCTAAAATAAGAGATCTCTAGCCTTACCCAAATCTAATATAGGTGCATAGTTGATCATCTCATGTCAACCAAAATCCAACTACAACTTGATAATAACTAGAAGTTTACAAGGCAAAATTATCACAACACTCATCTAGTAGATTACCACCAAATCTTTTATTGCATAATTAATATATAATCCATGAACCTACCATGATGTCATGATCTACATCAAAAACATAGCTCACCCAAAATCCAAGAGCTCTCCATGGCAACAAGATGTCTACATCCTCAAAAAGAAAATAAGAATCATCCTTCACAAAATGATAGATCCATATCACTATCAAATTTCCCACTAAAAGTATTATAGAGCTTCACATGGCACTATCATAAACATCTCCTAATTGAATATCATTCATGGTTGCTACATACTTAGTGTAGACACCTAAAATAGACCATACCTAACCACACTTGACTTTATCCTATCCTAGCCATTAATTAAATAAATATTTATTATCTATTAAATTAATTTAACCTTCACCCTTATCTCTCACTTTAATTAAATAAATATTTATTATGTATTTAACTTGTTTGTCCATCACCTTTACCCCACCTTGTTCTAATTGATTTATCCTTCACTCTTATCACCCACTTCAATTAAATAAATATATGTTATTTATTTAATTAATTTACCCTTCCATATTGCCCTTCTCTAAATAATTTTATTATTATTTAATTAATTATTGAGAGTCAAATGACTAATTAAGACCTTGTCTAGATTCATTAAACCTAGACACTTGCCACAAAATTCATACTAACTTTTCATATCATTCATCCATTTCATATTGCATCTCCAAATCTCAACCATTCACATAAGGATATGCCCTAATGCACATCCTAAACCTATCCCTTATCCCTCATGTGATACTTGTAACATGACTACAACTTTGATCCAAACCCTAATCCTTAATCAATCCTAGTCATCCATCAATGAATCCATCTAGGCCCTTGATTTACCTTATGTAAATTATATAAATGAGAGGTCTCTCACCCCATTTGAGCATCTCATCTTATTATATCCTTATGTTGTCCAATTTTCTATTACATCTTCCATCTTCATATCCTTATGTTGCCCAATTTTTTATTGCATCTTCTCTCATCCTATTGTTATGTTGTTGAACTTTATATCTACTTCTCCATAGCCTACCTAATTGTCCATTATCTTATTCTCATTCCATCCATTTGATCTATCATCATGCTACCAATTTTATAAGCAACCATATCCCATCAATACATCAATGGAGCGCATCAAGAGAGTGTTCGGAACTCTTCTTCAAGAGCAATCCAATGAGAAAGGACTAGACAAGGTAAAAGATTTTATTATTGCATTTGAATCTTTATGTCACTTCCTTTGTTCATTTTTTTATCTTCACAAAGAATTCAATTATAACACCAAGAGATCCTAAAATCCAAATTAAAACCATGATTTCCAACCAAGAAGATATCACTAACTATGTAACCACAAAAAACTCCCATTGAACCATGATCTAAAGCCTCTTATGACATCACAATAAACCATCACAATTTCCAAAGTATAACTAACTTGTGTACTCTAAACACTCATCCCTTTATCTCTCCATAACAAGCATACCAATACACACAATTAATACAAATGTCAATCAAATAGAATTTGCATCCCATACCATCCAACAAAAAAATATTTCTACAAGATACCAATAACAATTCAAATATCTATGGGTATGGACAATTCATATTTGAGCATTTTAGAAAAATCTAGGTACTTACAATCTTGAAACTAGCATAGATGTGGAATCTAAAGGTGATAGGAAACATGACCATTGCTCCAACTAAAAATAAGGAAACTATAAAAATTATAAATCTCACAAGAATGCAACATACAAATTCAATGCTACATCAATAAAATGCAAAATAGAATAACTAGAGATGTACATGCAAATTCTCCATGAAACCAACATTTGATCAAAACTCATATCTAGCATACTACAAATCCATAACAAAGCAACTATAATTTAGGAACAGAACAAGCAACATTACAAAAATGTTAAGTAACTAATCACATACAAAACAAATTATGTTTGTAAAACTAGAAAGACTTCCTCAAACCATGCACAAAAAATGCATACAAATATACAACTATCACCAGTCAAAAAAATTATAGGATTTACAAACTAAACAATAATCTCCATAGAGATCTACAACACCATTGATTTTGATTAACATGTCTATTATATGATATCATGCATGCATGTAACTCTAAGTCCATCTAAATCCCAAAAACATTAAATCTAAAAGCAACAAATTTATAAAATAAAATGATGAATTATCACAAATATGTGTAACCATGAATTTTTGAACCAAAAAACTTGCATATCCAAACAACATGAATCTATAAAATGCAAGTACGAATATCAAAAGTATCAAAAGTTTGTTTAGGAAATGTAGGCCACAAAAATACCAATTTCATAACCATCATCAAGTACATGCAAATAGAGGAACCAAATTCCAAGTCCCTAAAATTTCATATGTTGCATGTAATTAGGATCTAATCATCCAATACTTCCATGTGAAAGAACCAAAAAGTAAGATTTCTTTTGTGAAAGGGGGTTTGGTTCCTATTTTCATTTTTTATTATCTAATTAATGTTCCATTAAGATTATACCCAACTAATCTAACACTAATCAATAATCAAGAGAATTAGGACTAATAATCAACGAGACATTAGAATGGAAACCATTCTCAAAATAAGCAATCAAGATGCATGAACCAATAAATCAATAAATAGACATATAAAAATAAAATATTGGTCAATAAGAGGATATATATGCACCTATAGAATGGATTGGATTAACAAGAAAATACTTAGAATTAGGTGTTTATGTTTCCAATAGAATTTGAGAACCTTGGTATGGAGGGGACCAAAGCCATCCAAGATCTAATAGTTAGCATGACAACCATGATCTACACTGAAAACCACCACAATAAGATTAAACAAAGGGAGTGACCTTGACAAGGTAGATGGTAGGACCATAAAATTAGTTGAGGTTATTGATAGAGGTTCTAAGCTTTGTAGATATGCAAACACGTCAAGAAATAATAAAGCACATCTAATTTTATGCAAACTTATGAAGTTTTGATATACATGAATGAAAAATGATGTAACTTGAAATGATGGAATGGTTTTACCTATTAAATTTAATACGATGTGGTCATAAAACTATTAGGGGATGTTGGTAGAAACATGTAGAACTTTTCTAGAAGATCTTAGTTCTTGAGATGCAAGAGAAGTGAAAAAATAAATAAATAAACTTTATGTTCTTGAATAATAGGAAAAAAGAGATAAAAATACATTAAAAAAACCACATTCACTAGATACGTGACTAGATTTTTATCATGTGTCGATTCTAGAGTTTAATATTAATATATGATTGAAAACTAGACCTCAAAAATGTATGTTTGGGCCTCAAATCAAGAAGGGGTAATTTATACTATGTCTAACAACCAACAAGATGCCCTAGACATCCTAGGCAACCTTGAAATTATCTAGTAGTCACCTAAAAAATTTAAGGGATCTTATTCATCAAATTTAAGGGGTAGTTTTCTTTTATAACTTATTTTGTAAGTATTCAATATTCTTTGAAAATGACCTACAAGTTGATAGTGTGAGTGGAAACCCTACGAAAATAAATGCTTGAGGGGGACTTTACCTTAGTTAGTTCCCTTGTAGGATTTCAAGCTTAATCCAAATCAACATATAGATAATAAGTAGAATGATAAAGTAATATATACAACAAAATTAATCATAATGAAAGCATAAATGAGAAAAACCTATATAATGATACCAATTGGTAATAGAAACAATACAAACCAAGCGAGGTATGAGAAGGATTTGGACAACAAGATGGAAACACTAAACAAAATGTCTTGTGTTTATTCAAATAGGGTTGAAATAAGAGGGAGAAAATACAACTATAAAATACTTTGTAGAAGAATGAAAAATGACTCTCAAGGGTGGAAAATAAGGGTGTGAACACACAAAAGAAAGACAAAGGGTGATGGGAAACATAACACAAATGTGAACTAATATTATGGAAAATTAATGGAAATAGAGAAGGATGGGGTGTGGTTTGAAAATAAAAAATGGAAACGAGTTGATGAAGGTTTAATGGAAATGAAGAGGGAAATGGGAGGGATTCTTAATTTATGGTTTGGAAATGGATAAGGAGAAAATGAGAGATGGAAAAATAGACTCAATTGGAAAGGGAAATAGATGGGGATGGATTAAATAAATGGAGGGAACTAGTAAGAGGGAGAAATTCAAAAAATAAAAAATAATTACAAGAATTTTAAATAAAATCCATGAGTGGAAAGCACACACCTACGAAAAACCTTAGAAAGTAGTCATCTAGTGATGAAGAATTTGTAGAGTTTTTTGGGGCCTAATAAAATTAGCCCAAATGTTGGGGATGAAATTATTTCACTCTTGAAATTTATGAAACTATATAGAAGTGTTTTTTTATGAGTGGAGATAGTCCAAATGACTGAAACAACTCAAAAAATCATTGCTATAATAAAATGAGGCAACTATTACTTAATTTAAATATCTTGATAAGGGAAATCAAAGATAAAATGTGGTAAGTGGGAATATTTAACAATTTTCTTTTTCAATTTAGTGGTAAGATGAAAAAAATTCAAGGATAATCTAGCATGTTTCAGCTATGGACAATGACCCCAAATGATAATTAGGCTCAATTTATAGGGAAAATTAAGTTGAAGGGGCTCATATTATGGTGGGTGGATGTTAATATTAAAATAAGTTCAAAAAAGTAGGTTTCTAGAAGGATAAACTAAGGATTTTAACATTGAATAGAGTTAGGCTCGACATTTAAGAGTTTAACAAAGGGGAAAGGGGGCAAAAATTAAAGGAAAATTAAAGATGGGTATAGGCATGAAATGAGATACAAATTAAATTAAATTAACGCATGGGAACACTAAACAAATATATGAGAATAATAAAGAAAGGGATCATGGATGACTAAGATGGCTTATTCTAGGGATAAAGGATCAAAACAAGATAAAAATACACACAAATTAGCTCAAGTTGAGATGACCACAAAAATATAGTTATAAAGTTGTATGGTAATATATTTTTAGTTATGTTTTCCCCCCTAGTTAAGTAGAATCATGTTAGTATACAAGAGAAAGCCTACTAAAGAAAGGGTGCAATAACACCCATGTAAATCTTGAAATGTAAATGATGCTTTATGCCAAAAAGGAAAGATATTGGTCTTTGAATTCATATTTGATCTTTGTTCTTGCTCTTATACATGTCCCTACAAAGCAACCAAGGAAATTAGTCACTATATACGAACAAATCAAACTAGGCCAACACTAACATAAGAATTAAAATATCACCAGGATCTAACGTGTCTACATAGTGAAAAGGCACAATCTCTAAGCATTATTTATAAAAAATATGTCATTTAATAATTATATGTAGATGTAGTAACAATATTAACCATTTTTTATACTATGGGAGAGCTCTCTAGAGATCCACTCCCTCATAAGAGTTGAAGAAGGAAGTGCAATAATGACTTGTGATGGATAATAGAATGGATACCTTGACAATGGTAAAATAGGAACTAGAGGGTTAGGAGGATGGAAACAATGACAAGTGTTGTTAAAGAGCTACCTATAAAAGAGCCCAAACCAAGCCAATGATAATTATTATACAATGAAAAATGGAATCTATAAATTTAATGATTGGTAGGAGCCACCCACAATTAAGATGGTAGCTGACCTAAAGGAAATAGTGATTTGGTGATTGGTGGGAGTCTTTCATAGCCAAAGATAGTAGTTAAACCAATGAAAATTAGATTATTTGATGATTGGTGAGAACTACTTGTGGTTAAATATGATAGATAACTCAATGGATACTAGACAATTTGGTAATTGGTGGGAGCCACCTATGGCTAAATCTAGTAGCTAATCCAATGGAAAGTAGATAACTTAGTAATTGATAGGAGCAACCCATGACTAAAGATGGTAGTTAGTAAAATAAAAACTAATGATGTTGGTGATGGTTATGAGGTGACGAATTAATTGGATAAAGATGCCTAAATAAGATACAATAAAAAAAACTATTTATTCTCAATTCAATGGGAAATTCTTGAATATATAAAGGAGAGAAAGTAAGTGATGTAGTGCAATCCCCCCCACTCAATATTGACTAGAGAAAGACAAAAGTGAATAGAATTAGTCAATATAATGAAAAATTATTAGGGATAAAGCTACCAAGGATATTATGGTGATGGAGGATGGGAATATCTAAGGTCATTTCCCAAAGAGGATCACAAGGACACAATTATCGCATGCCCAAGTAGTGATGTGATATATTAATGGAAAATGGCAACATCAAAATTGTTGTTGAAGTTGGAAAAATCAGCTCCACGACTCCCAAGGATCACTTGCAATCAAACACTTGTCACATAAAGAGAGAATACCAAAGCTACGGAGGCTAAGAGCTATTGATCCAAAAAAACATGAATTATAATTAATGTGCATCATAATGATTGTACAATAAATAATCCTTATAAAATGATAATAGACCTAGAAACCCTAGGTGAGGATAAAATAAAATCATGACATGTCCTCATCCTATGACATGAGACATAAAAAGAACACCACCTAAGTAAGCTTAAGTAATTGGATGAAAATGAACCTAATAAATAAATAATTAATTAATTAGGAAATACCTTTTAATATAAAAATAATTCCCCCAAGAGTGGTTAAAACATGTGATGATAAAAATAAGAAACCACTAAGAAAGTTGATAATAAGTCAACAGTATATGGTGATCACTAAGAAATGATCATTGATTAAATGAGAGAGCATAAAAATATTGGGAGATAACTCTATGGTGAGTTGTGAAAAGGGGGAGGCCTAGTTGAAGTGATGAATAACTAGGAGATCAATAAGATGTTAATAGATATGATAATGATAACACAAGGTAGGGGAAATCAATGGCATGCCCCTAAAGGTGGCCAAAGTGGGAGATCACCAAGTGATCAGTAGTTAAATCAATGATGGTGCAATTTCATAAGGATAATTGATATAGTTAGTATCCAACATAGGCAAAAGTAAAATTGATATGAGATAAGGAGCATAAAGAGGATCAAAACCAAATCATATGAACTCAAGTGATAAATAAGAGAGGGCCCAAAATAGATGCCATATAATACCAAAAAATGACTATGAAAGAAAATTGAAAATACACAAGAGAACAATCATGGAGAAGTGCCAAGGAAACACAAACCGAGAAATTACATGGTTAACAATAAATTACATATGAGTGTAACCTAATTTTGCTACATAATTAAAGTTAGTCCTAATAATGGTCTATAATAGTGACTAAGTGTGGATCACCATTCTCCAATTAATAGTAGTGGGATGGGGTTCAAACATGTGAAGGGGTGCAAGTAAAAAGGTGGAAACATGAAGGGGGAATGATAATAAAAAAGGTGACAAAGGTAAAAGAACACAAACTACAATAATAAAAAAATAAGCTCTCTAGTAAGTTTATGATCAAGGATTTGGATCAATGGGTTTTAAAGTGACTTCCTAAACTACATTTATACGCCAATTAAAATATGAACTTTTCTTGGTCCATCTTTTTTGTATACTCACACTACATAAACTAAGGTAAGGCAATGTGGTTAGTGTGGAGGTGGTATGGGAATGTGAACAAAGCATAATGATGACTTGCCATGATTTGTTTCATGTTTCTATTATTGAGTTTTAAACTCTGAGGGAATGGAGGATTAATCAATTTATATGGGGATCAAGAGATGAATGTGTGGAGGGGATACACTTAAGAAAATGTGCACTTTTAGGTCATGGGTACCAAGAGATAATGCAAATAATGCATCCTAACTCTATAGATATTTGTATAATGGTGCATAGTGGGTTAATGAATGGGGATAAATAGTGAGTTGGGAAGGGGATAAGAGAGATATGTTGCAAAGACGATGGTCTTTGCACCAAAAGATCGACCTATTAATGCCCAATACAACTACCAAATTTAATGAATCCATGGGAGGCAGTTAAGCCATGTCACAAACCTGAGCATTGCACAACACATCACAAGGATACCAATGGTGCAAACCATGCAACAATCCCCCCAATGCAAGTTATGGGTTCGAACTTGTGACCCAAGGTTTGATACCAATTGTTGCAAAGATGGTTGCCATTACACCAAAAGATCGACATGTTAATGCCCAATACAATCGCCAAAGTGAATGAATCCAAGAGAGGTGGTTAAGCCATGTCATGAACTCGAGCGCTACGCTACACAACACAAGGAGACCAAGGGAGTGCACCTTGCAACATGATACCTCAAGCTTGGTAGGGTGATTTTCCTTTAATTTTATGAGGTCTTTGAGTTTCTTTGATATATCATTTAAGAGTTTCTCTTAGCCTTGCATGTTTTTTTATTTGGTTTTTTATTTCTTAGTACCAACCTAATAATATGACCACATGCAACTAATACGATGCAAGTGATTATCACCAAACATTAGACCAAGTAGTTGTGGACATTTTTTCTAAGTTTGCACTTTTTGGATGTCATCCCCATCACCTAACCCCATGCAACTAATAAGATTTCAGGAATCATCATTGAGAATTAGATCAAGTGGTCATGGATAAAGTTTTGAATATTGGCATGCTTATGATTAATATCTACACATCAAATGAAGGAATGGGGAGAAATATCCACTTACGAGGTTCTAGGAGTCACTTCTAAGTGTCATATATTGAGGAAAATGGACGTGAAATAATACTTTTGGACATAATTGCATGCATCATTCCTAGAATATGGGATATGACTAGTAGTAAATGGTAAATATATTGTGACTATAGAGGGTTCAAATGTCCAAAGTACATTTGACTATGGCAAGAAACTCTCCATGGAAAGTTCTATTGTGTGATATGGAAAAGTAATCTTCACTATGCATGTGTTATGTGGCATAGGTGGTAGATGGTACACAATAAATGTGGGACAAAGTGAGTCTATGAGAAAGAGAAAACTATACATAATTTTGGTTACTCTTGATGCATAAAAATAGTGTCATTAATGAAACCAATTATTCTACATCTGAATTATTTATCCGTTCGGAGGAAAGATAAAATAGGTAGAAAATTCTCATCAAAGAAAGTTAAAACCATGAAGTCAAACAAAGAGACAAAAAATGTGATGACCTATAAAGGAAGGAAACTTTTTTTTTTAGTGAACATAACTAGGGGTTGTGAATCCTTTGTACTTTGCTTTTTCCCCAAATTATTTATGCATATAATGATAAAATACTTAGAGATAATAAAAGGAAACATGTAAAGGAAACACATAAAATAAAGGCGTACAACAAAATGATGAAGGAGAGGCATGTCACAACATAACACCAAATGTTGACTCCCTTTAGTGCATAGCAACATAGGAGAGGGAAGTGACACATAAAGAAAATTAAAGAATATAAAAAAAAGTTTTATGTACACAATAGAGTTATAAAAAGGCATCTAAGGTGGGGGGTCATCTATTAAAAGATTCATCAAGGAATTAATTATAAAATAATTCATTCATTTGAGTGGGTAGTACAAAAGTAACAATGATTAGTGGGACATTAGAAATGGTATTGGACATGGTATGCGATGGAGGAAAGGCAATATGGAGTGAATGTGGAGGTGGAAAAATTTGTGAGGAGTCACTGGAGGAGATAACTAATGAGATTGGAAAATAAGCCAACTAAGTGCCTCAATAGACAAAGTATTGTAATACTCTTGTCTTGACATATGGAATGGGGAGTTAGGGGTTAAAGGTCATCATAGATGGAGGCCAAATGTGATAATAGGGTAGAATGTAAGATTCACACAAAGTCTCAAGCTCCCAAGATTACCTACAAACCTAAAATATCCTTCCATGAGAGAGTAGCAAGAAATATGTTACTTGATTATGGCTTTAATAATGATACAATGATCAAATAGATCAAAGATATGATAATGTACATGAGAGGCCTTGCTTATATAGGCAAGGCGAATGGATAGGACAACATAGGATTATTAAAAGTATCTTAATCATATGACACGAGACACAAAAATTAAATAAATTAATAGAATCTAAGTAAACTTAACTAATCTAGTGTGAATATGACATAATAGGATATAGTTAGGTAATATAACCCATTCACACTAACACCCCATCTTAATTTCAAATCAAGGAGGAAAACTGCATGAATATAAATATGAGTCCCAATTATAATGTCATGTCTCATTTCTATTCAATATAAGTATGTACATATTAGGTTTATACTTAAGTATTCCATGTTTTTGTTTGTTGTGTGTTTTACTTTCCCAAGCATGTCTTTCCTTCCAACTTTTTTTCCTTTCTACTTGTCAGAGCTTTAAACTTCATCATGTCATGCTTGCTACTCAACCCTTGATGCCTCGTCCTAAAGTTTGAGTCTTGTGTATGGCCAATATCCAATCCATGATATTCCTTTGTATGTTTTTGTTCCATTCCTAACTCCCCAACACATGTATTTTTGGTCTAGTTGCCTATTTTTGACATCATCACTTTCAAAATAGAATCTTTAACCCATGGCCACTATTCAAATTTGAAGTTGTGGGTGTTCTTACTGGTTGACCTTCTCTTTTTGGGGAATATGAAAGATCAATTATTTTCATTCAGATTCATCATTTACACTTAATTAATTCCTTTCAAAATCCATTTTGAGTACTTGTGTTTGAATGTGGAAATATTATGATGTAAACCTTAGTGATTTTAAAGGATTATCTCATATAGAGTTTTTATTTGAGCTTTATTAGACATAGACTCCAACCACATTGTATTATTCTATTTTGTCATTTTTGTTGGTATGAATTGTTGTTGTAGTTAATGATATTAAAGAACTATTTGAGTGTAATGAAATCATTATTGTAATAAGATATAGATTGATATTTATATATGAACTAATTGTTGTTCACTATAATAAGAAGATCAATAGTTTTATATGTCATTTATCATTTAAAATGTAATGATTATTTATGATGCATACATAGTAATTTTTTAATCTGAGTTATCTAAATTTTGAGTGAATACTTGGGTTGATAGGGTTGTTATTCAAATAGTAAGTGTTCATGGAAGGTTAAGAATAAAATTTATATTATTTTTTGGATCAATATATTATAGTGGTATTAGAGCTAGTGATCTTTCCAACTTGTGTGTTTAGAGTTTAGCTTTGCATGTTTCATTTATATGTAGTATAGTGACAGAGAAACTGTGTATCACTTGAGGGAGATCAAGAAATAAGGCCAATCTAGCAGAGATTCAATTGTCTCATGCAAAAACTATTAAAGAGCATAAATAGTATGGTATAAATAGAGAGGAGAATAAATGTAGATGACAACATAGATGGTCAAGTCAAAAGAAATTTTGATTTGATCATTGATATGATTACATAATTGCTTCACAAGATGGACAATAATATGAATGCACCTATATAGTTGATATGTGAATCAAGTGATTGCAAGGGTAATAATATAGACACCACTTAGAGTCACACATAAAATACTATTCTTATTTTAGTTTTGATACCAACCCAACCTACCTTTTTGAATAAAGAGGTAGAGGCTCTAGTACTTGAACCCCATGACTCACTAGTTTATGACATTAGGCCTTGTCATGCATAATATATAGCTCTTCTTAAGGATATTCAAAGAAAAATGTCACCCAACAATTATATGACCATGAAGAAGTACAAAAATGGTTACATACATAAGTCTAGATTACAAGCCTTTTAAAGATATGTACAAAAAGCTTTGGGGAGGTTGACACTCTCTCCCTATGATGGATCTAATAGACGATCAACTTGTATATGGGTATATAACTTAGACAATAAATTTACCTCAAATCTATGACCAAATATGAAGCAATCAAGTTTTCCAACTTACATTTAGAGAGTATCGCACATGAGAAGTGGTATCATGGTTTAATTATACAAGGTCATAGATTATAAGAGACCTGCTATCTCTAAGCTTTAATTTTTATGCTGAATGATGAGAGATTGAATTTTTTTGTGTGTTTGTTGTAATTTTCCTCTTTGTATTTTCTCAAATAAGATGCCAGGCAAGAAATAAAATACTAGAAATGAAATATGAAACCCTATTGCAGCAAATAGATAATTTTATTATTCTAATTTCAAAGCTTTTACAATAGAGCATACCTGAGATACAATCCCTGATTATTGAAAAGAAGAAACCCTTATTTTAAACTTTCCTGTAAATTTGATGAAGCACAAACTTGGCCTCTGGATGAAGCCAATAGTTAAGCACCTTCAGCTGATATTTCACAACATCAGCATGTTATTGCAATGAAGTAGCTACGCTCTCCAATGCTGATACACTGGCAGAAAACCCTAGGGTTCCCTTCTCCAAACACCAAAGAGAAATCTTCAAACAAATATCAAATCCTAGATAACGAGAATGAGCTCTTCAATCCCTTTTTATTCTTTTCTTGTGAGAACTCAAACACTTTCCTAGCCAATGTGGGATAAAAGATATATTCCCACTTTAAATTATTCACTTAATGCACTTTATTAAGATTAAAGTGAATTTATTATTATAAAGTTACTTTATAACTTTATAATAACATTAAAATATTTAAATAAATCACTTAAGTCACTTAAACTTTAATATCTCTTTAAATACTTGTTTGATTGCTATGTCATCTAAACTAGGAGTTCTCTCCTTGTTCTCCATGTGATCAGATGCCCATCTAAAAATAGAAACCCTAAATAGTGACTTACTATAAATTGTAAGTATGTGAAACTGAGTCAAATAAAGGCTAAGATTGAACCCACATGAGGCACCGAAGGAGAAAAACATTTATCACTACCAAAAGGGACCCTCTAACCAGACATATTAGCCCATGAGGGCTAGGAATAGGCTAAATCCACCGAACTCTGATGCTCACAAAATTGGGGACATTACAGACTACCCTCCCTGAAATTGCTTGTCCCCAAGCAATCTCTACTACAAAGAAACCCAACTCCTTGGAAGGCCCAAAAGAAGAACTGTGAAGTGTCCCATACATGTCTAACTGTCTCCTATAGTATCAACAAAAACACAACTACGCAAGCTATCCCTAGATCCCAAACCTAAAATGAAGGTCTACCATATCTATCATCCTCAAACCTCCACTACGCTCTACTACCTCCAACTTCAACATGTTGAGAGGGGTGAATTAACCCAATGGAACCCATCAAGTACTCAGTGCTAAACTTGTCACCACCTAGATCCTAGTACAACCTGTACTCACATCCATCTGTCACGAAGGGACAAAAATATTTAGAAGCATCTGCAACATAATATCTCTCAGCAGTCCCTCTAAAACTCCTAGGGATGTGATAATTAACCCAACCATCATGTCCAATAACACTGTAATCACTTTGTAACCATGTATCTGTATGAAATCCCTATGACATTAAAGTAGTAAACCATGTTGGAAACATATCGACATGATGGGTAATTGACTACTATCCCTGCAAGTAATCCCTTGCAAACAACTGAGTCGAGTAATCCCCTATAAGTAAACCCTGAGCCACTCCACACCTGCGCATCAAAAAGTCCTCCGTGTGTGGATCAAAAGAGAAGTGATGAGCACTCCTCACTATCTAGTTGCAATTAAATGCCCCAACCTCAATCAATGTCTCATCATTAGCAATATTAGAATCAAGTATCTAATCACTCTGACTCTAAGACACAACAAGCTGGCATCCAAAATCAGCTACATAGGATGATGTATCAGATTTGCTTTTAGAAGAGGGAAAAAAATCAACATGAGAGCCATATTCCCAACTAGATGATACTTTGTGAATCCCCTATGAAGAAGATGGAGTAGCCTTGTGTACTAACACACAACTCTCAAGAGAATCCATCACTATGACACAAGAGCTATTAGTAATTTGTCATGCATCATCTGTCATGGTATTGACCACAGGAGAAATTGATGCAATGAGTGGTTCTCTACTACTCTCAATCAAAGTACTCATCCCAACTAAGACTACTACGCCTATATCCATGATAGTTGAAACCACATCCTCACTACAACCAATGGATATAAGATCATCACCAACTGTTGTTGTAGGAAACTAAACTGAATCTGTAGCTGGTGAAGATTGTGCCCATCTCAATTCCATAGTAAGCTCCTCTAACTGTGACTATGACTCATGAAGGGCCAACTGAGTGCTCTCCAATGAGTTCATAGTCACTTCAAGCTCATGAGTGAGCTCGTCAACCTCCCCCTCCTTCCCCTTTAGTGCATCATAACAAATATAATCCCATTCGAGAAGAAAGTCCCTATCAACAAGTAGTTGCAAGTAATTATGTTTCATCATTCCAATAGCTTCTCGTAGTGTATGAAACTCTATAAGAGAAGGGCTACTATCACTGTGCTCATCTAACATAAGAATACTCCAACCATAGGTTGCCAACATCTATTGAGCAACATCAAAATACTCCAAAGTGGTAACAATCATATCATCACTAACCTTCAACTGCCCTACCAGATGATGATACCCCTGTGACTTGTCATTTCCACCCAAATCTCCACTATAGTAAGAGGTTGAATCCTCACCGCTCACCTCATGATTAACAACATCATGTGTGTTGTCATTAGTGCACACATCAACAACTAAGGTACTACTTCTATGTACCTCAAAGGATGGCTCAACTGATAAGGCAGAAGTTGCTGATATAACATTTTCACACACTTCTGCATCACCATCCAACTTACAATCCTAGGATTCTATGCTAACACATGAATCTTAAAACTTGTTCCCTAAGTTCTGATTTAGAAAATCAAACTCACCATGACATGAATCCACAACATACAATGCATCATTAGTACCCAATTCCTGAGTACTTTCATGTGACAGCTCAATAGAATCATTTTACACATGTGCAATCACTACTATCTCATGTTGTTGCAAAGTTTTATCACTGTTGTCATGAAAATTAGAATTGCTATGGGTAAATATTTTCATTCAATCCTCATGTTTGACACCTAAATCATGCATTTCAACATTTAATGGTTCTCTCACAACATTTTCTGCACTTACCATGACTTCCAAACCACCATAATGCTCAAGCAAAGGATTGTTGCCATAAAAATCAGAATTGTTATCATGACCAATAACAACTTCTTGAATGTTGTTATGTGTAGATTCCTTAGGATTAGTTGTATGCTGGTCACCAACCACTGGAAACTCATTGTAGAGGCTTCTAGCTACCTCGCTTGTAGAGACCTCATGTTCTGACTCAGATTCTTCGTAATTTCTCTACTGGTGGGAAATTTTAGATTTTGAATCCTCATAGGGTGCCCACATTTTTCTATTCACCTTGCCCTTAGGTCTCAAAAGGAAATCATGGTTTTCATCATAAGGCTCATGAAATTGGGGACATTACATAGATCCAACACTTTGTATGGTGGATTCTATAAAATTTTGATTGAGAGGTTTGATTGAAAGGATCCTAAAGTTTATTTTAAATATTTAACTCAACTCAAATACTTAGGTTAAATGGACAACTATGTAACATAGTTTCAAATTTTGAATTGACTACTCTACAAGAGGCCATCAAGTTGGCTTTAGTACTAGAGAATTTATGATAAATAATAAGTTCTATACAAAAAAAATATTCCTCAGAATCCCTTCAACAAAAATGTACAACAAACCAAGAGTTTTCCATCAAGACCAAACATTGAGGTGAAGAATGAATTGAGAAGGAAGAAACTATGTTTTCGCTATAAGGAGTCATGGTCCCCTAGATGTATATGTCTCAGGAAAGGACAAGTTCATTACATTGAGGTAAGGTCTAATGATGAATCAAGATCCGAGGAACCTAAACCATAAAGTGAAGAATAACTTGAACATGAGATGGGATAAGAAGATCAATCAAAAGGGGAACATGTGATTTCAGGTGGCACTCTTACCACACTCTATAGTATTCAGAGATACAATACATTTTTCATACATGGGATCTTGTGATGTCAAAGGGTGGCTATACTCATTAAAACCAATACCACTCAAAACTTCATTAATGAGGGACCGGTGGCCAAATGAGGCATCAAGACGGAGGACTTTGAAGGATTTAGTGTGATGTTGGCTGATAGTTTCACCATGAAATACAATAGTAAGATGTCTTGGCTCAATATTAATCTAGGAGGATACAATATGAAGCAATTATATATCGTTAGTATAGGAGACATGAATATGCTTATAGGCCTCTAGTGGTTGTACTCTTTGGGAGAGATCACATAAAACTTTGAAACCATATAACTACAATTTCAGTCATAAGGAAAAGTTTTACTACAAGGAATGACAAATAAAGTGCCAAGGATTGTATCAACCAAGAGAATGGAGAGGATTTTTATTATAGGAAAGCCACATTGCCAGTTACATACTTGGTGACTATAACAAAATCCACCAAAGGAAAGAAGGCATATCATGTGGATGTTTAGAGCATCTTAGCCAAGAACATTAAAGTATTTAGAAATACTCCTCTAAGGAGATCACTAGTAGAGGCTTTGAGCATGTCATTGAGATAGAGGAGAGCACTTAGCTTGTCATCACTACTCCCTACCGTCACCCTAGGAGACATAAGTAGGAAATAAAAATTAAATTAAGGAACTAATATAAATGGGGCTCATTAGACCCAACTCAAGTCCCTTTTCTTTCTCTATGGTTTTAGTGAAGAAGAAAGATAACACAATGAGGATGTGTATAGACTACAAAGTATTGAATAAGAAGACTATAAAAAATTGGTACCCAATCCCTTGGATCAATGAGTTGATAGATGAGCTTCATGGAGCTATTTATTTTTTAAAAATATCTCATATTGTGCCACCATCCTATTAGAGTTCAAGAGGAGGATATTCATGCAAAATGAATTTTAAATGTCAATATGGGTTTCTAGTCATATTATTGGGTTTGAAAAATGCTCCAACAACTTTATAGACATGTATGAATCAAATTTTCTAAAAGCAACTGAGAAAGTTTGTCTTTTAATTATTTGATGGCATTTTGATCTATAATAAAATGTGGGAGGAGTACCTACAACACATTAATGAAATGTTGAGAATTTTGGAAGTATAAATGTTATTTTCCAAGATGTCAAAGTGTGAGTTCACTATGACAAAGATTTTGTATCTAGGTTACAACATCAATATAGAGGGAGTGCAAGTGGACATGGAGAATATCAAAGAAATTTTGGATTCTCCTCCCTCAAGGAACTTAACATAATTGTGAGGACTCTTCAACCTTTGCAACTAATATAGGAAATTTGTTAAGGCTTTCTCCCAACTAGTCATGCCCATAAATAACCTAACAAAGAAGTGAGCTTTCATGTGGATTGAAGATGCATAGTGAGAATCTGATAGGCTAAAAGAGGTAATGAGCTCATTTCCTATGTTATTAATTCCATATTTCACTCTTCCTTTCACATTGGAATGCAATACATTATGAGAAAGGATTGGGGTCACGCTCATGCAAAACAAGCACTCAATTACCTTTGAGAGTTGGGTTCTCATAGAGGTGGAAAGATGTTTCTCAATTTATGATAAGAAAATATTGGCCATCATGCACACATCGGTTAAGTTCAAGCAATATTTGGTGGGTGGTTTAGTTATGGTCAAAATTGATCACAACAATATGATATATTTTCTTAATCAAGATGATTTAAATGAGTGGTAGAAAAATTGGGCAAGAAAACTCCAAGCATATGATTTTGCTATTGACTATATTCAAAGTAAAGAAGAATGTTATTTCTAATGCGATATCTAGAAGATCAAATATGTGTTTCATGTCTCAGATCTTCGAGGATTGGAATAGGATGTCATAAAAGAGTATTCCAAAAACACATTCACAATTTATGTACTAGAAGGGAAGTTGTATAAGAGGTATTGATTTGTTTTAGGATCTACGACAATTGCTTCAAGAATGCATAATTATTACAATTTCAAACTCCAAATTACTAAAATGAAATTAACACACCACATAATTAAATTAATGGAATTAACAAAAGTGACAAAATTCAAAATGAGAGACAAGAAAGAGAGAATGCAAATAGCTTGATAACAGAGTTTGTCATAAGAACAACTACATCTCTGGGCCCCTCTCCAAAGAGTAGACCAATTTGATTAAAATCTCTAGAAATTTGGAATTACAATTGTTACAAAGCTTTCCCCTTCAAGCACGATGAAATTACAACATTCTCCTAACATACAAGATCAAAAATTCATCTCTCCAAAATTATCTTTAGTCTTCACCACCTAAATGTCCCCTTAAGCCTCTAAACCCCCCCTTTTTATACAAAAAAAATTACTCAATTTGGTTTTCAACCAAATGATTTTCAAATATTCCCAATATCCCCTTTACATAGAAAAAATAATTGAAAATCCCCTCATTTACAAATAAAAATCATATTTAATCTTCTACATATTATTTGAGCCCTCCAATTTTTATATTTTTGGCTTTATTGTTTTGGCAGGTTATACCTAATCCTTAAAAAAGGATTATTATTTTTTAAAAATTGGAGGGAGAATTTAAAATTAGGGGTAATCGGGTTCTATCTTTCAACAAAAATTAACAAGCTTCCCATATACTTCAAATGCACATGGTGGTCTGTTGGTGCATGCCTTTTTACATGGTGGGGAGGTCGACCCCCTGGCCGTCCATTTTTAAAACCAATTTCAAATTGTTCTATAAAAAAACCAACTGCAATGCCTTATATAGTATGCACATGATGCATGATGGAGTGGTTGCAACACCGGTCAGTAAGGTGGAGGTTGAGGTTTCAAGCCTCACCTGAGCCGTTATCTTTTTTTATTAACAAACTCAACAACTTGCCAATGAGGGAGTAGATGGAGGGGCCAATTGGCACACCGAGGAGGTGCCACATGGCACAATATCATTTACTGGTCAAAGTCTTCACTGGTGATGTGGTGCTGATGTGTCTGTTGATTGGGTGATGATGTCGCATGATGCATGTTAGAGTGGCTGCAACACCGACCAGTAAGGTGGAGGTTGAGGTTTTGAGCCCTGCCCAGGCCATTAACTTTTTTTTATTAACAAACTCAACAACTTGTCAACAAGGGAGTAGATGGAGGGGCCATGTGGCATGCTGAAGAGGTGTCACATGGCACACTGAGGAGGTGCCATGTGGCACAATATCATTCATTGGTCAAAATCCTCGCTGGCGATGTGGTTTTGATGTATCCGCTGATTGGGCGATGACGTCGCATGATGCGTGAGTGGTTGCAATGCCAACCGATAAGGTGGAGGTTGAGGTTTCAAGCCCTAGCCGGGTCATTATCTTTTTTTATTAACAAAATCAACAACATGCCAATGGGGGAGTAGATGGAGGGGCCACATGGCACATCGAGGAGGTGCCACATGGCAAAATATCATTCGTTGGTCAAAGCCCTTGCTAGTGACATGGTGCTGATGTGTCCATTGACTGGGCAATGACATGGGCAATGACTTGGTGTACGAATGCACATGTCCACCAATGATTGGTTTGTACAAGATGATGCAGATGCCACATGTCAGAGTCTGAGTGGCCCATGTCAACATGATGATGTCATGCTAACATCATCACTGTACCTAGTCAACCCTAGTCAATTGTGACCTTTGACTGCTCGTAACTCGAGCAAACAGAGTTCATTTCATGCAAAACGAACATCATCAGAAAGCTCTTGATGAGCTCTTTGCGATGATGCCAACTTTGACCACTTTTATGACAAATTTTTGACCCTTTTTTCTCTACCTTGGTCCTAGGTTGACCAAGGTTTGACCGAGCATATATTGGGTTTCGTAGCTCTGTTTGACTTCGTTCAAGTTGTGTTGGAGTCAAAATTTTGGCCTCTTTCTAATGATGTTGATTCTAGAGAAAATTGAGAAACTTCAATCTTTGGTGAAGATCCTCTAGATCAGGTACACCATCTATAAAAAAGTCATCCTCTATAAGGGAAGAGTTTTCTCGGTGCCATAATCAAGGATGGAAGGAATATTTTGTGGGTAGTTCTTGACACTTCTTTACAAGTCACCCCAAGTATTTCAAGACTTGAAAATAAATTAGGGAAAGGTTCACATGGAAGTGAATCAATGATGATGTCCTCACCCACATAAATAATTCATCATTTGTTAGAAGAATAAAATGAAATAGATATTTCACACAGGTCCTTTGTAGCCCTTGCCCATCCTAGAGAAAAAATGCAAATGTATCTTAATGGATTTCATCACAGGGCTTCCTAAATTCCAAGGTAAGGATTGCATCTATGTTATCATTGACAAACTAATGAAGTATGTATATTTCTTTATCATTTTTATACTCTTTCACTCCATTCAAATTTGTCTTTGCTTTTAAAATTTTGAAAAAGGAGGTTAGTCTTTTAATGCCTTGACTAGGTCTACTCCATGTGCATGTAGCTTTGAGGGAATTTATCTTTTAAAAGAGTTTGAGTTCTAATGTGAATTGTACACCCACTATAGGGTATTTATCTTTTGGATCTCTCTTTACGAATATACTAGCTTTCAAGACAGCTAAGTCTACAATAACCTTTCAATAGAAGACTAAAAAGAGGCCTATGTTGTTTCTAACATCTCCACATACAATTCCCATCATGAAAAAGGGTATTATAATGTCTAGTTTTAATACTTTTCCATATTTCAATGCCTTAGAGACATTGTAGAGCAGTCTCATGTTAACATGCACTTGTGAGAAGCAAAAAGGGTATTAAAATGGTTGTTTAGCCCCAAGTAGAATTAGATTTAAAACATGCAAAGGCATGCAAAAATAGGTATGTGAGTCTCATTTTTTTTAATATGTAAGTTTTATCACTCTGTTGAAACCCTTGTATCATCTTTTTTTATGAGAATGTCATATAGAATCTATTTACATGATGATCCAACCTTGTGCCTTTTGGATAAGTTCACACAAAGGGTTTTATGAGCTCTTAATAGAAAAATGCAACAAGAGTTCCCTATGAAAGCTTCATCGTAGTTATGTAGAGAATAATGAAACCTTCATCATGGAAGGTCTACCCTTTTCAAATGATTCTAGAAAATGATAATTATGAGGGTTATTAAGATAGTTCAAGTTTCTCGCATAAGGATATGATATTCCTCAAAGTTCTATAAATTGCATGACAAATATTCAAGGTTGTAAAGAGGACCCTAAGTATATTTGGTGCAAAGGGTCCACCAAAGTGTCTATAAGAGCTTATAGAAGTTATACAAGGACAATCAAATTTATATGTACAATCTAATGTTGAAGAGAGTGACCATATTGATAGGCTAATGTCATGTCTTTGCATGACTCTCCCATTAATTCAAAAGAGCATTAAACATAAAGTTTCTTAACTATCATATCCATGCCTCCTATCTATGATAGCTTCCTAAGGAAGATAAATTAGGGTTTAATGAAGAAACTTGTAGAAGGTTGAACTTACACAACACATTATGATGTACTAAATTTTCTTCCCTCGGTATTTCAATTCCTCAAAAAATATATGCCATGATAAAGGTGATGAGACCAAGAAAATAAAAATATCTTAAAGTGATAGTTGAAGAAAGTGACAAGTTCTTTTAGGAAGCATAGTTCAATGATAGTCATGAAGATACATAAGTTTTCAAAGATAGTTAAAATATCATCATATGATTGGAGAATTAATGATATTCTCACCAAAGTTCTACAAATTCAAGAAAGTGACTACCAAGGTTGAAGGAACTTAACCTCCAACCAAAGGGGATAGATCCTTGTGAGATATGTTAAAAGAAAGGACAATATGTAATGCTCATAGATCACATAGTCTAACCCAATAAGGAAAGTGGAAGATAAGGTCTAGTGATATATGAATAGTGGAAGTCATCAAAGAGGACTATTAAGGACAAAGTATAGTGAGAAGAAATAATTTACAGGTCAAACATAATAGTGACAATGCTCATAGAATGATACATCAACAGTTAAAAGTGACCGTGCTCATAAAAGATATCATAACTCCATCACTATGATGCAGAACAAAGGATAGTCTCCATTGCAATGAGGGTTAGTGGATTTATGATGCATGCAAACAAGTTCAGAGAAGGTAGATAAATGTAATCCCTAGAAGGATTAATGCAAGGTATTCATAACTGATATATGAAGAGCAAGCCTGCATTTAGAAATGTTTAAAGAGGGATGATCATAATGATAGTAAGTATACAATTTTGTAGGAATATGATGCTATGATAGTCAAGAAAAAAGACTCCATGAAAGGTGGCAGTGGTATACAACAACAAGGATATCATTATCTATAAGAGATCAATATCAAAGGGACCAAGATTCAAGACATGAAAAAGAAAATCACCAAATAAGTGATAGTCCCATACATAACAATCTAGGATGCATGAACATAATTTGAGTCTATAGGGCCAAATATTTTGAGATGGCTAAGGAGGCCCTTGTTGTTCATGTCATGTCTAAAGAGAAAGGTAAGAAGGACAATAATTCAAAATCCATATCTCCAAAATAAATCTAAGTCTCTTGGAAATTCAAAGGAAAAATATTGGAACTATAGAAAAATTAGTCATTTCCACAAAGAGTGCAAGGAGGAGAAGAAAAATAAACATGAAAAGAATTTCTCAAATTTGACTTTGATGAATCCTCTCAAGATGATGCAGATGCAGTTGATGTAGCCTTAACAACCCATGTATCAAAAGATGTGTGGTTAATAGATTCAAGTACTTCTTTCCACATGACCTCACATAGGGGTTGTGATGGGCAAGGTCGTTGATGTCACAACTTGCATTATTTAGTCAATTAATTATCGAACTAGGTGTGTCTCAAAGCTAAATGTGATAAGGATGGTTGTCACAAATTTTTGGGGGGTTTTACAATGTAAACAGTGACTTTTGGTTTCGGTTTGACTCCTTCAGGAGCTTTTCAAGAGCTCTCAAGAGCTGAACTGCAATGACTAATTTTCTATTTTCTATTTTGCTTCAAAAGAAATCTATCTTAAGATTTGTTGGATAATAAATGCTATTTTAAAGAACATAAATAAATTGCAAGGAAATAACAATTAATCTAGAAAACATAAATACTAATTTCCATGAATAGATTCCAAATGAATTTTAGTTCCATCTTTCCATAAGTTCCCATCATTGCTTCTAATTTAACTCAATAGATAATTACCAAACTTAATTCCTACAAACAACATCTAAATCTGATTAACTCAATAAACCTTTCAACAAATCTAATAAACCATTCTAATCATGATGAACTTTACTTAAAAGCTATTTAAACACAATTGTTGAAAACAACTCAAACAAAATTAACAATCCAAATTTAACATCAAAAAAATTGAAAATGATTCAAACAAACTTAACATTCTTGATTTAATATTAATGAACTCAATAAAATACCAAAACACAAGATCAATTCCTTTGGTTGAGCGGCCCCTGCTCTTCCTTTGGTAAGATCTTTAACACAATGATTCAAGTTAACTTCTTATCTTCATTCAAATTGATCAAAGTAGGATGTAAAACAAAGTGTTGCCATCATTACAAGATTCCAGCCAAAAATTATCTAACTCCTTTCTAAAACCTATACATGGATATTTATAACTATATCCTTATTGAATTCAAAACATGGTGTTAACTGCCTTGATTCAAGGCATATAAACTAAAGATTTAAAAACAACTAAAGCAAAACTAAAACATGACTGAGAATAGACAAAAATAGAAATGCTAGATCAATGTTAGGAGTGGAAGTTCCTAAATTGAGTAAAATAAGTTGATTTGAAACTTCAGTGATTCAACATCCAGCTAGGCCGATTAATGGCATGATTGTCTTCACTTGATTAAACAGGGAGTTTAACTTTATCATTAGTCATCAGTCTTTTAAATACCTTGACTATAATCCTTAAGAATAGGATACCACTTATGATAGTAAAAGATTAAAATTGCATAATTAACTCATCAAAATCATCACAAAAGCAACACATTTAATATAAAGCATTATCTCTAATATATCTACCAAATCAGCCAAACATAAAGCAAAGCAAGTAAATATATTAGTCTATAGTCTACCGCTAGTCATGTTAATTAACAAAATAAATAAGTATTCTAAAACATAAAGTGACTATATGAAAGTATCTCTGAGCCTCTCATCATTCTTCCCCACTTGATGTGAACCATGTCCTCATGGTTCTTTGACAAGAACTATGGTGGTCTCTTTTCCCTTGTTTATTGCTTCCATCTAAATGACATAGTTAAACACACCCTCTTTGTATTGTTATGGAAACCTGGTCTTGAGTGCAAAACCATTGTTGTCCCGTAGCTTTTCAAACCAAGGTTTTATCACCTCCTCTAGAATATTGGGTGATGCCTTGAGTATTGAACTAAGCATGATGATGATTGGCATTTTAACCACATACCAACCCATAATTCTTGTTGTTGTTCGATCAAGGAGATCACATGCCTAACTCTGATCAAGCTCCATCTGATGTTGTTCAGGCTAATAGGCTCTCTTCTTCTCAATGTCTCAGGAATGGTGTAAAATATTTGCTCACATGAATTTATTGCTAAAGGAGGAAGTGTCCCTTCTACATTTTGGAAAGTAGATATACTATTCAACAAATTTGAAACATAGAGAGGATTAATATGGTTTTTCCTTACAATTGATCAAACCATTGTAATATACTTCGGTGCATGAAACATTTCAAGTCTCATTGGTAAACCATACTTTTTCTGAGCCTTTTTATATTTTTCCATTCTTTTCATCCATTCAACTTGATTTTGCATTAAGGAAACAAATGACCTGATTTTTAGTTCACCAACATAAATATTTAACAAAGAATCATCATTATCTCCCATTAAAAACCTGTGCTGGAAAAACTCACACATCTGGTTTTGAATATCAGGGTGGCTATGGAAGTAATTTTGCAAAAAATCTTTATCAGTATGATAATCAAGGCTTCTCCTTAAAGTTAATTGATTGAGCTTCCATTATAGAAATTTCTCCTTGAGAAATAAAGCATATATATCTGATGGTCTCCTCATTGATAGCATTGCCGAGCTTATCTCAATTGCTTGCTCAAATCTTCTTTCAACTTCATTTCTTTCTTCCTCTAACTGTTGTACTTGCTTTTTCAACTGATCATTTTCATGCTTGAATTTTAGGGATGCTAAAGAGAGATATCTAGGTTGAGCCCTTTTTGGAACATATGATGGAATATCAGATGGAATGGGAGGTAGAACAAGGTAATGTGGGGTCGTGAATGTAGAAGCTTCTTGAGAATAAAATCTCATGGACTGTTGTTTTAATTGCTTTTCTTTCAACTGCAATTCCTCTTTCAAATTTGTTATTTCCTCCACACTTGCCAATGCTTGCGCACTAGCCTGTTGTAATCCTCCTCAATATTATTCAACTACTGCTTATACCTTGCTTCACTTTGCTTAATTTCTTTTTCTTTTTCCTGAGTTTTATTGAGGGACTGTTGTAATTCCTCTTCTTTCCTTCTTAATTTTTCCTCAAAAAATTGCACATTCTTCTTTTCCTATTCTAATTCAGCTTCAATTTTGGAAATCTTCATTGCTCTTAAAAAATTCCTCTATTTCCAATTATTCTTCATTTCGTACCTCATGAAATTCTTCTTCCTCAACCAATGACTCTTTGCCCTTTCTTTTTTCAAAAGTCGAAGAAGGTGTAGGCGATCTTTCAGCCTCTTCTTCCTCAAACTCTTCTAACGTTTCTCTTTCTTCCTCAAATTCTTCTAAGGCTTCCTTCTCTTCTGATTGTGCCTCAGACTCTTCACCAAAGTCATGGAAAACATTTACAGGAGTTCTTTCAAGAGATAGGATTGGGATTTTAGGAGGGTTGTGAGGTTGCTCAAGGGAAAGCACAAGTATTCAAGTTTCTTCATGGACTTCAGAGGTAGGGGTCTCAAATATAAGGGTTTCCTTAGGATTCGACACAACAATCTCAACATTAATAGGGATTTCCTCACTCAAGTCCTGTTTACTCTTTTTAGAGGCACTATAGGCCACTTTAGTGGAATCCTGTAGTTTTCTTTTCTTTTTCTATCCTCCTTTGGAAGATTCTCCCTTTTCTACTTTTGCCCTTTTTGCCGTCAAATCCTTTGTGGGTCTTCCTTTTTGCTTTTTAATGGGTGCGAGCAAAAACTCAAGCCAACCCTACTTCCCAAACTCTTTCTTCAAGAAATGGTGTTTAATTTCCAAGTGAATTAACCCATGGTATTTAATGGAAGATTCACCTCTAGATTTTACTTGGAAAATCATTGAAGCAATTTGTTGAAACAAAAATGCTAGAAAATTGATTCGAGCTAAGGGTTTTTTATTTCCATACCTCAAATTTATTAATAGTCACATCCTTGGCCCAATATAGTGTTGTATTGTCCTTCATAGGTGAAGAATTTCATCACCCACATTGTAGTCATTCTCCAAGGTTTTGCTAGACTTCTATGAGCTATTCCTCATTGATCTCCTTTATGCATTAGAATTTCAAGCCATGGTTCCGGTTCTTGGTGAAATACTGCTATCAATTTATCAAATTTTACTTGTCCTTTATTGACTAGTTTTCCTTCAGTAGGAATTCCAGAAATTTCACTTATAATCTCAGGGGTAATTTCAATGATTTCACCTCTAACTCTTGTGACATTTACATGGAAATTTCTCACAATTCCTATACAATTTCCTGCTGAAAACCCTCATACTTCATTATAAAGTCCAACCATCCAACTTCTTTGAGCAATCTCTTGGTCTCTAAATCAAGAGTGAAATTTTATGGCTCAACATTCTGTTTGTTTCCCATTTTCTCTATCAACAATGGCAGACTTCTACTATGGTGGACTGTGTTCTTTGACCAATATCCAAAATGTTTTTTCCCTATTTTCATTAAGCAACAAACTTTAAAATGACACATGTCATTAATTGTTTGCATTAAATTTATTTACTGCCCCTAACTCTTCGCACACAACAATTTCGTAGTTGCATTTTGATAAGCAAAATTGGCGGCGATCCTTACACATGTCAACATAAATTCAAAATAAATTTGAAAAGATTTTGATAGTATTGGCGAATCTTGGCATGACCTGCTATCATTACTAATGTCATTCAATGTCACATCATACTTACACCAACTTTTCCACCACTTTTTGAAATGATTAGAAGACTTTTATTGTAAGTATTAATAACGATATGACAAAGATTTCTGGATGCATAAATATTTACTTATTTTACGTGAGTTAACTAATTTAGAAACTAGTATTTACATTAAATGTGCACCTTTATTTTTGCAAGCCTTCGAGATTTTTAAGAGCCTTCAGGAGTTCTTCAGGAGCCTTTAGGAGCTCTTGGGAGTTTTAGAGCTTTAGGAGTCTTTAGGAGCTATTGAGCCAATTGAGGTCTTCAAAGTCTTCAACCTTCAGGATCTTCAGGAGCCTTTAGGAGTCTTCAAGAGCCTTTAGGAGCCTTTAGGAGTTCTTCAGGAGCCTTTAGGAGCTTTCAAGAGTTTACTCAGATAGACCGCTATTTCTGGTTTTTAGTCATTTTTTTTTTGAAAGCAAATTTCCATTTACTGCTTTTCAATTTACTTTCTTTTTTTCACAAGGTAAACCTCCATTTGCTAGATTTCAATTTACCTTGTTTATTCATGCCTTCTTTAAAGGATCAAAGATCTCTTCTCATGGAAGAGATGTCTTCCATGAGAAAAGTTTCAATTCTGTGTTGTAGATCATCTAAAAATTCCTCCTTTGATGTTGGCTAATGATATGTTTTTAATCTATGACCATTAGCTAGCATAACTCTCTTTTCTCCATCAATTGGTACTAATTGGACAACTCCATTTTCAAATACTTCATCTATCTCATAGGGTCCTAACCATCTTGTATGGAATTTCCCTTTAAACTCTTCAAATCTGGAGTCAAATAACAATGCCCAATCTCCTTCCTTGAACTGTCTAGATACAATATGCTTATCGTGCCATTCCTTCCTTTGCTTTTGAATCACCTTTGTATGTTGAAGTGCCTCCATTCTCATTTCACCAAATCTATTGAGCTGCAAAATTCTACTTTTCTCAGATTCAGGTAAATCAATTCCAATTTCTACTGTTGTTTTCAAAGTTCTTAATTCAAATTCTATTGGAATGGCTATTTTTTTTCCATACACAAGTTCATATGAAGAAAATCTAGTTGTTGTTTTCCACATGGTATTATAGGCCCATACTACTTCATCTAACCTCTCTACCCATTCTGTTTTCCTTAATGAAATAGTTTTTGTTAGGATATTCTCTAATTCTCGATTAGTGACCTCCACTTGTCCATTCGCTGAAGGATGATATGGCAAAGATATTCTATGTATCATCTGATATCTCTATAAAAAGGCTTCCATCATCACTGATACAAACTGTTGTCCTTGGTATGAAACAATTTCTCTTGGTGCACCAAATATCTAAAGAATTTTCTTGTACAAAAAATCTACAACTTTATCTTCTCTTGTTGTTGGTAATGCTTCCACGTCAACCCATTTTGTTGCATAATTTGTATAAACAAGCATGCAACATTTCCCTTTAGAAGGTGGATCAACAGGTCCCACAAAATCAATGCCCCGCGTTTCAAATGGTTCCAGAGCTATTTGAGGTTGAAATGACATCTCCATTGTTGGCGTGGGTCTCCCCATCTGCTAACATTCATCACAGTGTTAAACAAAAAATGTAACATCCCTTGTCATTGATGGCCAAAAGTAACTAGCTCCTAGGATCTTGTGAACTGTTCTAACCACCGAATAGTGTCCTCCTTTTGGCTCATGATGGCAGGTGTGTACTACATTATAGACATCTAATCGAGTACACATCTATGAAGAACATGATCAGGGCACAATTTAAATAAAAGACCATTAATCCACTGAAATATGGAACTTTCACAAATTAACCTCTTTTTTTGTTTATTACTGAAGTAACTTGGACACTTCCCTATTACAAGGTAATTTTCCAGATCAACAAACCATGGTGGATGAACTAAGATTGCAAATAAATGTTCATCTAGAAATGTGTCATCCGCCGGTTCTTAATCATCCTGCAAAACAATTCTAGAAAGGAAGCTAGCAACAACATTATCCTTTCTAGGCTTATCTATGATAGTAACATCAAATTCCTGCAACAACAGTAACCATCTAATAATGCATCCACCTATTGCTTGGCCTTGTTCATCAAATATCTAATTGCAACATGGTCTATATGTATGTAAACTTTGTAACCTATAATATAATGCTTGGATTTGTTTATTGCATATACTACGGCTAAAAATTCTTTTTCTGTTCTTGTATAGTTTCTTTTAGCAGAATTTAAATTTTTGCTAACATAATAAATTGCATGCATGGCATAATTTTTATCTTTTTATCCTAATACTGCTCCAATAGCCAAATTGGATGCATTGGCATGTATGTGGAATGGTTCTCCCTAAACAAGTCCTTTGATTATTGGAGAAGTTGTTAAAGCTATTTTAATTATGTCAAAAGATTTTTGACAATCTTCAGTCCATACAAACTCTTCTTCTTTCTTGAGCAGTGTAAATAGTGGTGCTGCAATTTTACTAAATCCTTCTATAAATCTTCTGTAATACCCAACATGCCCAAGAAAACTTCAAACACTAGTTTGGTTCTTAGGGATCTCAATGTTTTATATGATCTCAACTTTCTTGGGATCAACCTTTATCCCCTCTTTTAAGATGTGATGTCCCAGAACAATACCCTCTATAATCATAATTGAACATTTTGCATGATTTAGGGATAATCTGTGATCTTGAAATTGTTGTAAAACCTTTTCTAAGTTTTGAAGTTCCTCTTCAAATGTTTTTGCATGGATTGTAAAGTCATCCATATAAACTTCAACACATGAAGTGGTGAAATCTACAAATATAGCAAGGACTGCTCTTTGAAATGTGGCTCACGCATTACATAGTCCAAATGGTAAGACTTACATGTGTATGTACCCCAAGGATAGGTAAAAGTAGTTTTGTATTGATCTTTTGGAGCTACTTGGATCTGATTGTATCCACTAAAGCCATCAAGAAAAGGGAAATAATTGTTTCCTGCTAGATTGTCAAGTACTTGATCAATGAATGGTAATGGGAAATGATCCTTCTTTGTTGCTTTATTCAATTCCCTATAATCCACGCAAACCTGCCATTTATCATTTTTCTTTGGGACTATAACTAGTGGAGAAACCCACTAACTAGTAAATATGGGGTAAATGAACCCTACTTTAAGCAACTTTTCTATTTCTTGTTTAACAATGTCACGTAGAACATGATTGATTTGCCTTTGACCTTGTTTGATTGTTCTTACATCTTTAGTGTATATGTGATGAATACAAATTAAAGGATGAATTCCTCTCCTATCATATACTCCCAAGCAAATGCTTTAGTATGTTTTTCTAAATTTTCCTTCAAATTTTCTTCTTGTGTTTGGGATAAGGATGAACTAATGTTGAGAGGTTTATCTCCAGCTATTGTAATCTCTTTTGTGTCTGCTTTAGAATCAATGGAATTTTCCACAAGTGTATTTGGAGGACAAGAGTGTTGTTTGACAGTTTCCTTTCTCAATTTCTAAAGTAAACTCTTGTTCTTCACATTCTTGAACATGTTCAACTAGAGTAACCATGGCTAACTCCACAATACCATCACCCTCTAATTTGATATCTTCATCCACCCAAAGTTGAGTGTTTGGTTGAATTGATGGTTGTGCTAGTGGATAGAGTGACAATTCTTTCTATTTTTGACCATTTGAGATGATCATACTTCTAGATCTACAATCAATTAATGTGGCAACAATAGCTAACCATGGTCTGCCTAAAATGATTGGATAACTAGAATCTTTCTTTTTGGCTTTAAGAACCAAAAATTCAACTGGATAATCCCATGTGTGAATGGTAACCATGATTTCTTCTATAATGCCTTTTGGTTTTGTAGTAGATTGGTCAACTAACTGTAGAGCAATTGTTGTTGATTGAATAGTTGCATTCCTAACATTTCAACCATATTAGATGTGATAACATTTATGGTAGCTCCTAAGTCAATCAGGACATTGGATACCTCTACTCCATTAATATTCATGGTTATTACAAGACTTCCAGGATCATTATATTTCTGGGGAAGCAATCTTCCTGATAACACATCAGTGAGTTTTGTTCCTACTTGAATTGTGGAAGGTAATTTTTTCTTTCTCCTTGAAGTTTTCATGCAAAGAGACTTTTCCAATTGATTTATCTTTGGTATGTCTTTAATGGCTTGTAATAGTGGTATTTCAATGTGAATCTTTTTCAACTCATGAAAAAGTTGAGAATCAACTATATTCATGTAATTGGGTTGGGAGATTTTAGGAGTGAGTTTTTCTTCCTTCAACCTCTCAGGGTAAGGTGCTTGATTAATACTTGGTTCTTCATCAAAGTTTTGTTTGTTTGCTGAAGTTTCATTTTCCTTCCCTCCTTCTTGAACTATTTCTACTGGTTTAGATTGAACAATTCAATTTCTCAATTGAATATCATTGCACCAATTATGTTCAAATTAGGAGGATTTGCTTCATTTTGGGTGTTTCTTGGATTTGCAATCGGCTGGGATGGAAATTGGGGATGGTTTACTTGGTCATTAGTAGGATTAGGGGCATTTATTGTAGGAGGCTTTTGTCCCCAAGGACATTTTTTCTCCTAATTTTTCCATGGTTGGAACTGCATCTAATTTTTGCCACGAGGGCTGATTTGAATGCTAATGTGGCTGCTGATTAGCTTGCCATTGTGACTAGTTCCATTGGGGATTCATCCATTCAGGTTGTCCCCAATATGTAGGTGGTGGTTGTGGTTGATATGGAGGGATCCATTGGTTCTAGTTTTGCGAAGGGTTTTGATTCTAGTTTGATGTAGAACCATATTGTCTTTGATTAGCATTATACCTTGTGTTTTGAGATCTCTAGCCAACATAATTAAGCTCTTCCTCTACCACTAGTGGTTTCTTCATATTTCTTTTAATCCCAACCAAAAGATTACAAGAACTAGTTGAGTGTGGTTTTTCACAAATCTCAGAAACATCAACTTGATTCAATGGACATTCTCTTAAAAGGTGTTTCCTCCTACACTTGGAACAATAAATAGACAATGGTTCAATAGTCTTCTTATCTCCTTGCATGTTGAGATGAAAAAGTAGATCAATTTTTATGTTTGCTAATTCCTCCATGACTTCTAACACATCAGTAGTATGAGCTTTGTTTCTTCTAGAGTGCCTAGTCCCTACCCTAGTCCTAGAGTAGTTCCTATACATTTCAACAATATCATCCAAGGAAAGCTTATTAATGTATCCTTTCCCCATAAGATTCAAAGACTCTCTTGATTCATTATCAATTGCTCTCAGAAAATTTGTTTTACTAATTTCACCATCCAACCCATCAGTACACCTTTGGTGCACAAACTAAAATTTGTCAACATAGTCTTCTAAAATTTCATCCTCCATTTGTCTTATTTGAAACAATTCCTCCCTCCTATCCCTTACTCAACAATAATCTTGATACTTATCCAAGAACTCAATTTCCATTTGTTGCAAAGTTGCAATTGTTCTAGTGCCTAAACCCATGAACCATCATAAAGCTAACTCTTTCAATGTAGAAGGAAATGATTTCAACTTCTGGTTGTCATTTGTATAATCATAGGTTTGGCATAACACTTTGAACTCAAAAAGGAATTGATTAGGATCCTCTAAGGTTTTTCCTCTAAAGGTAGGCAAAACCGAGGGTGAAATATACTTCATAGGAGGTTCATCAATCCATCTTTCAAAATTAATAGGATAAGAAAAGGTCCTATTTGCTAGTGGATGTGCCGGTTGTTCATCCATTTCTTCTTCTTGAAATGGATCTCTATTCTCTTCTTAATTTTTGATCTGATGTAATTTGGTATTGTTGAATGTCTTCCTGATCAAAATCAAGATTTCTTCAAAAATCAATATTTCGTGGAAGAAACCTCCCTAGACGGTCTCTATTTCATCTCATCCACAATTTAAATCTATCTTCCCTATCAACACTAAGGCTTCACAAGTTTAATAGCCAAATCTTTTAATCCCTGACAATGGCACCAAAAATGATGGGCAAGGTCGTTGATGTCATAACTTGCATCATTTAATCAATTAATTATCGAACTGGGTGTTTCTTAGAGCTATATGCGATAAGGATGGTTGTCATGGATTTTTTGGGGGGGTTTTGCATTGTAAACAGTGACTTTTGGTTTCAATTTGACTCCTTCAAGAGCTTTTAGGAGCTTTTCAGGAGCTCTTAGGCGCTGAACTACAGTGACTAATTCTAAGGATTAATTCTATCTTATTTCCTAGTTTAAAGTTCTGTCGACTTATTTTTTACTTCATTGACTTGATTGGGACTGGTTTATGGAAAAGACTAATATTTACTTTAATTCTTAACCTAGAATATTAAATCCAAATTTAATTCTATTTTGCTTCAAAAGAAATCTATCTTAAGATCTGCTGGATAATAAATGCTATTTTAAAGAACAAAAAAAAATTGCAAGGAAATAACAATTAATCTAGAAAACATAAATACTAATTTCCATGAATAGATTCCAAATGAATTTCAATTCCATCTTTCCATAAGTTCCCATCATTGCTTCTAATTATACTCAACAGATAATTACTAAACTTAATTCCTACAAACAACATCTAAATCTGATTAACTCAATAAACCTTTCAACAAATCTAATAAACCATTCTAATCATAATGAACTAAAATTAAAAGTGATTTAAACACAATTGCTGAAAATGACTCAAACAAAATTAACTATCCAAATTTAACATCTAATGAACTGAAAATGATTCAAACAAACTTAACATTCCTAATTTAATATCAATGAACAAAAATAGAATAAACTCAACTTAAAATACCAAAACACAAGATCAATTCCTTTGGTTGAGCAGGCCTTGCTCTTCCTTCAATAAGATCTTTAACACAATGATTTGAGTTAACTTCTTATCTTCATTCAAATTGATCAAAGTAGGATGCAAAACAAAGTATTGCCATCATTACAAGATTCCAGTCAAAAATTATCTAACTCCTTTCTAAAACCTATACATGGATATTTATAACTATATCCTTATTGAATTCAAAACATGGCATTAACTGCCATGATTCAAGGCATCTAAAATAAAGATTTAAATAAAACTAAAGCATAATTAAAACAAGACTTAGAATAGACAAAAATAGAAATGCCAGATCAACGTTGGGAGTGGAAGTTCCTAAATAGAGTAAAAGAAGCTGATTTGAAACTTTAGTGATTCATCATCTAGCTAGGCCGATCAATGGCGTGATTGTCTTCACTTGATTAAACAGGGAGTTTAACTTTATCATTAGTCATCAGTCTTTTAAATACCCTAAATATAATCCTTAAGAATAGGATACCAATTATGACAATAAAAGATTAAAATTGCATAATTAACTCATCAAAATCATCACAAAAGCAACACATTTAATATAAAGCATTATCTCTAATATATCTACCAAATCAACCAAACATAAAGGAAAGCAAGTAAATATATTAGTCTATAGTCTACTGCCAACCATGTTAATTAACAAAAAAACAAGTCTTTTAAAACATAAAGTTCCTATATGAAAGTATCTTTGAGCCTCTCATCAGGTTGGTTCTTGAAGTATGAAGAATATGACAGTGTAAAGGTGTATCTAAGTGATGAATTTCATTTGAAGATTGTTGGCCATGGTAGAGTCAAGGTCAAATTCCCTAATGGTAGAATGAAATAGAATGATAGTATCCTACATATCCTAGGTATGGCATGAAACCTTCTCTCTATGAGTAAATTGAATGATTCTAGAGTGTAATTTGTTTTCTCAATCAGAGGATGTAATATAACAAGAGGAGTTATGGTGTTGGCTAAGGGTGTTTAGATTATCACCTTTTACAAGCTAGATACATGCACAATACAATGTAATAGTTCTTATGATACATCGAAGAAGAGAGATTTGGATTGTTTATCCTCACCATCAGATCAAGCAGAGAAGAAGTTTGTAGCTACATCTGATGGTCATGCATTCTGGGTACCTAAGGGTGCTCATTCCTTAGAAATAAAGCTTCCTATGGAGAAGACAATATTGTGGCACCAAAAACTTGGTCACGTTGGTGATAAGGGTCTCAAAGCCTTGAAAAATAAGAGCGTAATTAATGTCCTTGATGATTAGAATATCGAGTTCAACTTTTGTGAACATTATATGTATAGAAAGCAACATCATGTTTCCTTTTATTCTAGTTCTCATAAGCCTTCTAGGGTTTTGGATTATGTTTATACAAATGTGTTTGGTCCTGTCAATATTCCTTTGTTATCTAAATCTATATATTTTGTTCCTTTCATAGATAACTATAGTAGAAGTACATTTGTTTATTTACTCAAGAGTAAATATGAAGTCTTTAGTTGGTTTAAGGAGTTTAAGGCCTTGGTTGCCAATTAGACTAGTAGAAAGATTAAGTGTTTGAGGATTGATAATGGTGGCGAGTTTTGTTTGGTAGAATTCAACAAGTTTTGTAAAGAGCATGGGATTGAGATAAATAAGATAACTCCATAGACCCCACATCAAAATGGAGTTACAGAGAGGATGAAAAAGATGTTGATGGAGAGGGATAGGAATATGCTGGGGGGTGTTGGCCTTGAGTAGAATTTCTGTGTTGAAGTTGTAGCCGTTGCATGTTATTTGATCAAAAAACCTCGTACATTGACTCTTGTTGATAAGACATCCATGGATGAATGTCTAGTAAAATTCCTTTGATGAGACATCTAAGAGTATTTGGTTGCAAAGCTTATGCCCATGTTCTTATTGAGAAGAGGTGTAAGTTGGAGAATAGGGCAATAAATTTTATCTTTATTGGATATGGTGTTGGATTAAAGAGGTAAAAGCTTTGGGATCTAGTGGACCAAAAGGTTCTCTACAACATAAGTCTATTTTTAGAGAAATGAAACCTTCCAATATTGAGTTACAGCCAGAGACAGAGGAGAAACAAAAAAGGAGGTAGTTTAGATTCCATCTATTTTGATGAAAGGTGAACTACACATTCTTATTGGACCTGATGACAAGGAGAGCTCAAGTAGCTTTGAAAGTTTTGAAGAAGAAGAACCTCAATCTCAGCCATTGAGGAGGTCAACATGTGTTAGGTAGCAACAAGAAAGGCTTGGTTATTCCTTGTTGTATTCTAGTTGTATTTTTTCTTTAATACTAATACTAATGAGCCTAAGACTATTAGAGAGGCTATGTGTATGAGTTATGCATATTCTTGGATGAAGTTCATGGATGAAGAGATGTTTGGATTGAATAAAATGATACTTAGAATTTGGTATCCTTGCTTGATGGATGCAAACCCATATGTTGTAAATGGGTGTTCAAGAATAAATATGGTCCTAATGGAAGTATTAAGAAGCATAAGGGATAGTTGGTCGCTAAGGGGTATTCTAAAGTGGAGGGAATTGACTATGGTGAAGTATTCTATCCCGTTGTGAAGCTAGCATCTATTTGGTTCCTGTTATCACTTGCAGTAGTGTATGATCTAGAAGTGGAACAAATGGATGTGAAGAAAACATTCCTTCATATTGACTTGGACCTAAAAAATTTTATGTCACAACTAGATAATTTCATTGTCAAAGGTAAAGAACATTTGGTATGCATATTAAAAAGTCTTTGTATGGTCTTAAGCAGCCTCCTAGATTATGGTGCCAGAAGTTTGACACCTATGTGTTGTCATTGGAATTTATGAGATAGAAATATGACCATTTTGTGTATTACAAATCTAATAATAGTCGTATTCATTAGAGGTAAATAACGGGTTTTGAAGGGGATCGAAACCCTTTACAAATGAAAGCAGTTGAAACAAAAGAAAACTACATTAAGTATCAATCAGCCCAAAAACAATGAACCATCAGCAAAATGTTAGCCAAAAAGGATAACCCCAACCAACAACACTACATGTTTTATTAGAATATCAGCCACCTCCACGTCACTCACTACAACCTTCTAAGCATCATCCAAAACATCAAGAAATTCTTTACTAGAAACCCCAACCCGAGCCTTAGTCTTGTTTCTATTTCTAGCCCTAGGCCCATTTGCATTCACCTGAGTAATCAGAACATTATTCTTATCCCCACCCTTCTCAACAGTAACCTCCTCTTCCATTAGCTTTCCAACAAGACTAAACTCTTTAGCATGAATAGTTTCCTTATGATTCTTGGCACTAACAAAAGGAGAAGTAACACCAACAAATTCAAAATTAACAATAGACTTAGTCACCTCCCCACCCTTAACCACACTAGCATAAATTTTCTCCAATTGATCCTTGAGGGTGAGGACTCTACCTTCCAGATTTTGTTTCATTTTAAGAGTTTCCTCTGCCACAATGTTCAAGGAATTAAACAATTCATCAATCTGATTTTGAACAAAGGACTCTTCAACCTTACTCATAACACCCATAACTTTGACATTAGTCATATTAAGTTCATGAAAAAACCATTTGAATAATTTGAACAAAACAATGGGACCCTCTCTAGTAGTTCCCAACACATCAAAGATATCTTCCCCTATCAAAATTAAAAACCCCCTTCTTCACAACATCTTCCTCCTCATAGGAGCTAACCTTATCATGATTGGCAGAGACTTCCTTACCTTTCCCAACAACAATTGGCATTTTGATTTATGGATGGAATTTGTAATCTCCTCAGCCACAACCTTTCTCATTATTGTTTTATACATAGATGCTATGTTATTTATTAGGAATGGTAAAATTATGATTTTAGATTTGAAGACTTAGTTGTCAAAATAGTTTGAGATGAAATATTTAGGTGTAGCTAGGTATATTTTGGGGATGGAGGTCAAAAGGGACAAAGCTAACAAAAAGATTTGGTTAAGCCAAAATAAGTATGTGAATTTAGTTTTGGAGAGATTCAACATGACTGATTGCAGATAGTTAGTTGTTCCTGTAATGCATATGATGAAGCTTTTTGTGGAAGATTGTCCAAAATCTCCTACTGAGTGGAGGCCATGACTAGAGTACCATATGTGAGTGTTGTTAATAGTCTTATGTATATTATGGTCTATATGAGGCCGGAAATTTCCCAAGTAGAAGGATTCCTTAGTCAATTTATGACTAATCCAAGATGTGTACATTGAGATATAGTGAAGAGAGTGTTCAAATACTTGAGAGGTACTTCCAAGTATTCCCTATGTTTTCATGGTTATCCTACTGGAGCTCAAAATATAATGAGTATTCATGGATATGTGGATTTAGATTGGGTAGGTGACATTAACAACAAAAGATCCACCAGTGGTTATTGTTCATGAGGTAAGGTGATTCTATCAATTGCATGAGTAAGTAGTAGGTTGTAGTCGCATTGTCCACTACAAAAGAAAAGTATATAGTAGTTGTACTCATTCTTGCAATGAAGCCATTTAGATTAAGAGATTGTGTTTTGATATTCTAGTTTTGATGTAGGATAAATTACTATCTATTGTGATAGTTAGAGTACCATTTTCTTAGCCAAGAATCCTACTTTCCATGCCAAAACAAAGCACATTGATGTCCATTTCATTTTTTCCATGATGTGGTGGAAGATGGAAAGGTGAATTTAGAGAAGGTTGACACTTTGGTGAATGTTATAGATGCATCGACAAAACCAATGAGCACAAAGAAGTCTAGGGAGTGTTTCATTTCCATGGTCCTTGGGGCCCTGAGCAACTAATTACAGATGACTCTTGATAGGTCTTTGAAAAGTGGGAGAATTTTGGGATTAGGGTATCTCAACCTTTGAGTCCTAGCATTTAATTTATTATTTTTTAATATTATTTAAATATTTCCTAAGTTTATTGCCTACCGAATTAGTTGTTACTTTGTGGGACCTACTGGTGAGGTGGAACCTTGCATGGAAGGTGAAATGTGAAATGTGTAAGATAAATTTGTGGAGGTAGGCATTTTAATTTGGAAGTCCTATATTTATGGCTAACTTGGTGGCTTTTGTCATAATTTGGTATGCCAAATTTATGACAAACTATGACAACTTGCTATGACAAGTTATGATAGTTGTAAGAGTCATGTATGATGGTTTCCAATTCATAATATGAAAGATAGGCTACATTTATGGGGGCGCTTAAGTATACATTTGGTCACTAAATGTATATAGGTTTCTTACATGTTAAGTGGAAGCTAATTTTGAGGTGGCAAGTGTTGGATTTAGAAAAATCCATAATTTATAGGTTTTGACTATGACAACATGTCATAATAAACTCATGCTCACACTTAGGTGTGGGATTTGATAATGAAAAATTTTGGAACCATCTCTTCATGTTGGAATGTTATAAATACTTTATGCCTTAGTGTATTTTCAGTATGACATGTTGAAGAATTGCTATTGATGTCATTATGCTACCAAAATTACTCCAGATTCTAGTTGTAGTGCGAGAATCCTGAAGAGCATTGCTCTGACATTATATTGTAACTATTCTTTTTGTTGATAATACAAATTTAGTTGCATGTTTGGAGTGTTGGTTTTTTCTAATAAGGGTTTTCCCACGTAAATCATAGTGTTATGGTTTGCATTGTTTATCTAATTTACATATTTTGAATGTGCATTTGTTTGTAACTATAATTGATTAAAGGTGTTTAAATTTATTTATTTTTTTGCAACTCTCCTTTGCTTAGATTAGTGTAGGAAGCATCTTCTACACACTTGAATTCCTTTTAGTAATTCCTTTACTATGTTTTACACTCATTTTTAATGTTTTCCATACTTTTATCTTTTTAACCCATTTATAGCCTTGTTTTCCCTCTCTTTTCCCTTATTCCCATAGTTTTCCCCTTTCCATGTTTTTTTTCCCTTCCTAATTATTATTTCCTATCCTAGTATCTTCCCTTCCCCTTTCCATAGGTACCCCTCTCATATGTGTTCCTTCACCTTCAAACTATCTATGTTTTCATTCTAATGAAATTGCTCTAAAATTTATATTATCTATTATTCCCTCTAATAAATATCTCATCCTTCCATTATTTACTATATAAATGAGCTTAAACTACCTTCAATTATCTTATTTTCATCCCATTTTTTCTTTTTTTAATTTCACCTTTTGCAAGATAGGGATGAATGTTTCACATACATTAGTCTAACTTAATTTAACTCCAAAAATTAAATTGGAGGATCTTATGGAAATTAATCACATTAAAAAAATTTCCCACTTAAAAAATGTATTTTAACCCTTAAAAACTATAAAAGGTTCCTTTAGTCTCATTTGTAAACACCTATATACTACATGCAACCTTCATGCATAGTATACAAGCACTTGTCTTTAAAATATTAGATATTTGGAGCCTTAGAGTACTAATATAATATTAGAGCATCATCATAGAGATTTGAAGCCCATTCATGCAATATTTTTGAGCTATGTTGTTATTCCTCTCTTTCTTCCTCTTATAGTTCTTCTTCCCGTTTCCCAATTTATTTGCAAATTACCCTATATTTCCCTAATTTTATATCTTTTCATTCTCATTTTATACCACTTTATATATTTATAATTTTCTTTCCTTTTTCTTTTTTTTTCCATATTTCACACCATTTTTTCTCCCATCAACCCCTATTTCCATTGTTTCTATGTCCTCTTAGTAAGAACATTAGGGTTTTATATTTTTCATTTCATTTTATAAGTTTAATTTAGGTTATTATGACATTAGCATCCTTGTGTTTATCCATATTTGAATTATCTATAAGGGGGCTAACCAATAAAACTCCCTCTTTCACCTAACTACCTTGCATGATTTTTATTAAAAAGAATATTTTTAGGTGATTTATGAAAGTTTTTGGAAAATTTGGTCATCAATATAATTATAAGAAGTGATTAGAAGGTCCATATGCATGAAACATGGAAATTTTAGTTCATTCTAAGAATCTTCACAAACACCCCTTAATCAAGAAACAATGTCCCACACTAGTTTCCTATCCTTGAGCAAGGAATCAACACTTAACAAACTTATCTCTATAATTCTATCTACCTCAAAACTTCTATATTAATCAAGAAGTTTCTTGACATCCCCAATCTCCTTTTTTTTTAGTTTTCCTTTAGTTTTTTATAAAATATAGCAATTGTTAATTTTATGATTTTGTCTCTCCCACTTACATGCATTTTCCTTTTTATTTTTATAATATATTTTTTACATAACAAGAAAATGATATTTTTCTTATTTATATCCTTTTTAGACACCTACACCCAATGGATCTAGTGATGGGGATTCATGGAATATACATAAGTTATAACACAAGATTACTATTTTATTTATCTTTATCCTATGTAAAAGGTTAAAAGGCAAAGTCAAATGTTAGTTTCTTAGTTGTTAGGAGAGTTTTATTTAGCTAATTGTTAAGTATCTTTTCATTTCCACTTAATGTTAATATTTTGAAAACATTTCCAAATATTTTAATTTATGTAAATTCATGTCTATCTATTTGTTTTTTTCTCTTCACATATACATATTAGAATTAAAATTGTAATTTTATATATACATAAGTTAATATCCGTTATAGAATCTAATATGTATAATTGGCTACTTCTATCTTTCTTATTTTCCATACCAAATTTGGTATTAGAGACAAAATGTATTCTCTGTGATGGAAATCATTGATTGATGTGAAACAATGCAGATGCAATTAAGGGATGATCATTAGGGGAGGCCATCACATGAAAGACAAAATAATTGCATCATCATGAAGCATGACACTAGGGATTTTATTTTTATATTCTTTGTAATATAGAATTCTTGATAAGTCACAATTGGGCCATGGAAACTAATCTTTTTGGTTGATTAGACCAATTAAATAAGAATTCATGTAAATATTGTGAGCATAATATCCATACGGCCTCCCTAGGAATTTTGTCATGAATTTCTCAAATGAATTCAACTTAGCAATTGCAGTAACCAATAGTCAAGTTGGAGTGAAAATTTTATTGGCATTTGCATAACTTATTCTACACTAAGATCAATGCTACTCATAACATTAGGGAAAACCTAGGATATCAAAGAGATTTGAATTGGTATGTTTGTGAATATTAGAATAATATCATACTTTTTATTTTCATAATCCTATAAAAGGTCAATCAAAGCATGAGGTAGATCCAGGTATATGGAAGCAAGTATTTGAAGAGATTTGTATGTGAATCTTCCTTAAGGGAAAATCAAGTTGTCCATATACAATGGAAGGCAACCACAACTAGAGAAGCTTAGAATTTGAAGAGAATTACGTATTGGAGGACAAGATAGGATAGTGTTCAACATTTGAATTAGTTTTATATTTTTCTTGCTTGAATTTGTCTATAATGTAACACCCATTTATATTAATTATATAACTTGTGAAAAGGTAGGTAATTTTATCTAAAAAGTGATCAAATTATGGATAGTAATCATATAAAGTTTCATGCCATTTTTCCCCCTATCATTGTTGAGACTCTTAATTTAATTGTTTCTATTTAAATTACCTAAAAACTATTATTAATTTAAATATTTCAAATCATGAAGAATTTTATTCTTTTTTCTTTCACATTATGTCTAGTGGAGTCTCAAACATCCCTACAAATTAGTTTTATTCTATCTATAATATATCTTTCAATTTAATTATTTTTGAATCTCAAGTCTAGTAGAGTGTTTGATCATATTTATTGTTCATTTTTATTGTTTGGAGGCATAAAAAAATTCACTATATTTAAATTGTAATAACATGGCTACTAATTTGTATGAGTTGTAACCTATGGGCATTATGTTTACATTGAATAATAAGGTCAATATAATATTTGTCTAGAGGATTCCTAATCTTAAAGAAATCAACATCCAATCAAACTTGAAGTCATTATCTATGATGATTCTCAATATCCTAAAGTCCTCTATACATGGATTCTTGACATGGAGATGTGGTTTTCATATTGTAAGTGTGGAATAAGTAATGAATAAAATAACAAACAACACTTCTTAATAGGACATTATACTAAGAGAATCAACAATAATTAATCTAATTACCACAGGAAAACTCTTGAAAGCATCATATTGTTCTCGATCTCCAAAGATTTATTAAGTCATGTGGCTCTCATATTTGGTAAGCATTGTGATTGTTAAAATGTCAATCTAGAGAATGAGATGTTGCTAAATGCAATAATCTAATCCTATATGATGATATATAAATGATAATGATGAAGCTGTAATCTAAATTGACATGAAACTTGATAAAAGGAAGCTACAATAAATTATGATGCAACCATGGTATTGATTCTAAAATGTTATGATTGATATTGCTAAATGATAATTGCTATTGCTAGTATACTTTATTTCTTAATTGGTATTTCTGTAGAGTAAGATTGCACAAAGTTGGGATCCATTTCTTGTAGAAAGAGGCTGTATTTATAGATTCATGGTAGCACATTTGTGAAGGGGAAACACAACAAAGGTCTGGATTTTCTAGAGGATTGAATGGTAAAGGATGAAGAAGCTTGAGCTGATTATGGAGATTGTTCCTCCCCAGAAAAACACTCAGCCAGAAGATAGGAAGAATCATTGGAGAAAGATGAAGAGGATTGCCTGCAAATTTGTCTCCAAATTTGCCTGTGAAGGTTGAGATGAATTAAATTAGACATTTCATATCTAATTTGGTAGGTGAATATGATTAGTTGTAGAAAATATTTTAATTGAATATTTAGATTCATTCAATTTAGGCAAATAAGATATTTAATTTAATAAAACAAACTATAGAAGTCTATGTTTACTAAATAAATACAGAAGAAGTATGATAATTAAATAAATCAAAGTATGTGAACCTGTTTATTTAATTTGATGAAATGATGTGATTAAGATATAATATAATTATAGAAGAATTCAATAATAATAATTAAATAAAATAAAGTATTAAATCTGTTTATTTAATTAAGAGGAAATAATATAATAAAGATAGAAGAATTAAATGTGAACTATATAAATAAATATTTCTATTTATTTAATAGTAGAGGAATTAAAGGTTAATTAATCAAATAAATCATATTTAATTAATTAGATTATCCAAACCATTTTTAGGTGTATTCATATATAACTAAGTCCCTAATGATTACAAGCCCCCTTTTTCAAAACTAAATCCTTTTTGTGTCACTAAGCTCCTAGTCACCAAATGTTGAAATTATTAAAATTTTATCAACACATGACATCAACTCAAGTAGTATTTTTTGTTGGTGATAGTGGGACCCCTCGTCCTGGTAAGGTGAATAGTGTTGTTAATGTGGATGAGTTTGCTCATGAGTAAGCTTCCTTGGACAGGGGTAAGTCCAAGTTTATTCCTAATGTCTGTCAAGATGAGGATCCTCCTACTGGTTCTCATCAGGGCAGAGGCTTGTTTTGGGTGGCCATGGACTTTTTTACAAGCGTCAAATATGGTGAAAGAAGGGTCAAGAATTTCCTTTAATCTACTGACGTGGTTGGTTCATGAGGTGCAAGATCTCCACAACAAGCACAACACTATCACCTAGTGCAATATTTCCACGCTTTGTAGTCTCAAGGAGAAGGAATCCATCTTTGGTTTGGCTAAATTGATGAATTCTAGTATCAGCTATGTGGTGGATGAGTTGGATAACCTAAAAAAGGACTATGGCCCGAGGCTGGCATTGTTGGAAAAAAATTACAGGAAAATGCGTAAGGACTTGGACATGCTCATTAATCCTAGCAAGGAAAAGTTGGAAGCCATGGCTAAAGGTCTGGTTTTCCTCAACGAGAAGGAAAAAGAATGGATGGGAAAATGTCTTTTTGGTGATCAGATGACTAAGGAGAGGGGGGAGAGTGCTAACAAGGACATGCAGACCTTGGATTTGGGTGTTGGGCTAAGTGTGTGTACTTGGAGTAAAACTAAGAAATGCAAAATGGTCCCTAGGCAAGATGTGGATGACATCATGGAAATGCATGATAGGTTGGCGTCGAAGGGCCTAGAAGTGACGAGGATGCTCAAAAGAACTTATCTAATGGCTGTTTGTTTTACTTTTTTGTCTTTGTTTTAAGTACTAGTTTTTGCTAATGGGTCACTGATGTTTTTGTAATCAGCTTGTTTTTGGTTTCTTGGGTGGGTAGTCCACTATTTTATCTTCGCTGCCACTATTCCTTTTTGTACAGGGTTTCAAGAACCCTTCAAAACATGTTTATTGCTAATCAAAAACTCAAGTAGTAGTTTTGAATAACATATTCCATGTTTCCAACTATAATCCAAATCTACATATTAGGTTGCTTCATTTGTGACAAGGATGTCAAATGCACGTGCAAGATTATATCTACCAATTCAATTAACCAAGAATATTACTTTGAGTGACAAAACCAACTATATTTATCATTTTTAAATTTAAGTGGATTAAAAGAACCTCTATTTAGGGAGTTGAAATACACTACCCTTGCAAATTTATATGATTCATTCAACTAGACACAATTGTTAGAATAAATTTTTTCTATTTAATCTCAAATATCTCAACCTTAATATTCTATAGGTCCTACCAAATCCTTGAGTCCTCAGCCATAATAAAAAATTTCTAAAGATAGTTTTTTTCTCTTCTCTTTCCTCTTCTTCTCATTATCCTTTTGATAGTAGGAGATGTAAATTTTATAATTATTATAAAAAAAGAATTGTGAAAAGTTTAATGTTTTAAATTTAAGAAGAGTTTGATTGTATAGTCTCTTGCTGAGGAAAAAAGAATGTTCATATTGAGACTGCTAGTGATGATAGGACAAAAGATGATTGAAAGGTAGACTAAATAAGGACACTTTGATGAACAATAAAGATGACCAATAAATATGGTCAAACACTCTACTAGAATTTTCATAATTTTCACATCAAGGAAGGGTTTCTCTACAAGTTGGATAAGCTTTGTGTCCTTCAATATCATCAAAATTTTCTTTTTTAAGGAAGAAAATTCTAATATTTATGGAGGTCACTTTGGTAGGAAAAAAACACATAATAATTTGTAGTGTTTCTTCTATTTTTTTCACATGCAATAATATTTTGTACATTTCCTTGAGAGATGTGTTGTTTGTTGTTGCTCCAAACCAAAAAACATAAATATGAGCTTGATTATTACTTTTCCTATTCATACTCATCCTCAAGAAAGTATTTCCATGAACTTGGTTAGTGGTTTTCCATCGACTATTCACCAGCCTGATTATATTTCATGGTTATCGATGGATTCAATAAGATGTCTAAGTTAATCCCACGATGCAAGACAAGTTTTGTACATGACTTAGTCCAATTATTATTTGTCTCTATTTTGTGATCCTTTGGAATGTTGGTGTAATTAATTAATTAATTATTACACTAACATAAGTTAACTTAGGTCTTGCATTTAATTAGTTAAGTCCTAGGTTAGATTTTAGATAAATCATTTAATAAATTGGATAATATTCCCTTTCCTAGTTTGTGGGATAAGATTCCTTCTAGAACTTATCTCATCATTTAATGATCATCAACATAGGGTTCACATGTTGTCACTTGTTGTTAGATTTTAACACTTGGCAACATTTCATGCATATTAGGTTTTACCTCTTGCCTATATAATCAAGCATCTTGTTCATTTGCAATATATCATATCAATATCATATCAATCATATTACCAATAGAATCTTTAATCAACATTCCATTGTTGCAACACTTCTCTTTGTGGTTGATTATCTTTCATGGCTAAAGTCCTTCATTGAAGATTTCAGAGCTTCAGGGGCTATGCAATCTATCATCTCAACATGGTATCAGAGCTAGTCCATCGAAACATCAACCCTTGATCCAAGAAGTTGGAGTGCAAGATTCTTGCAGGCTTGGAGTTTTATGTTGCAGGCTAGTTGGCTCTACCTGGGAGCCAAGCTGATTTCTAGTGCAGATCGGGACCTTTCCGACCTCTCCATTACGTCCAGAAGGCCTCAAAACCCATAGATCACCCGTTCATTTGTCAAAATCAGAGTAGATTCATCCGGGAGCTGGTGAGGTACAACTTAGGGTTTGCATTTTTTGTACAAATCTATATAATTTTGCAAAAAAAAATCTCCCCTTAAGTCCTCCGTCAAGGCAATTTTTTTTTAGAAAAATCAAATTTTTTTTTTTGGCTATTATTGGGCAATTTTTTCTATAGTTATCACATAAATTTAATATGCAGAGTTCGACCTGCAAATATATTGTATAGTTGGCAGAAAAATTTAATTTTGTGGCTATAGTTTATTTCCTCCCGTCGACATTTCAAATTTTGGTGTTTTATTTTATTTTAATTAAATTTGAATTGCAAATAAAATTGCAATATTCAAATTTTGTCGCAGAGACTAGTTCTATTTTTCTATGCCGTTCATTCCCCACTTGATGCTAATGACTTGGACTTTCGCCGGCCACCATTCGGGTGTTGTTCCCATTCGACAACCATCACCGCGAGTCTTCTCCTAGGACGCCATTTGCCGACCACCAACCCGCCATGGAGTTAGCCTCCGTCCCATTAGTAGGGGCTCTCCCTGGGCGCATCCCTCGCCACACCACATACGCCGCAAGTATGGTTTTAATCACAGCCAGCCCCCTTGGTCATATATAGCGACAAAAATTTTTTTCCCTAGGGTGCTATGTTTTTGCACCTATTTAGCCAGTGTCAATCAAATTGCAATTTTTTTTTTCTGAAGGCCATATCGTCGTGCCACGATATAAATTTTTTTCAAATGAGATATCAACGGAAAGAGAATTTAGAGCACTATTCAGTGGGGCCATCTATTTTGCAGGATTTTTCTACTATACATTTCTAAAGTCAACTAAAGTCAACCCTCCATTTTGGACTCATAAGCGCATATCTTCGCATCAGATTGTTGGATTTCGGTGATTCCAACAGCATTCAGGAGATATTTTAGTGCATTTTTTCATTAGTCTAGTCATCTTCTTTGGTTTCAGCTCTAGGTATATTTTATTGGTTTTTTGCAATTTGGTGCATTTTTCTAATTCCTGAGACATCCTAAAGCTTGAAGAAGAATTTCTTGATCTTGGAGGCATATTTTCAGTTGCATATCTATTTGGAAGTCTTTATTTGTTGTTGAAGGTTAGTGTCTTTGTTTTTTTGTGGAGAAATTTCATTATGGGGCTTGCATATTACTCTCCTTCTTTGGTTATGTTGCACAAGGGTAACTATCAACAATGGCAAGATAGGATCTACCACCATCTTCAGTCACTTCATCTATTGCCTCATCTGTATGGTATAGTTCCTTGTCCAAGTGAAGGTGTTCAAAAATTTGCTTGGAGTTGTAGTAGGTGCACTATCTTAGAGATCATTGCTATGCAAATTAATTATGATGTTTTGCGATCAATTGATCATTGCGATTGTCCTCACATCCTTTGGATTAAGCTTTGGGAGATATATGGAGATTCAGACACTCCACCCTTCCCCAATGGTCATGATTTAGAATGTCATGCTTCAGATCAAGTACCCCGTGATGCTATTGTTGTGCAGGAAGTTGATTGCCTTGATCTTTTTGAAGAGGTTGACAAGGTTCCTTTTGGTGCTTCTTCTTCATCAGAGACAATTGTATCCCTTCACATTCAGTGATTCCTTGTCCAGAGTCATTGATTGAAACTTCCACTATCATCATCCATCAGGACACATTCAGTTTTTTAGACTTGACATCACATGATGGCTACATTTCAGGTATCATTGACTTGGCTACTTCTACATGTTTGGAGGACATTCTTGAGGGGATATCACTCCTCTATTCAGATTTGGATTTGGAGAGTTGTTTTGAGTCTCCTCATTCCTTTGTCTCGACCTTGATTGGGAATCCAGAGACCATCTTGGAGGCACTTGGTTTCTCTTCAAATATTTCATATCTGAGACTTCTTTCCTGTTACTCCTTTCAGGGTTTGAGGTTTCTTCAGATCCACCATTGGATTTGCTTCTACCTAGTGGGAGATTTTTGGTTTGGACACCTTCGTTGCTTCAAACTTCCTTCAGTGGTTTTGAGGACACTTCATTTAGGGGGGGCTATCAAGTCTCCATCACATCCATCATATCCATTCTATCTCTGTCTTTGGATATTGTTCAGCATCAGTTTCTGCATCTTCCTGGTTTGTCACTCTCTTCATTGATTGTGGCATCTTCTTCATTAGGCAAGGAGAAATTTGAACAACGTTCAAAGACATCATCATCCATGTTCATCCTTCCTTCCTTCAATTCCTATCCGGAATGGGAAGCATCTTTGCACTTGCATTTGGTTTTGTTTCTTCCGAAAGGGAGACAAGTTGTTTGTCGGCATTGGATCTTGTTTTGTCTTCAGACACTTACCTTTCTTTCAGGTGATCTCATCTTCTTGGGGGGCTATTTAGTCTCTCTATTGTATCCATGTGACAGATGGTGTGCTTGGGGGGTATTTGGGAGTCCTCCATCCTTCCCATCCTATCTCACATCTTTTTGCTTTTTCATCTTCTTTTTGGAGAGGGGTTTTGTTCCCATTGGGTTTTCCCCTTTTCTCTGTTTGAGGGAGATTTTCTGCATCTTTATGTACATGGGTACCTAACATGGCCTCATAGCCGGGACCCATCATCATCTTGCATAATCATTGCATTTTTCCTCCCTAAGTTGCACTTATGGGGGGGTGTTGGTGTAATTAATTAATTAATTATTACACTAACATAAGTTAAATTAGGTCTTGCATTTAATTAGTTAAGTCCTAGGTTAGATTTTAGATAAATCATTTAATAAATGGGATAATATTCCATTTCCTAGTTTGTGGGATAAGATTCCTTCTAGAACTTATCTCATCAACATAGGGTTCACATGTTGTCACTTGTTAGATTTTAACACTTGGCAACATCTTATGCATATTAGGTTTTACCTCTTGCCTATATAATCAGGCATCTTGTTCATTTGTAATATATCATATCAATCATATTATCAATAGAATCTTTAGTCAACATTCCATTATTGCAACACTTCTCTTTGTGGTTGATTATCTTTCATGGCTAAAGTCCTTCATTGAAGATTTCGGAGCTTCAGGGGCTGTGCAATCCATCATCTCAACATGGAATACTTATTAGCATTTTTTTTTATCATGAATCACATTTTGTGGGACATTTACAGTGATATTTATGGAAGTATTTGGAGTTTTCCTTAACTTTTACACTTCTTTTCATCCTCACTTAGTTGGATAGAATAATTTATGAGCCAAACTCTTATATAGGGTTTGAAAATTTACCAGTACCATATTTTTCCTACCAAGTGGGTTTTTAGCCCTTACAATTAGGTAGTTCACTAATCTATAGGTCACTCTCTCTTTGAGGTATGTCCTTGTTTTTAGCCTTTGACTCCATATGACTTACCCTTATCTTTAACTTATCCTATAACTATGCATATTTATAAAGAGATAGATAAAACCCATTCCCTCATCCAAAAATTTATAAAGTATTTAGTCCAAAGCAACTCATATTATTTATAAGACTCAAGAAAAATATAAACACATTATGGATTGTCATTGTATCCCTCATAATTTTTAAGTATGAGGCGAAGTTTGATTTTTATTGGACAAATATTGAATCAAGGAGAAACATAGTAAGGTCAATCCACTTCGCCATGGGTATTACACTATTCTTCAAAAGGCATTTGCCAATGCTTATCCATGAATATTTTCAATGTTGATCTTCTCAAGCACTAAAATGAATTTGTAGACACCGAAAAAGTCCTAATTGATACTATGCATCTGATTCTGATCAACTAACATCGTTTATTCCTAAATCACCCCAAATTCACCAATTAATTAAATAATTAGCATTATTTAGTTAAATTCAACAAATTCAACTATTAATCAAATAATCAAATTTATTGATTAATTCATCCTTCTTCTAACTAATTTTCATCATATTTAATTAAATCCTCTTTTAATCCTCTCATTTGATTAAAATCAATCACATCAAATGTCACAATCTCCTAATCCTCTCCAATTTATTAATTATGTATTAATTAATCCTAATTCATCTTTCTAATCATCATTATTAATTCCTACAAATTTTACTTCAAGAGTTAAATCAACCCATGGTCAACTAACCAGGTTGCACATGAAAATAATTTCAATCAATTATTTAATTCATCTATTTTCCCTCACTAAGGCATATTCTAAGGAATATTTCTCTCAACAACCTCTCATTCAATTTCCCTCCAAAGGTTTTCAAAAACCTATCACATCCTCATACATTTGCAATAAATTCTCTTACATCCTCTCAAATCTCAACCAATTTCATTCAATTCCTCTTACAGCCAAGGTTTCAAATCCTCAACCAATTTCATTTACTTCTCTTCCATCCTCTTCCACTCACACATTTCCCAAAATGTGCTCCAACTTCCTCCAACAAAATTGTGACACTTGGCACATTCTCATTGGCTCTCATTTTATCCCACATTCACCAATTCCATCCATTCTTCAACCCTTGGTTTCTATAAATAGAGGCATCCTTTTCATAATATGGATCCACAACTTCATGCATTATCATTATAGTCATTTGAGTTCATGGCAATCACCATCTCCATGTTATTTTGAGTTCACGTTCATCACTTAGCATCATTTTCAACACTTGGATCATCTTCAAATCATCAAGCTTAGCAATTGGGATTGGGAAAGGGCTTCTTTCCACATCAAAGGAGCACCAATCCCCCTATGGGATTGATGTTTGGTTAACTTAGTTGATTACATGCTTTGTTCTTGCTTTATTTTATGTTTTCATATTTGTTCTTCCAAGAATTTCATAGGGAACATTAGATTTAAGCTTTTTAACATGTTTGACAATGTTTTGTTGATCTTGTGTTAGTTTGTGCAGGTTTGGTGTTCACAGAATTAACATTAGAGAAAAAACTTCCCATTAGCCACCGTATTAATATTGTTTCTAAAATTTAGCTTCTATTGGTTTTTGACACCTTTTTTGACTTAAGGATTCATTAGACAAGACATGGTTTGACTACTTCCTATCTTGTTTCCAAGAAAGGTTAGCTTCTACATCAAGCTTATTGTATCTCTTCGTTGTCTCCATATTTTCCTTGTCTTTTGAGAGAATTGGAGTCCAATGCTACTATTTTTGGGAGGAATGATGAGGATTCATAGGGTATACATAATTTATATCATATGATTATTATTTTATTAGTTTTATCCTATGTAAAAGGTTAAAGGTAAAATTTAAATGTTAGTTTCCTAGTTGTTAGGAGGTAGTTTCATTTAGATAATTGTTAATTATTTTTTCATTTACACTTCATGTTAATAATTAGAAAATATTTCCAATTCCTTTAATTTAGGCATATTTTGGTCTATATATTTGTATTTTTCTCCTCACATATACATATTGGAATTAAAGTTTTAATTTTATTTATGTAGAGGTTAATTTCCTTTCTAAAATCCACTTTATATTTTATTACTTTTATCTTTGTTTACTTTCCATATCTATAGTATGTCTAATACTACACCACTCTAGACCTAAAAAATTAACCAGAGGTCAAGGAACTAGTATCCCACACTAGTTTCCTTCTCTAGAACAAACAACCAATGCCCCTACACTAGTACCAACACAAGTTTTCCCAAAGTTTCACCAACAACTCTTGGTTAACATTTCAATCATTTTATACAATTATACCAACTATTTATACGTCTATCTATACCATTTTGTTTTCCACTTTTCTCTCCCAAACATTATTTTTTCTTGTTTCCTATTTCTTATTTGTCTTATCTAGTTGTCAATCCCAATTTGTGTAGTACGTTAGTGTTGGAATATTTGGATATATAGGCACATATGTGTTACTTATAAAAAATGGTAACACACACATTAAAGCTATTTCCTTCAAAATCCTTTTAATTTTTTAGAATAGACACATCATGAACTATAAATCACCAAATAAGAATACATTATTAACAATAGGCCATGGATAATTATGAAGAATACATAAATACATACGAGTTCCTAATTGACAAATAAACATCATGAGACAAGCATTTTCCAAGGAAAGATAAATACTCAATAAATCATACACCAATTTCATAAATAAACTCTAAAATATAAAAGATGAACCAAACCATTACAATAATTTATCAATTAAAGTAAATAAAATTCACTCATTAATATGATACATTCATCTATGTACTCATAATTTACAAGCAAGAGAGACTTAACATGTAAAGATGCATTTTCCCACCCCCCCATTATAGGGTTTTCTCTCAAGCACACCCCTAGGCTAGGAGGTCTTCATAGAAACCAAGTTTCATGACATAATAAAAGGATCCATATACAAGAATAAAAAAAAAAACTCAGCTCTACTTTGATGTTTCCTATGCTAGCTATTTTTTTGAATTTTTGGCATTGTATTGATTAGATTGTTTCATGGGTCACTCGAGGGGGGGATGGCTCCCCATTCTAAGGATGTTGTCCCCTTTTTTGGCACTGTGCCTACGGTGGTAGTGGCTAGTTTTTCTGTTCCTAATATGACATCCCCTCCTCCTACTAAGGTCCTTTCCCCTGGGGAAAAGATGGAGAGAATCTCTGGGAAGTCGCCCATTTCCTTGAATTTTGGGCTAAATTTTGTTTTCTTAGAGGAAACACCGGATTCCTACGTGGACAAACTAGTGGGGTCTAACTCACCAGACAGGTCTAAAAGACTTGTGGAATCTGATTCTTGCTCAATGATTGGCTGGGAAGTAGATGTTCTTGAGGTCCTTATGTTGAAGGTGATGGATAACCTCAAAATAACACTTGTTGGAAAGTTTTTGGCATACATGCCAAATATTGAATTGGTTCATCAATGGGTTGCGTCCACCTGGAATTTGAAGGGCAGTGTCACAATAAATGCAATTCCTAGAGGTATTTTTCTATTTTCATTTGTGGTTTACAAAGACATGCTAAAATTTTTAACTTGGGGTCCTTGGGATTTTGACCTGGATTTTAAAAAAATTCTTTCACTTTGCAAATGAAAACTAGGCTTTGACCCGTTAGCTGATTTGGGGGCCTCTACGCCAACTTGGGTTTGCCTTCCGGGCCTCCCTCTAGAATTCTGGGAAAAGAGAATCTTAAAATGCATTGCGAACTCCTTTGGAAGTCTCTTGGCCATAGATAAGATAACCCAGGAGAGGTCAAGGCTAGTGTTTGCTTGGATATGTGTTAATGTGGTTGTAAATACGGTCCTCCCCTCCTCAATTATGTTGAATTCAAAGTTTGGTAACTAGACTCAACCCCTAGAGTATGAAAATGCTCGCCTCTTTTTCTAGAAATGTAAGAGGTTTGGCCATTTTACTGATTCTTGTGTGGTTTCAAGGTGAGGGGTCTAAAGCTAAAAGTAAAATGTCAGAAGATGACAACTCAAATAAGGTTATGGCTTCTGGTGTGCAACCTTCTTCTACTTCACCCATGAAGGTGCTTGTTCCCCTTTTGAAGGATAATATTGATCTTCAATTGAAGGTTGTGCCTATTCCTCAAGTCCAAGAAATTGTGTCGAGAGGCCTGAACCTCAATGTGACTACTCCTACTTCTTCCCTTCCCACTCTGAGTTTCCCTAATTTGGAGAAAAAAGGTAGGGAAGACTTACTTCAGGAGAAGGTCCAAGTTGGGGATCCTATGTTGGGGATGAATGTACCGGTTCTGAAGGTGATGGAGCAATCTCATGGTGTTGACGAAGATTTGGAAGAGGGAGAGTATGTTCTGGATGATACTACCCTATCTTTGGATGAAATGAATATTGTTTCCCACTTTGGTGCAAAAATTATGAATGATTCGATGGCCCTTCTAGGCTTCCCTCAAGGGTCTTGTGATAAGGAGGATGAGGAGGGATGGTCACAGGCTACTACTAAAGCCAAAAAAAAAAGAAACCAAATGTTGGAGGGAGCAATAAGGTGGGAAGATCCTCCCAAAAAGAATCTAGAATTAAGGATATTGTGAGGGATGTGGCAGCTGGAAAATAGAGAACCTTGGACTTGATCATAGGATCAAAGCCCAAGAAGAAATAGCCTATGGGCTGGGTTTCGAAGGAGGTAGGGGAGTTTCTATTTTTTAAATGAAGTACATCTCCTAGAATATAAGGGGCCTTAATAGCCCATATAAACAATTTCTAGTAAAATCCTACATTCTTGATAATAAATTGGATGTTCTTTTATTACAGGAAATGAAGATGAAGAAAGAGACATTTGAGAAAGCTATTGGAAGTATCTGGCTTGGAGCTAATTATTTTTTCAATGAGGCCAAAGGTGCTTCAAGTGGTATTGCAACTCTTTCGAACCCCTCTAAATTGAAAGGATCTTTGTGCTATGTGTGTAAGAATAGTCTTGAGATTACTTTGGAAGACATTGCTTCTCAAGAGAAATGGAATACCTTAAATATTTATGCCCCTAATTCAAGCAGAGACATATTTTTGCTATGGGAATAGCTAAGTGAAGTTATTTCTGATAAGAGTAATGATCACTGGATGCTTGGAGGGGATTTTAATTCTCCTCTCCTTCCTTCAAAAAAATCTGGAGGGTTGGATGATTTCTTTGATAGTATGATGGAGCTGACTAAGTTCTTCAATTCGACAAGTCTAATAGATATTCCCCTCCAAGGAACAAAGTATACTTGGTCAAACAGGAGGAATGGAAGCAATCTAATCCAAGTTAAACTAGATAGGTTCTTGATCTTTGATAATTGGGATATTTCCCAATCCCTTTCTCTTTGCTCTCTCAAGGTCAGGATATGATCATAACGCATTGGTGCTGAAAAGGAATTTGGACCATAATATGGGCCCCTTCCCTTTCATATTTGAAGCCATGTGGTGCCACCACCCATATTTTGCTACTTTGGTTAAAACTTGGTGGGAGGAACCCATAAGAGGTACTCTGATGTACTATTTGACAAAAAAGCTACGTAGAATAAAGCAAAAAGTGAAAGGGTGGAATAAGCTAACCTTTGGCAACATCTTTGATATAAAGAATAACCTAGGGAAAAGTTGAAAAGAGGTTTAGGATATTATGGGAGATTGGCCTAGTGAATGAAGAGATATGTACCAAGGAAAGAGATCTTAGATCCCAATGGTATAAGATAAACAAAAAGGAGGAAATATTTTGGAAACAAATGTCAAGGGTCCAATGGTTGACAGAAGGGGATAGGAACACTAATTTTTTCCACCAATCCACCTTGAAACATAGAAGTAGAAACAAAATAAGATCGTTGGTGAAAGAAGATGGCTCTATTTTGACAAATGAAAAAGAAATTGCTAGGGAAGTTGTCAACTTCTTCTCCTCCTTCCAAATGAATCTAGGAAATGCTCTCCAGGTAAATGCTGACCTTCTAGAAGTGATCCCAAATGTTATTTCAGATTTAGACTTAAAGAGGATGACTAATGTTGTTTCTCTGGAATAAGTCAACAAAGCTATTTTCTCTTTTGGTGCCTTCAAAGCCCCTGGCCCTGATGGGTTCTCTCCTATTTTTTTCCAAACTTATTGGGATGTTAAAACTTACCTTTTTAATGCTTCCAGGGATTTCTTTAGGCCGGGTAGGTTTTTGAACCATTTGAATTCTACCTTTATAGCTCTTATTCCTAAATTTTTTGATGCCTTTGCTATGAAATATTATAGACCTATTAGCCTCTACAACATGGTATATAAAATTTTCTCCAAAATTCTAGTGTTTAGACTCAAACTGGTGCTTGGAAAAATGATAGTCTCTAACAAAAAAGGTTTAATTCAAGGTAGAAACATTCTTGATGCTGTTATTTCTATCCATGAAATAATTCACTCTATGGATCACTCAATAAATCCTAGGATGGCCTTCAAAATTGATATTTCCAAGGCCTATGATAGTGTATCTTGGCCTTTCCTTTTTGTTGTCCTTAAAAAGTTTTGGATTGATGGTAAATTCCTTAAGATGATTTTTGCTTGTGTTACTTCCCCAATGTGTTATGTCTTGGTCAATGGTGTTCCTCAAGGATCCTTTTCCTATGTTCATGGTCTTAGGTAGGGTGACCCTCTTTCCCCTACTTTATCATTATTGCTAAAGTTCTGGGCAAAAATATTCAAAAGTTGGTGGACTCACAAGATCTAAAAGGTGTGAAATCCGCCTCCTCTCTTAGGCCTAATTCTCATCAATAGTTTGTTGATGATACTATAATGTTTGGGGAAGCTTTGGTTGGGGAAGTAGGTTTATGGAAATAGGTCCTCAATTATTATGCTGTTGCTTTTGGTCAGTGCATAAACTATGAAAAAAACAAAGTTTAATTCTTCAACACTGATCAACAAATAAAGGATAGGGTGAAAAAAATTCTGGGATGTTAGGAAGCTGACTTACTTGATGCCTACCTGGGACTTCCTTTGTTTTCTAAGAAATTAGAGAATAATTACTGGAACCAATTGATTGAAAGAATTCAAAACAAATTGGCAGGATGGGAGGGGAAGTTTCTAAGTTTGGCGGGAAAAATTGAACTCCTTAAAGTCTCTCTTCAAAATATTCTGGTTTATTACCTATCCTTGTTTAAAATTCCTACTCATATTGTGGAGAAGATTGAATAGATTCGACAAAAAAATTTGTGGTTAGGAATGGGAAAAAAAAATTTCTGGTTAGTTGGGAGAAAGTGTGTATGCCTAAAAGAGCTAGGGGTTTGGGATGAGAAGAATCTCCTTGCTAAACACATCTTTAACAACAAAAATTGGCTGGAATCTCCTAGAAGGCTCCAAGTACTAGGTTAATTTTTTTCAAGCTAAGTACTTAAGGAACAAGAATCTTGGTTGTTTTCTCTCTCAATCAAATCTGCCTCCTGGTTCAGCCCTATGGAACCATCTTGTGAGGTTGAGGAATGTGCTAAAAATGGGGGAAAAGAAGAAAATAGGGAATGGGAATAATACAAATTTTTGGAAGGATCCTTGGATTGAGAATTCCACTCTGTCAGCATATGATGAATTGAATCCTCTCAAGCTAGCTTAAACAAAATTTGTGGCAAAAAGGCAAGTGATTATATAAATTGGGATAGGGAGGAACCCAAATGGAAGGAGTTTGACACTTTATTAAGGAGAAATAATTTGAGAGGTCAATTGGGATCCTATCCTCATCAATCTGCCTAATTTTATTGGGGAGGCTAAATGGTTTGATAGAGAAAGGGAGGATGAACGGCTCTGGAAAAGCAACTCTTCTAGCTATTTCTCGGTTAAAAGAACATACGAAGATCTGCTGAGGGCTCAGGTTGTTGTTCTTGATCACTTTTAGGATAGGATGTGGCTAAAGAATCTTGTTCCAAAAATCAATTGTTTTTGGTGGACCGCTACCCATGGCAAAATTCTTACCATTGACAACCTGGTTAAGAGAGGCTTCTAGTTGGTTAATAGGTTCTCACTTTGTTAGCAGGAAGAGGAGTCTATAATTCATATTTTCTTTCAATGTTGTTATGCGAGTGAAGTGTGGTCTTGTTTCCTAGAGTTATTGTCTTCTGATTGGGTGTTTCCCAACTCTATGAAGCTTTTTATTGAAGGTTGGTCTAATTTCCCTTTTCACACAAAGCAATTGTGGACTTGTGGAATCAAGTTCCTCCTTTTGTTACCTGGGGTTTATGGAAGGAGAGGAATAATATAATTTTTAGAGAAGTGGAGATAAGAAGATGGGAGGTAAGTTAGATTATTAAAATCCAAATTAAGGAAAACATTGAGGCTAGAAGATACAACTTTTCAAATACTTGGCCAAATTATAAAGAAATGAGGATAAAACAAAACTGAGGAATAAAAGGGACTTAACCAATCTTAATTGGTCAAAGATGCTTAGTAGAATGGGTACTATTTGGAGTCCACTGCTAAAAGATTGTGTTAAGTGCAATTTTGATGGGTGCTCAAAAGGCAACCCGGGACAAACAAGGGCTGGAGGTCTGGTAAGAAATCATAAAGGAGATTGTATTATAGGGTTTGGAGTGAATTTGGGTGTCTGCTCAAACAACAAATCCAAAGCAATGACTCCTCTAGGAGGTTTCAATATTATAAAAGAACTGGGATACAAAAATTTCATCATTGAAGGGGACTCAAAGCTAATTGTGGAAATCCTAAATGAAGAAACTACTTCTCTGCGGGAAATAAAAAATATTATTGACAGATGCAAAGTTACTAAAAAGTTTTTTAATAACTGTTGGGTTCAACATGTGTATAGGGAAGGGAACAAAGTGGCCGATTGTGTGGCCAATGTGGCATTGAGCTGCAGGGGATGGACACACTAGACCAATGGAAACATGCCATCGACTTTAAGAGATGTCACCCCTAATGAAAAATTTGAATATGAATATCACATACAAAATTGATAGGTTAGTTGTTTACAGGACTAATGAGTACTAAGTGGTGTCGTTGAGCTTTATGTGTAATGATGGTATATGGTGTATGAGATGGCATAGGAGAATCTTGGAAGGTGATATTTTTATTTCCCTTTAAAGAGGATATCCAATAATCACATGATGCTATTGGATTTGATAAAGGTTGTCATTTCTATGCATGCTAAAAAGCTCTCTATCAGTAATCCTCGTATCTCTATAGTGGGGAAAGGAATGAATTTAATTAAGGAAGTTAATGCCTGCAAGATTAATGATGATTCTTGGATTATGAGAAATGTGAAGTTGGATTTCTTAATAAGAAATTTCTTGAATTGTCATTCTATATTGGTTCTAAGTATTGTCTAGTGTCTGAGAGCTAGTTACATTCAGGGAAGAAAGCAGATTGTGGGGGTGAGTATGAAGAATAGTCTGACGACACATGAGAATCTACAGAGGAGTAAAATGGGTAGACCAAGGAAAAGAACAAAGCCACTAAATTTCCAAGCCCTCAAACATAATGTGGACCTCTGGAGGATGTTTGAGAATGCGAGTATGGTCCCGTTCTTCCAATCTCTTAAAGGTTACAATGAGAGTTTGACGACAAAATTCACCATCTCCTAGAGGAAAGGTAGTGTGACTATAGGCACTGTGAAGTTTGAGGTCACCACCCATTTCATTGTTGAAGCTACAGGTTTGCAAAATTTTGGTTTAAAAGTTGCTAAAAAAAGTGGAGTGGACTACCAAAGGTTTGTGGACAAATTTCTTCATGTTGGTGAAAATCTCAAGCATTTCCAAAATGGGTATGCCAGACTTGAACTCTCTCCTCCTTTTTCTCTTGTGAGTTATTTGTTATGCGTTATTTTACTCTCGAGGGTCGATACATGCCAGTTCATGCATATCACTTCCTGCTATTAAACCATATTAGGCATGGGGAGCGTATCAATTTTCCATTTTACCTGTTGTCCTCCCTACAACTTAACATTGAAAAAGGCACTAGTCCTCCCCTCCACCAGGGTCTAATGATCACTCTGTATAAATTTTCCCTAGCCATGAATCCTCATGGAAACCCTTTAAATGCCATGATTAAGAACAATAGCTGGTCTGATGAGGAAAATGTTGAACAACTAAAGGAGGAAAACCCTAATGTTGAAGAACTCCCAACTGAAGAACAAATCCCTTGCCACCCTCCTATAATTACTGCTAGGTGTGTGCTAATCCCTACTAAAATAAACTCCCTTATGGCTAATTTGTCTAACCCTTCTACCCCTCTATCATAGAAGAGTGAAGATTTGAGAAACTTTGAATTACAACTCATTAGAGCAACACTTGAAAAGAGGAAACACTCTCCTCTGCTATTGGAGCCCCTAAAAGCTAAGAAACCTAGACACAACATCAATCTTAGAGAGGTGATTCATATCACTAAGGAAGGGAACCAAATGGAGGAGGAAAAATAAATTTTACAAGGGCAAGGGAGTGGTGGAAGAAGGTTAGCTCTTCTGGCAAAGGTGGCCTTGAAAGAGAAAAAAGGAAAACTAAAATTGTCTATGAATGAGGAGGAGGACTTGGGGTATGAAGATTTCAAAGCTCAGAAATAAGAAGAGTCTAAGGATTTGGAATTTTAGGACATGACTTATGAAATGGGGGAGGATAGTTCAGAGGAGGAAAGAGAGGAGGAAGAGGAGGAGCAAGTGGAACCTTCTGAGGATAAGACTGAGGTCAGGATTGAGCAAGATGTTGGGTTCTTTGGAATGGAGAACAAAGCTGAGGAAATTAGTAATGAGTTTTTAAAAAGAAGACTAACATTCTTGCAGGTATATTTTGAGGACATGGAGAAGGAATTAATTACCCTCATGAGAGTAACTAACAGGTTGATGAGAAGAGCGATGATTGGAGCACCTTCTAGTTAAATGAAGCTTACCAGGAAACTAAAGAAATAGGGGAAAATTGATACCCTGAAGTTGCTAGATGAAACAAAGTGCCCTGACTGGCACAAATACATTGCTCTTATGGGAGAGTATGGGGACCTATTAAAGAAATCTAGTTAATGGCTTGTGTTGCTACTTTTTTGTTTTTTGATGGGTTTATTTCCTTTTCATTATTCCTAGGATTGTGTTGTTAACTTCTATAGGTTATGGTGGAATACCACCTAGAATACTGTTGACTTAATTAATGGTCTTCGTAGATTAAAGTATGTTAGTAAAAACTTTATGTTTTTGATTGATAATGGCTGGACAATGGTTATGCTTTTAAATGTCGGCTTGTGTGCCAAATCTGATGTTGTTTTTTGGTTAATAGGTGGTGTTGTTTCCCATCTCTCTCTGCTCTTTTTTGGTCTATTGTTGTAACTATGGGATTAGGGCCATTCCCTGCTTATCTAATAAAAAACATGTAAAGATGCATTACTAGTACCATCAAAGTTATCAAATGATAACACCATTATAAGATAAATAATATCATCATGCAATATAATATGAAGCAAGAAGTATCATCTTGAATTTCTAAAGAAGCAACATGGAATTTGCTAAATAATTATCACCATAAGGCACACCATTATCATGAATGATATATTAAAATTATTATTGCATGGGTTACTACCTAAGGCTCCTCATAATATGCATCATCAAAGGACTATGGACATAAGGATATAGAAATATGCCTATAATGAAATATAAAATGAATAAAATCACAATGATCAACAACACATGAATAGATAAATAAGGTTTAAATTCATCACATAAAGTATCCTCCCTTAACATACATAATTAGAAGGTAGAGATTAATTATCATCCATCACACATATGAACCAAAGAATGTGAAAAAACACTCAAAGATAAAAATTCATTAAATGCTTTTGAACATCACTAGTACTAGTAATAGGAAATACATAAATAAGGCAAATTTCATGCACAAGTGAAGTGACTGTATCTAAAAGGAAAAAATAGATAATAACCAATTCTATGGAGGGAAAATCACATATTTGACAAAATAATACCTTTATAGTAAAAATTTCCATCCATGGGATAAAAATACACGAGGTCTCCAAGGATTAAAGATAAAATACAATAAAGTCTAGTAGAAAATAAACATTAGTAAGCCATGCATAAATACAAGCCCAAGATAAACTATAATGAGAATCCAGGGTAAATTATTTATCAATGACACATAAGATAAATAAGACAAGATGAGTAGGGATGAAAGACAAAAAAAATGAAACCTCAATCCCTAACCTAGTTATAGAATTAAAAAACAAATGACGGTGAATATAAACCTTATTCAATTCTAAGACACCCGTGTAGAGGGATAAACCATAGTGGGAATAAGAAATTTTGAGTTCTAGAAAGTTCTTTTAGGTTCAACTGTGTATTTTTACATTGACACTTTGGATCACACTTAGTGATCATCTTCCTCAAGATGGATCACTAAGTGTGATCTAAAAATTTAATGCAAAAAATAATAACTTTGAATCTAAAAGCATTCTCTACTAACTTGATGGACCATAAAAAACTCATTCTTGATAATGTTGAGTTCCCTAAAATAGAAAGGACTAAATATCTTCCTTTACTAAAACTAGGTTTTCATAATATACAAAGAAATACAATATAATATAAATAATTAAGAATTGTGACAATTTGTATGCAAATTTAGAAACCTAGAAATTAAGAGTGCAGGTAATTAGTTGATTTCAATGGTAAATAAATCGTTTCCAATTATTTTCATCATAAAATTTGAACCATATCTCAATTTTACTTAAAATTGGATATATCAAAAGTATAATAATGATTTCTTGTTCTTATAATTTGTGTGAGGTTAATTAGCTAGCTATAGATCTAAATTTTTACTCATAAAAAATATCTTTGATTGTTGAAATGACCTTTGAGTGTATATTTGAATCTATTTTATAAAATTGATTTAGTTATTTAAGAATTGTATATTTGTGTATTCCTTGATATCTTAACCTACAAAAAACTTTAGAAGGATATTCTCCTTGACCAAAGCCCTAGATTTGATTCATGATTTTAGTAATAATTAAAAGAGACACTTAAAAATTCTATAATATACCTAGTTTATCAATATTGATGTCAATGTTTGTGTCATACTAATATAATTATTTTATAATAATGATACATGCATAAAGCTTGCTAATGACAAGTCTTGGGTATTTCAAAATAAACTAGGGTTTTTGCTCTTATTCAATGCCTTTGTGAATAAATTTGATATTTTGCAGTCAAATTGAAAAATAGTAAGTAGTTGGAAGAGGGTTAACGTAAGCCAAGAATTAATTTTGAGTTGAAAGTTCTATGGTAAAAATTATGATGTGAATCTAAACTAGGTTCTTTCTTGTGCCTCCTTAAGTATGGATTGACATCAATTCTTAGGGATGTGTGAAGATAAAATCATGTCAATTTAAATTAATTTCTAAGTTTCTTAGGGATATGTGAAGATATAATCATGTAGATCCATTAGTCGTAAACTATTTATCATATGTGCAATAAAAAGGTGAAATGATTTTGAAATAAAGAAGAAAAGCATTAAAAAATGAAGGCTTACTTCTTTGTAGTTCTGACATCAAATTTTAATTGGTATGAAAACATATTAAAATTTTATATTTTTTAATTACTTAATCACATCAAAATATAGTAAAATTTTAATCATTTGATACAAATTAACTACTATCATTTTCTAGATTAAAAATAGTAACAATTACATGAATTAGTAGATAAAAAATATATTAATTATTAGTATGATCTTATATTTTATAAATTTTATTTAGAAGATCAAAAATAATTTTAACCAATCAATTTTAAATAAATATTTTTTTCATTTTAATAATTTTATTTATTATATTTAAAAAATATTCTTATATTGACCATTATTTTTTATTTAGATTATATTTATATTGATGGACCATTTTCATTTTTATATGTTTTTATCTAAATTTTCAATCTTAAATAAAAAACTTATCAAAATATTTAAAATTTTCTATTTTTTAATAAATCCACAACTATGTATACATATTACATTTGATATAAAATAAATTTTTATAAGATCAATAATTTACAATACATTCTTAATTCTTAGTTGTGTACTATATTTTCCTAGCTTTATCAAAAAATAAATATAGAAATATATTTTTATTAATCATCCACTAATAAATACATAAAATTTAAATTTAAAAATTTTGTCTGATAGACTTTTAGTTTGAACTATTTGGTTGAGGCTCTTCTAATCGTATATAATCATATAAAATTCCAGTAAAAGGACCTGTATTTTTTGACTGTGTGAGAAAAATAGTATTCTCTCCTTCTTTAAGTATTGAACCAGGTACATCTACATTAAATAACCAATATAGTCCATGAATTCCATGTCGAGCAATTGAGTTATCTCTTCCAATTCTTGGTGTCTCAAAGTGTGGACGAATAACATTTGGATCATTAAATCGAACCTTTGTAGAATAAGAAAATGAACACAATTAGAAATTATTATGAAATATTAAAGTGATAAATCACATATTAAAATCTTATGCAAATATATATTCATACCTGAAGTACTGAAAGAGTAGATGATGCAAGAGCTATGCGTAATTTGTATATTCCATCTTTTATCACATCAGAGAGTTCAAACTTTATTTGCCATGTTGTTGCTTGATATGTGCCATTTTTTTGCGTCCTACATGATAATCAATACCATTCATAACCAAAATAGGTAGATAATACCATAATAAATTGATTAATTTGAACAAATGAAACAAGTTGAATATAAATGAAGAAAATAAACTTTGAAAGTTGATATGTATAGATAGGGCTATAAAGAACAATAAAGATGGTCAAGAGTGGTTAATTAGTTTGTTCTTCATTATGAGTAATCATGAAAGTCACATTAAAAATAATAAAATAGATAACATATAAATTAAAAAATTATATGTCTAAAATAGACAAATTTGATAACTTTGTAATATTATTATACATTTTTATTTACCTATAGTAAACAATAATTTTAACAAAATAACTATGAACTTTATTAAAAGGAAAAAAGAGTGATGGAGGACCACATAATTCAAAATTCTCAAATTGCCGCTAATGGTCATTTTTCAAAAAATTATTACCGTTCTATGCAGGCTAAGGGGTTTCATGGAGCGGGAAGGACACCAAGGTCTAATGCTTTTAACTCTAATGGTGCAAATTTCCATAGATCAGATCTAAGACTATATGGAAAATATCTTTCCCCAACCAAAAATGAATTTCCTGGTCAAGTTAAGAGTTCATATGGTTTTCCTGGTAGTGTTTATCATAATGGGTCTTGGATACCTGATCAATAGGAAACCAATTCTACTAATAGGAAGTTTCAGCGAAATTTTCAATCTAGCAAGTCTTTAATTAGAAAGAAGCAAGCTCCTTTTGAAATTTGTATCTTTGATTTAGAAGCCATTGAATAATCTTTGAACTCTTCATGCTCATGGGCCGATGTGGTTTCTGACCGACATTCTCCTGCGACTTTTCTGAATAATGTTCCACTCAAACTTGGAGCTCCCTTCATTCCAAAGATACTTGCTATGTATTTGAATAATATTGTTCAACAACATGAGGATTGTTATTGAGTTTTTCATTTGTAGTTGAAGAATGCACAAAAGGGATAAAATAAATAAGGACTAACCAATCACTTTCACTCATTGTTCAAATGGCTTGTCTTTCAAAGAAATTGTGTAGAGATAAGGGGGCAAAAAATGGGTTTGAAAAGATTTGGTGAAAGCTTCTTCCAAGAAATAGGATCTTGCGCAACTTTTCCTACCTGCAGATGTTTTGAGTCCACAAATCCAGGGTCTTAGGGATCACGCATTAATTTGTAAGTTTTGGAACTTCTTACCCTCTGTTGAAATTTTAAAAGAGTTGATATTTTCTGAATGGGATGGCACTAATCAACTCTTCTATATAGATCAAGGCAATGGTTTTTTCATTATTTTTTCTACAAAGAAGCAAAGAGATTTGGTCTTGAAGGGTAAATCTTGGTCTTTTGAGGGTTTTGGGCTATACACTCAGGCTTGAACCCCAAATTTTGATCCCCTTTATGTGGTAATTAAATTCATTCCTTTCTAGATTCAATTACCGACTCTCCCATTAGAATATAGGGAAATGGGCATTGTTGAGACCATTGCTAATCACTTGGGGATTTTTGTTTGCCACGACATGGAATTTTTTACAAATCCACATAAACCAATTAGGGTATGTGTCTTAACACTTTGAAGGAGTTCCCTTCCTCAATCTGGATAAATTCAAAGTTTGGATCTTGTGAGAGGCAAGTCTTCATAGAGAATCCAAGGAATGTTTGTGTTGGGTACCATTTAGTGGGTCATTCTATCCAACATTGTTCAACAAATCAAGATTCTTTTGAGTTTCAAGTTTCACCTCATGTTGAGAAGGCATATTTAAATGAAAATACAACTGGTACAGAGAATATAAGCAACGAGGATTTTGTTCATAAAGTGAATTTAGAGGTGGTTATGAAACCCTCTATTGTTAGATCGTCTCAATGTAATGATTTGGTTTTTAATTTATCTGAGCAGAGGGTGAGGAAAGGAAAATGGGCGATGGTTGATTCTTTTGACCTTGGATCCATAGCATCATCATCTCATATAATTGGTCCTGATTTGTTAACACGGGATTCTATTTCTTCTAAAGAATTTTTCCATAATAATGGTATCATAGCTTCTATTATCAAGTCTATTTTTGATAAAAAGGACAATGTTCTTAAGTTAACTGTTAACTTTCCTAGTGATTGGTTGACTACCCGTTTCTTTATTGTTGAAGACTCATCCTTGAATTTATATACTTCTAGTTTTACATTACAAAATGTTCATCAGTTAGACAGAATTACTTTCAAGATATTACATATGGGGAGATAATATGCTACTAAAGTCTGAGAACCCTTTTCAAGATTCTCATTCTGTTTCTCCCTTGTCTTTTGAAAATTCTAGTTTTTTATTTTCTAGTAGAGATTCAGAGGAAGATAGATTGTATTTGTAAGATATTTCTATTATGGGTGAGACTAGTTTGGATTTGCAGGATAGTAGGTCAAAACTGGTTGCTACAAATTTATTTGAGGATTTTTCAGAAGAAATGCGTTTAGATACTCAACATACAGAGGAAGTTGAGAATTGCTTGATTGAAAAAGATGCTAATGTTGATGAAGTTTTCACCGAGAAATGTGATATTGTTTGTCAATCTCCTCCTACTAAGTCATCTGGAAGGAGAGGAAGAAAATCTAATGTAGTAAAGATGCAAGCAAAGATTCCTTTAGGTAATGTTTATACAAAATAATTTGTAGAACAAGCATTAATGAGTAAACACTCAGATGATATGGATAATAATTTAGAGGAAGACACTGGTTTTAATTTTTCAAAATAGTTATCTATTAATCAAACACCTCTTTTATCCCCTATAGTTAAATCACCTAGTAAGAGAGGAAGGAAGTCAAGTGCAACTAGGTTGCAGGAGGAGATTACATCTGGAATTCAGTTAACCTTAGATGGTAACATAAAGAAAAGATTGAGAGAAGGTTTCTCTCCTCAATCGTTATGAAGATTGTCTCTTGGAATGCTAGGGGATTAAATGCCCCTAACAAAAGAGCCCAAATTAAACAAAAAATAAATTTGTCAGGGGCTGATATAGTTTTATTACAAGAGACCAAGTCATCTAAGGAAAGTTATGAAAGCACAATTACTAAGTGAACTTTATGGAAGTCTTGTTCAATTGTTGCTCAAGGAGCATCTAGAGGTTTGTTAACTTTATGGAACAAAAAAATAGTAAAAATGGAACCTATATCTAATAGTTCACATTGGCATTTGTTACATGTTACTCATTTTGATCTAACTTTTTTGTTGATTAATGTATATGCACCAAATTCAACAGTAGTACCTAATCAAAAGCTTTGGAAAGAACTTGAGCTAATTTTTGAACAATTAGGAGTAGAAAAAAAGGTGCTTGGTGGAGATTTTAATGCAATTTTATCTCCCAATGAAAAGATAGGAGGAATCTTGTCTCCTCAAAAGATAGTGGAAGACTTTGCTAATTTTGTACACAGCAATGCACTAATTGATGTGCAGCCTAAGAAAGGAATGTTTACATGGACTAATAAGAGGAGGGATTTTTTGCAAATAGTTGTTAGGTTAGAAAAATTTATAATCACCTCAAATTGGGTAGTAGATAAGTATTTGAAATTGTCTGAGATTTTTCCATGGACAAGATTAGATCATTTTCCTACTTGCTTAAGTATTGTTGCCACTAATTCTTCACAAAAGTGGATAGATTCCTTCAAGTTTGAATCAATGTGGTTTAGACATAGTGAGTTTTTACCCCTTTTGAAAACATGGTGGATGGAAGCACCATACATGCAAGGACCTATCATGTATAGATTTTGCATGAAAATGCAATTTGTGAAAGGAAAAATAAAATTGTGGAATATTCATGTGTTTAAAAATATCTTTCAGCAAAAGTATTTGATCTCTAAACAATTGGCAAATGTAAATGAGAAAATTATAAGCTGGGGGTTGACTTTGCAAACTTTTGAACTTCATAAAAGCCTTCAATCAGAATGGGGAGAATTAGTTCTGCATGAGGATCTCTATTGGTGACAAAAATCCCAAGAATTGTGGCAGAGAAGGTGATAAGAATACCAATTTTTTTCATTATTCAGCCCACGTTAAGAAAGCTAAGAATGCAATGTTTCAAATTCAAGATAGTACATCAGTCAAGTTGTTAAATAATGAAATGGACATACATAATGGAGGGATTAAATTCTTCTCTAATTTATTATCAGCTCCCATGCAACAATCTAATCAAATTGGAACTGTAAGAGATGAAATGTTGCAAGCTATTCCTACACTTGTCACTGACCAAGAAAATTCTCAACTCAATAGGACTTTTACTCTTAATGAATTGAAAGATGTTGTTTTCTCACTCAAGCCTGACAAGGCTCTAGGACCAGATGGTTTTACAACAATATTTTTTCAAAAATGTTGGGATTTTATAGGAACAGATCTTCTTAAGGCCTTGGAAGAGTCTCAAAAATCTTGCTCCATGCTTAAGCAGTTTAATGTAACACACATTTCATTAATTCCAAAGGTAAAGGATTCAAAGTATTTTTTCAGAATTTTGACCTATTTCTCTATGCAACACAATTTACAAGATATTCACTAAAGCAATATATCTTTAATTGTTACCCATCATTCCTAAGCTAATCTTAGAAGAACAAGGTGGTTTTGTCCCTAGCAGAGAGACAGTGGAGGGTGATTTAGTAGCACTTGAGGTATTGCATTCGATTTCTATGCACAAAATATCTTCATTTATCATTAAGCTTGATATGATGAAAGCTTATGATAAAGTGGATTGGATCTTTTTGATTCAAGTCTTAAAGAAATTTGGTTCTAATAACAAATGGTGTAAATGGATCTTATCTTGTCTAAATGGTGCAAAATTTTTAGTTTTAATTAATGGCACAACATCAGGGTTTTTTAGTTCAACACAAGGTGTGAGGCAGGGCGATCCTTTATCACTTTTTTTGTTCATAATATTAGCATAAGCTCTTAGCAGATCAGTAAAAAAAAAAACATTTACAAGGATTGTGGAAGGGTGTCTCAATACCATCTACTGATATATCTGTGACACATTCTTTGTTTGCGGATGATACATTATTATTTGGCTTAGCTCAGTTCTAAGAGGCCAAGTATATTCAGATTGTTCTAGATAAATATTCACTTGCATCAGTACAAAAAATAAATGCTGATAAATCAAAAATTTATACTTTTAATATCAAAATGGATTTACAAAAGAAAATTGTTAATTATCTTGGATTTCAAACAACAAAATTGCCTTGTAAGTATCTTGGGATACCATTCTTTATTGGTGGAAACACAACCTCTTATTGGGATAAAGTCATTAAGAGTATTCAAAGCAAAATTACATCATGGAAGGGCAGGTGGTTTTCATTTTCTAGTCATATAATATTGATAAAATTAGTCCTTTCTGCCATGCCAAATTATTATATGGCAGTAATAAAAGCACCAAATTTTGTGATTTTGTTCATTGAAAAATTAATCAGGGATTTTTTAATGGAAGGGTAACATGGATAATAAGAATAAAATTTCACTCATTTTGTTGGAAAATATTTGTGAAGATAAATTAAAAGGTGGTGCTGGGATTCGTAAACTTTTAGAAAGAAATTAGGAATTAGGTGCCAAATTAGTGTGGTATATATATGCTAAGCCTCACACAAAGTGGTGTAGGCTAATGCAAGCAAAATACCTAGATAACACAGATCCAAACAGAGTATTCACAGTAGAAAATCCACCACAAGGTTCTACAATGTGGAATTTCTTGGTTCAATGTTGAAAGGTAATCACTTCATACCTTACTTGGGAAGTACATGATGGTACGCAAGTAAAGTTTTGAGTAGACTCTTGGGGAGGACATGTACCTTTGAACACAGTAAGCAATTTTAAAATATCCAAATTCTTCTTATAAGGGATTGGGGGAGTAATATAGATGATTATTTTGAGAGCATAGATGAGTGCATTGAGAAAGTACAATGGAAAGATGTTTCAAACATTGATTGTTCAGATGATCAGAAATAGGGATTTAAGAACATGCTAAGTGAAAGGGTGGTTTATGTGTCAAGTGAGGAAGATAAGTTAATTTGAGATCCATCAAGTTTTGGTCTCTACATAGTTAAAATGCGGTACAAGGCATTAATGTGTCAAAGGCAAAGTGTCAAACCTCAAAGAGCTTTGTATTTTTGTTGGGATTCATTAGTTTTTCCAAAAGCAGGATGTTTTTCATGGCTAGCAATTAAAAGGAGAATACTGACAAGTGACAGACTTGCGAAACTTGGGATTGTAGCTTAGTTTACTTGTGTCTTATGTGATAATGAGTTGGAAGAGGTGAATCATTTGTTTATACATTGTACCTTTGCATCTCATTGTTGGTCTTTTATTAAAAATAAACTTAGTTGGTATATGCTCCAATACCAAAAAATTTATGGGGCCTTTTTTCAAGTTGTCCCGTATTGAATAAATCAACATTGTTTCCATGCATTAGGAGATTGATTCCATCTATTGTATTGTGGTCCATTCGGTGGGAGTGTAATAGAAGAATTTTTAGAAAGGAAAAATTGAAGGTTGAGCAAGTAGTGGAGAAATTAGAAATCTCAATAACAGAGATTACAAATTCATATGTCCAAAAAACCAAAAACATTGGATCTCTATTCATAGATTGGGACTCAAACATAATGCAAAAGTGGAGGAATATTGTTATGCCTTTTAAGGGAAGTTTACACCACAATCCAACTAAGAAAGTAGATAGAAGCAAAATTTCTTGGGTTCCACCTACAATAGGTTTCTTCAAGTTAAATTTTGATGGTCCATCACATGGAAACCCAGACATCTTAGGGGCGGGGATTGTAATAAGAAGTCATAAAGGATCAATAATGTCTGCCAAATTAGTAAAAATTCTAAGAGGAACAAATAACATTGTGGAAGCACAAGCTTTGCTTCATGGGTTGCAATTAGCATATGATCTAAAAGCTAAAAAATTGGAAATTGAAGGTGACTCATTAATCATTGTGAATGCTTGTAAAGAAAGGCAAATTTTTAGTTGGAAAATTAGATATGTCCCCCACAAGCATGGAATTTGTTGCCTAAATTTGAAAATGTACAAATTAAACATATCTCTAGGGAAGGCAATCAACTTGCAGATAAACTGGTAAACATTGGATGTGCACAAAACTAGTGTGAACAATTATATGGAAGTAGTATGGAAAACTTTCCTCAAGACTTCATTGAAATTATTAAAAAGGAAAGTGTTGGTTTATAAATATTATAGTGGAATTAAGTCAAAATTGTTAATTTGTTAAAAAATTGAAAAGCTCCTCTAATAATTATCCTTTCCAATGCATCATGGAGGATTACTTCAGCACAATGGATAAGTTAGCCATGGTGGAGTGTTTAAATCATGTCCTGATGTAGAGGTATGAGTAGTACAAAGTGTTTAATAACATATTTGAACTTGGCCACATGGATAGTTTGTTTCACGCATGTCAATTTACAAACAATGGAATCGAATCACACAAGCAAATTAGTGTGGGTACATACACTATGCCAAATACAAGGAAAGCAACACATATGAAGCAAATAGGTGGCATCGCCAGTGGATAAAGTTGTAATTTAAGGATCATGCTGTAATTATTTATACAAACATGGTTTTTTCTTTTGCAGGAAGATGTGTTGTGATCTAAAATGTAATGTTTCCTATCAAATCATCCTTACTTCATTTTATATGAGTAGTACATGTTTACCTGAGCTATTAAGTTATTTTCAGTGGCCAAATCTTCTCCAAATTTTACACACGACCATGGTTTAAACACCTGTAATCTCTAGTGTACGATGAAATAAATCAAATGTCAATACTTCGACAACATACATCATGCCTTGTTTAGGCCGTAATGATTTATTATTACTCTAACAACTAGCGGCATATTTTGTAGGAAAATGTGACATGTTTTTGTAAGGAATGTATAATGTTTTCATTCAATTTTTTTTTCAAACGTGTAATGAATCTCAAGGATAGGAGGATTTTAGTGTTTAAGTGTGTCAAAGCTATCAAGGATAGTTGAATTTCAAAGCAGAATTCTAAAATTTGTAAATTTTAGTAAGTCAATGGATATATGAGGATTCGTTCTCAAACCATATGCAGGTTGGAAATTCATTGGTGAACGTTAGTGATGCAGGAGCATCTAGTGGTGTAAGGGCAATCCTAAATCACCTAAAAAAAAGTTTCATTTCATGTTGGTAGTTTCTTAGATGTTTTTTCATTTATGGATACCCTTTTCATCATAATGTAATTCCAAACTTACGGTTTTTCTTTTGTATTCCTAGGTTGAAAGATATTGTAGTTTTAGTTTCCTAGAATTGCACCTAAAAACCTTCTAGGTCAGATTTGAGGCACTAAATGGTCCCGAAATGGCCCCAAAACTTGTCTAAATCAATATAGAAAATGTTTGGAATGTTCGTGACTTTAAGACCTTTCCAACGGTTCAAAAAATGGAGTCCTGGATCAAAAGTTATGGCTCCTTGAAGTTGGCGCACTTTCTAGAAGATACTAATTTTTTAATTTACTTTTGAAATTTGAATTTCAAGTTGTAATATTTGGCACCAGACCACCAAAAACTCAAATTTGAATGTTGTTTTGGCTCCAAACTAAAAATGGAGCTCTATTTATGGGCGAGTTTCTAATTTTTATGTAGCTTTTTGGGGACAAGTTTGCATATTCGAAAAGGGGTTTTTTTGTAATTCTGTAGTTTGCATATTTTGAGAACTTGAGGATATCAGATCCTCTCATGTAAGAAGATCATTTTTCAGAATAATAAAATAAAATTCTTTGTTTGGTGTGTTAATTTTCTATGTCTCGGGTTGCACCCTCATCAAGTGGTATCAGAGCGAGGTTTTCTTGAGCGTGTGGACAAATTGCTGATCATGAGGCAGTTCACACTAGGACTGTGGTTGTGGGTCGAGGTCAAGAAAGATGCCTCCAAGAGTGATGGTAGGTAGGTGTTGTGGTTCTAGAGGTGGTCAAGGTGAAAAAAATGCTAGTGGAAGAGATCCATTGGTGGCTGAGGGTTTCAGAGCCCTCTAGAGACAAGTTGATGCATTGCAGGAGAAAATGAGAAGAGGGTTAAACCCAAGAAGGAGAGAAGAAAGTGAGGATGAAGAAAAGAAAGAAAATTCAAATGTAGAAGAGGAAGAAGAAGAAATTGATCAAGAAAAAATGTGGCTAATAAGGGCCATTTCGAAGATTGGGAAAATACCTAGAGCAGAAGTCCCTAGTTATTCCAGAAGTCTGAACCCAAAAGAGTTGATCGACTGGATCAATGAGTTGGAAGAATATTTTGAGTATGAGGAGATAGAAGACCCAAATCAGGTCAAGTTTTCAAAAACGAAGCTGAAGGGCCATGCCCGTATTTGGTGGAAAGAGGTCCAATTGGAGAGAAACAAAAGAGGAAAAGGCAAGATCACCAGATGGGATCGCATGGTGGAGAAACTGTAAAAGCAGTTCATAACAGTGGACTACGAGTTGGATCTGCTAAAGAAATTGCAAGGGTTGAAGCAAGGAAGCAGATATGTGAAAGAATACACTGAATATTTTCACAAGATGATCATCACAATAGGTCATATAGAGGCCAACAAGGAGAAGGTAACCCATTATATTAATGGGTTATGATCGAGCATTCAGGAGGAGCTAAGCCTGGTCAGAATGACCACCATTGAGGATGTGTACAAGTTTTCTCTAAAAGTTGAAGAGAAGCTAAACAAAAGATTTGATGGCAAGAAAAAAGGACAAGGAGGTCAGAGTGTAAAGGGAAATGGAAGATCTTCTAGAAGCCGAAATGATGATGAGAAGAAAAATGAAGATGTGGGTACCAGTTGAAACGATAAGAATGATAAATTCTACTGCCCTCGTGATCAAAATAGTGGTGATCAAAGAGGTAGAGGATGGGGGAGATCTGGACAAGGATTTGGAAGAGGTGGTTTTAGAGGATTGTCTCTCCAATGTGGTGAAGAAGGACATCGAGCCTATGAATGTTTGCAACATCAAGGAAGGGCAGACAAAAGGCCAAAAGGCTATGGAAGGGTTGCACATGTAGATGAGGAGGCTCCATCTAAACATTTAGATGGTGCTAAAAGGGGAGAAATCCTAGTGATTAGAAGAGCACTGGTGACTGAAGAGAAAGAACCCAAATAGAGGAAGAATCTATTTTTCACAAGGTGCAAATGTGAAGGAAAATGTTGTGATTCCATCATTGAAAGTGGGAACACCAATAATTTGGTGTCAGAGGAGATGGTTACAAAGTTGAAGTTGAAAAGGGAAAGGAATCCACATCCGTATCAGATTGCCTGGTTGTAGAAGGACAGCAAAGTTCTAGTCAATGAGCAGTGCCTAGTGAAGTTCAAGGTTGGGAGCTACCATGATGAGGTACTCTGTGATATCATCCCCATGGATGCATGTCAAAGGTTGTTGGGAAGGTCGTGGTAGTTCAATAGGAGATCTATACATGATGACCATGCAAACACTTATTCCTTGACAAAGGATGGGATTCGTCACAAGTTGAAACCCCTAAAGGAGGTCAAAGAAAAGGTATGTAGTAGTGCTAGAATCTGTTATGTTGATGGAAGATTTTTTTTAAAAGGTATGAAGCACGAGTGTGTGTGCTATGCATTCATTCTTATAGTGGGTAAGGAGGATAGTGAGAAGGTGCCAATAGAAGTTTTTGGGTTGTTGGATGAGTTTCAGGATATTGTTTCTAATAACGTACTTAAGGATTTACCACCAGTGAGGAAGATCAATCATCAAATTGACTTGATCCCCGGAGCCAATTTTCCAAATAAGGTAACTCACATAATGACTCTGACAGAAAATGAGGAGTTAAACAAAAAAGTTCAGGAGTTGTTGAGAAAGGGTTTGATTTGAGAGAGCCTCAACCCATGTGTAGTACCTATAGTACTAGCACCAAAGAAGGATGAGGAGTGGAGGATGTGTATAGACTCCTGGGCCATAAACAAGATAACAATCAAGTACATATTTCCCCTACCAAGGATGGATGACCTAATGGACTATTTGAGTGGAGCTCAGTTTTTCACAAAGATTGATCTGAAGAATGGTTATCACCATATCCAGATTTGAGAGGGAGATGAATGGAAGACTACCTTCAAGACCAAAGAGGGCCTATATGAGTGGTTAGTCATGCCTTTTGGGCTAACTAATGCATTGAGCACATTCATGCGGATCATGAACGAGCTACTGAAAGAGTTTCTAGGAAGTTTTGTTATTGTGTATTTAGATGATATTTTGATTTTCAGTAGGAATTTGGATGAGCATTTGATGCATATTTGGAGAGCGTTTAAGAAGTTAAGAGAGGAGAAATTGTTGATTAATTTGAAGAAGTGTAGTTTTGTGAAGAAGGAGCTAGTGTACTTGGGATTTGTTGCCTCCGAAGAAGGTCTCAAGATGGACCCAGAGAAGGTGAAGGATATTCTGGAATGGCCTACCCCAAGAACTACTACTGAGGTGAGGTCTTTCCATGGTTTGGCTATTTTTTACAAAAAATTAATTAGAAACTTCAATAGTATTTGTGTACCCCTAATTGAAACAATGAGAGGGGATAGAAAAGAGTTCAAGTGCTGCACTGGAGCAGCGAAAAGTTTCGAATTGTTGAAACAAAAGGTGAAAAAGCAACCTATTCTAGCCCTCCCAGATTTCAATAAGGTGTTTCAGGTAGATTGTGATGCCAGTGGTTGTACTATTGGAGTAATGTTGAGCTAAGAAGGTAATTCCATTGCCTATTTCAGTGAAAATTTAAATGATGCCAAGAGAAAGTATTCTATATATGATTAGGAATTTTATGGAATAGTTGAAGCACTAAAGAAATGGAGGCATTATCTATTGCTGAAGGAATTTGTTTTGTATACTGATCATCAAGCATTACAGTATCTGAATAGTTAGGGAAAATTAAATCAGAAGCATATGAAATGTGTAGAATTTTTGTAGAGCTATACCTTTGTTCTAAAGCATAGGAGTGGGAGGTTGAATAGGGTTGCAAATGCCTTAAGTAGGAGGAAAAAATTGATGACAAAGATGTAGATTAAAGTGGTTGGGTTCAATGAACTCAAAACATTGTATCCAAAAGATCCTGATTTTGTAGAGGCTTGGAAAGATTGCAAGGAGCCTATTACAGTGGATAGGACAAGGTGGCTGGATTTCATAATTCAGAATGGCATGTTGTTTAAGGGAAGCCAATTGTGTATTCCAAGGAGTTCCATGAAGGAGGACCTGATTAAGGAGAAGCACAGTGGAGGAATGGTAGGGCATTTTGATCGGGATAAGACCATTGCCATTATTAGTGAGCATTATTATTGGCCTCAATTGTCACAGGATGTAAAGAAGTATGTACAGAGCTGTAGGGAATGTCAGATGGCTAAAGGAGTGAGCCAAAATATAGGGTTATATTAGCCCTTACCTGTACCAAAGAGGTAGTGGGAGGATATAAGTATGGATTTTGTTCTTGGTTTACCAAGGAAACAAAGAGGGAATGATTCAGTATTTGTGGTGGTTGATAGGTTTTCAAAAATGGCACATTTCATTCCATGTCAGAAGACCCATGATGTAGTCTACAATGCTAAATTTTTCTTCAAAGAGGTGGTGCGGCTACATGGTCTTCCAAAGAGTATTGTCTCAGATCATGACACCAAATTTGTGGGATACTTTTGGAGGACCTTGTGGAAGAAGTTGAGAATGAAGTTGAAGTTTAGTTCTATACACCATCCACAAATAGATGGGAAGAGGGAGGTTGTGAATAGGAGTCTGGGTAACCTACTGAGATGCTTGGTAGGAGATAAACCCAAGGGATGTGACTTGATCTTACCCCAGGTAGAATTTACTTACAACAATCCTGTCAACATAAGCACTAGTAGATCACCATTCTAGATTGTGTATGGAGGTAGCCCTAGAACAACTCTAGAATTGAGGAAGATGGACCAAGAGAAGAAGATAAGTGTTGAAGCTAAATAATTTGTAGAGTACATCAAGGATATACATGAGAAGGTAAGATAACATATTAACAAGATGAATATGTAATATAAGGCCAAGGCAGATCAGAAAAGGAGGAATAAGGAGTTTGAAATTGGTGATGAAGTAATGGTCCACTTGAGGAAAGAAAGGTTTCCAGTGGGAACCTATAAAAAATTGAAGATGAAGAAATTTGGTCCTTGCAAGATTTTGAAGAAGCATGATTCAGGGAATGCATATGAAGTAGAGTTTCCAAATGGAGCCAACATTTTCCCTATGTTCAACATTTTAGATTTGAAAGAGTATCATGAAGGTGGTACAGAGGATGCACCAAAAATAGCGCATAATGACATTCCATCACCGACTTTAGAGAAGGAGGAGATTGAAGCAATCCTGGATAGCCGTGTGGGAAGGAGTACCAGAAACAGGCAGTATGAAGAATATTTGGTGAAATGGAGAGGAAGGCAGAGGTTGACCATTTGGGTTTTCCTCAACCATCTGAGATGTGATGGGGTCACTTCTCAAACTACCCTAGGTGTCTGATGCAAGAGTATCTGTGGTGTAAGGGAAATCCTGCATCACCCAAAAAAAAAGTTTCATTTCATGTTGTATTTTCTTAGATATTTTTGCATTTTTAGATTCCCTTTTCATCATAATGTAATTCCCAACTTACGGTTTTGCTTTTCTATTCCTGGGCTGAAAGATATTGTAGTTTTAGTCTCCTAGAATTGCACCTAAAAACCTTCCAGGTCAGATTTGATGCACTAAACCGTGCTAAAATGGCCCCGAAACTTTCCAAAATTGATGTAGTGAATTTTGAGCATGTTCTTGACTATGAGACCTTTCCAATGGTTCAAACGATTCAAAAAACAAAGTCCTAGATTAAAATTTATGGCTCTCGAAAGTTGGCGCACTTTCTAGAAGATACTAATTTTCAAATGTACTTTTGAAATTTGAATTTCAAGTTGTAATTTTCAGCTCTAGACCACCAAAAACTCAAATTTGAATGTTTTTTTGACTCCAAATTAAAAAGGGAGCTCTATTTATGGGTGGGTTTCTAATTTTTGTGTAGCTTTTTGGGGACAAGTTCACATACTGCGAAAAAGGGTTTTTTCTGTAATTTTGTAGTTTACATATTTCTAGAACTTGAGGACATCAAATCCTCTACATGTAAGAAGATCATTTTCAGAATAATAAAATAACATTCTCTATTTGGTGTGTTAATTTTATGTGTCTCAGGTTGCACCCTCATCAATCAGGCAATCCCTCAGAAAAATGTTGAAGTCAAGGATCTTTTCTTAGTGGCAGAATGAGAAGCTAGCCACTCCTCTAGCTAAGGGATTCATACAATTCAACAGGTTTTGAATTAAGAAACAGGGTAAAGCGAATAGCTTTTTTTGCATTCACCAGTCTCTTACTATTCCAAAAAAAGAATATCTCAATGAGCTTCAAGGTTGCATGTTGATTGAATATTTATACCTATCTGTAATTTCATGCTACATAGCTTGTTTTGTTGCAAGCCATTTTCCTACATCTACCTTCAGCCAAATGCCATTTTCTAGTTTGGGACAGTTCCATCTCTGTAGCTTGGGTTAAGAGTGTTGTCAAAAGTCATATGTTGTTGAGCGCCATATAGTCAATTACTAGTAATACTTGTACCAGAAAGATCTTTTATTACTATATTTGACACTTGAGTTCTTAGGTTCTTTGCTTGCTATAGTTGAAGTTTGAGTTCTTTCTTTTGGTGATATGGGTGTGTCTCCAATGGAATTTCTACCAAGAAATCACAGAGCACCTTTTCAAGTGTAGCAGTGGGAACTACCCTTCTCCAAAGGGTTAGATAGGGAATGACTATCATATTTTTTTAAAACAGATTGTGTTCTCTTCTTCAATTGTGTGAAAGATATAATTGGTGAAGATATATTGTAGCCATCAGCACAAAGAATTAATTTTCTCTTGAACTTGGTTTCAATATTTTTCTCAAATGTTTTGGATTTGCACCTGAACTATCAAGATTTATAGAAGATGGAAAATGCAGTCATAAATGAGGTTTTCTTGCAAGAAAATGCTCTACTCACAAGTGTTCAAAAGTATGACTTTTGGGTTGGAGAAGCATACATTGGTGATGTATTCCCTTGACACTACTTGCATTACAAAGTGAGCTTCATGAATATTTATACAAGTTTTAGATTGGCACTTGAATATAATTCCACAAATCTCTTGTATAGGGAGTTGAACAGGTACCACATTGAGCTAGGGAGTGATATGGTAAGGAATTTCAAAACAAAATATCATGCAATTTCATTTCTTCTTATACACCATTGTCAGCATGCAACTTTACTTAGTCATCCAATTCAACCACAACAAAGAGAGGTTGAATCAAAAGAATCAAATGTAGCACCAAGGATAAATGCAAACCCAAGAACATCAACTATACGACCATTCAAGCCAATTCTTCCAGACATCAACATTACAACACACTCTACTTCATCTCATCTAGCGAATCAAATCATGACTAAAGATGGGAAAGAAGCCAGTTTCTCAGTTCAGAAGGCTTGAAATATAAAAGTTCAAATGTATAGATCTTTGTAAAAGTCAACTATTTTTACTATATTGGATAGTTGACATCTTCATGTTACTCCATACTTAGTAGAATTTTGTTTCCAAATTGAAGGATTGGTCAATTGAGGGTTTGCCATCTCCTCAAAATATATCAGTTGACATTTTGTATCTACTTATAAAGATACTGCATAGCTATATTGTAACCTTTTCTATTACATAATATAAATAGTCAGCCTATAAAGCCTTTTATCAAAAAAAAGAAAAAACTATGAAATTTATTAAATAAACAATAAATAATATTTTTGAAATAACATAGTGAAATATATATTTTTAAAATTTCAAAATAAAGTAGACATTTCTCATTTAAATATATCATTATTAAATAAGCTAGTAAATAGACATGTACTTTAGTAAGTAAAAATATGACAAGTAATATTCTTTATAAATGAAATATCAATACTTTTGAAATAATTATATAGTTATATATGTAGTAAATAAATTTTCAACATGCTCTATAATTTATCATATAGAAATAAAGTAAATATTATTGAATACCATAGTTCTCAATATTAAAAATTAGTAAGTAAGATTATTAAAAAAATAATTATGTATTTTAAAAATAAAATAAGTAATCTTATTAAAATGGTCATATAGAAAAATACATTAGATATATAACTAAATGATGTGATGATACATAAACTAGTATAGATATCTTAAATATGTCTATCTAAAAGATGCTAACATATATCAATCTAGAGCTACTTATCTATCATAAATAATTTTAATATAAACAACCTTCCACCTTTCTCTACCACCATGAAGTACATACCTTGAGTCCACAATATCCTCCACAAGTTTCATATTTGCATCCCCACCTACCTTGCTATGGTTACCAACAAATATGGGGAGTTTAACTCCATAATAAATATCTTTATGTCATTGTGAATGTTGTAGATAAGAATTATAAAAATAAGGAATTATATAATAACTTCATACCTCCAAATAACCATGAAAATGATGCACATTAAGCCTTGATACTACTTGAACCACGCCATAGCAATAAGAATGCAATATCAATATATCACTATGGAGATCTGATGTAGGAGCATCACACTCCACCTCCCCTTTGGTTGGTGTTGCTCCCTTGTTGACAGGACTTTGGCTTATCAATAGGAGGTTTCTACTCATTCCAGTGACAGAATGATGGTGTTGGTAGATTGAAGGTCATCGATGTGACAGGGTGTCATCGACAAGACCATTTTCTAGGTCCTAGTGACAGAATGATCGTGTTGGTAGAATGGGATTCATCAACGAGAGATTTGGATTTCAGAGGGACATCAATCTTTATCCCAACATGGGGCGATCGGTGTGAGGTGGCCATATTGGTGGGACCATGTTTGTTGTCCCCTTGACAACCTGAAAAGCCATGAAGTGAATGACATCAAGAGGACTTAGGAGTATCGAGAGGATGTGGAAGTAAGTCCTTCCAATAGAATGATAAACATGATGAGATGATATCAATAGGACAAGGTGGTATCATTGTGACTTTAGGAGGAGTCCCTTCAATGAACCAACAAACAATGATCGGTGAGACATGGTTAATCGATAGGAGATGTATTGAGGTCCCAGTGATATGAAAATAACAAGGAAGATGAACCTGGTGGGACCAATTGGGAGGTGATTGACAAGGTGGAATTCAATGACGTATATGATAATTGATGATTGGTGATAGGGTGATTAGAGTATGAGTGATGACATGGACAAGCCGAAGGATTAGCAAGAGTGATTTTCATTGGAAATACCTTCTAGGATGTCTTGCTGATGCTCTGATGAAACAGTGGATAGAGTGTAAGGTGAACATCAACGAGAAGCAAGTGTATCGACAGAAGATGATTTCAAGTCTCTTTGATTGGACGATGAGATGAATAATATGCAGATAACTTGAGATGAATGGTTGAGATGAATGGTCAATTACGGTGGATGACGAATGCAATCACAACACTTGGTGAGGCAAGATTTAATGCCATTCCACATCGTTGTTGTGGAATACATGTTCATTGGTCGATGATTGGAAGCTACTGATAGCGAGGTAGCTGCATGGTGATACTACGACATAGGAGTGAAGAATGACTAGGCTGACATGTAGGAAGAAAATAGTATATAACAATAGTGAGTTAGCCAGAGGAAGGAAAAGTAGAAAAAATTGAAGAACCGTCTCAATGGTTAACAAGAGAGAGCTCAAAGAAGAGAGCAAGGCAAGGTAGCCTAGAAAGAGAGGCAAAAGCTAAAAGAAACCGTCTTAGGAATGGTGCATGAGCAGAGGTGGAGTAGCCTAGAGAGCTCGAGGGGAAGAGCTTCAGATAGTAGAGCATGATGTGAATTAGAACAAGGGATTTCCTTGTAGATGCGATTTTGAATGTAATCCTATAATCTATTCCAAATGAATTAAAGAGAGTTTTTGACCTGTGTTGTGTCAATGTGTGTGTGTGTGTCATCTAAGTTAGCTTGGTGATTGGATAGCCTAACAAGGCCCTTCGATCTTGACTTCACCAATTGGTATCAGAGCTATTGTCCTGAGTCTGTAACAGAGCACCAAACGTGAGGTAGTTGCAGTAGGACTTGTGAGTGTGGGTTGAAGCTAGAAGACCTACGGGTGATGAGCTGAGAAGAATTGTGGGAATGAATGTTTGTTGTAGGCATGCAAGAGGGTCTATAACTGCTATCCTATAATAGAGATAAAGTTGGGTAGAAGGTGTAGAGTTCCTCCACTGAGAGAAGGTGGGTAGAGGAAGCATCTTCTAAAATCTTTGTTGGGTAGAGGATAGTTGCATGAGTGAGGTATTGTGAGAAGGAGTATCTATAACTACAAAGGATTTGAGTTCTAGAAGAGATTGTTGCAAGTGAGAAGAGACTTGCAACTGCAGAGGGCTTGAATCCTAAAGAGATTTGTTGCAGGAAGGACTTGTGATTGTAGAGGGTTGATACCCTAATAGCGAGGGAGAGATTTTTGCAAGGAGGACTCGTAACTATGGAAGGAATTGTGAGTTCTTGAAGATGTCTTCAAATAAGAGGACAAGATGGGTCATGATGAGACCACTGATAATCCCATTTTGGGAAGAGTATTGGGAGAAGGTGAGAGGAAAGAAGTTGATTGCAAAGCTGAAAGAGATTGAAGTGAAATTAGATTCCCTTGAGGAAATCTTGGGAATGAAGGAACATGTTATGGTAGAGGAAGATAAAGTGTCCATAAAAGAGGCATCCATGGAGACAACTTGGTCTTTTGATTTATCTATTAGTAATTCGTTTGAAGTTGTGAATGCAGGTATGGATAAGGTTGAGAATAAGACCTTGTAGATGGTGAGAGAAGATGAGAAATAGTGGAGATAAATGGAAGTAGTATGCCAAGAAGGAAGCATGGAATGCAGAGAAGATAGGGTACATTGTAAAGTACCTACAAATAAAGAAAGAATTGAAGATGAGGTTGAGAGAAGATTAGTTGTAGAAGTGTGTAAAGAAAAGATTGTTCTAGATAAGAAGAATGAAGAGAGAGAAGAGATTGGAACCAAGGTTGCAAGAGTTGAAAATATTTGCAGCCATTTGATGGAAGGGGCATGGGAGGAAGAAAATGTGGGGGTAGCCCATACAAGTGGAGAAAATACTAAGCCATGAGTTGTAGCGATGGCATGTGAGTAGAGAGAGTTGTGTGAAATGGAAGAAGGGTGTTTGCAAGCTAAATAGTGGACACAAATGGTCCCAAGTTTGATGATGAGATTGAGGAGAACAAGGATGAAATGTTGTTGAAAGAAGAATTGTGAAGAATCAATCAATTGTTGACAACTAAATATGACAAGTTGATAGAGAAAAAAGAATTCATTTCACCAAGAAAAGATGGTGAAGAAGAGTCTTTAGAGGCTCATGATTTTTATAACCCTTTTTGTAATGTTGTGTTTGTAGGAAGGTGTGAGTAGAGAGAGTTGTGTGAAATGGAAGAAGGGTGTTTGCAAGCTAAATAGTGGACACAAATGGTCCCAAGTTTGATGATGAGATTGAGGAGAACAAGGATGAAATGTTGTTGAAAGAAGAATTGTGAAGAATCAATCAATTGTTGACAACTAAATATGACAAGTTGATAGAGAAAAAAGAATTCATTTCACCAAGAAAAGATGGTGAAGAAGAGTCTTTAGAGGCTCATGATTTTTATAACCCTTTTTGTAATGTTGTGTTTGTAGGAAACAACGAGGTTACAACAGGATGTCAAGTCTATGGTGTCGAAGAACTAGACATCCTCATACAAGAGGATAAGGAAGGAAAAGCAAGAGGGAAGTTTGCAGTGGAGTTATGTCTTTTTTAAGACATAAATAAAAATAGGTTATAAGTTGTAGCTGAGACTTGTTTTGTTGGAAGCATGAAAGAGGAGAATGAACCAAAAGTTACAGTAGATTATGAGAAAAGAAGTTTTAAGTCTTGCAAAAGAAAGACTAGTGGTAGCAAAGGTAAATTTTGACTATTTTGATTATGAAGAATGCGTAAAAGTGCATTCATTTGAGTTTTGGAAAGTTGATAGTACAAAGATGTTTAGGGTTGAGGTGCAGCCTCAACAAAGCAAGTCTATTGGTATGCCAAGGAAAGAGGTTGAAGAGAAAGCTACTAATGAAGACATTTGGTTGCTAGAAATTCTTGATTTTGTTCTTCATAAGTTTACAGATTTAGTGGTGAATGAACAATGGAAGGAGTGTTCTCAAAGGAGGATAGATTCCAATGGGATAATTCCAACAAAGGTGGAAGACTATGAGGAGAATGGTGGGGATTTGAAGTTTAAAAATAAATTGAAAGGAGAAGGTATATATAGAAAGAGAAAAAACAACAAGTAAATAGCGAAACTTCAAAGGCAATAGTTGAGGAGACTAAACAACTGGAAAGTGAGGAAAATGAAATCAAAAATGAAGGATGGAATAATAGACGCCATTTGTAGGAGCACATGATTCTTAATCACCTGGGCAGTTTGATGCAGTAGCATCACACTCCACCTCCCCTTTGGTTGGTGTTGCTCCCTTGTCGACAGGACTTTGGCTTATCAACAGGAGGTTTCTACCCGTTTCAACAATAGAACGATGGTGTTGGCAGATTGAAGGTCACAAATGTGATGAGGTCTATCGGCAGGACCATGTTTTAGATCCCAACAATGGAATGATTATGTTGGTATAATGGGGTTCATCAACGAGATATTTGGATTTCAGCGGGACATCAATCTTTGTCCCAGCGATAAGGTGATTAGTGTGATGTGGTCATATTGGTGGGACCATGTTTTCTATCCCCTTAACAACCTAATGAGCCATGAAGTGAAAAACATTGGGAGGACTTAGGAGTATCAATAGGATGTGGAAGTAATTCCTTCCGATAGAATGATAAACATGACAAGACGATATCAACAAGACAAGGTGGTATCGTTGTGACTTTGGGAGGAGTCCCTCTGATGAGCTGATAAACGATGATCAGTGAGACATGGTTGATTGGTAGGAGATGTATTGAGGTCCTAGTAATATAGTGACAACAAGGAAGATGACCCTGGTGGGACCGATTGGGAGGTGACTGACAGGGTGGAATTCAATATGTATGACAACTAACAATTGGCAATAGGGTGATCAAAGTATGAGTGATGATGTGGAAAATCCAAAGGATCAACAAGAGTATTTTCATCAACAAGACCTTCTAAGATGTCTCACCAATGCTCCAATGGAACGGTGGACAAAGTGTAAGGTGAACATCAGTGAGAAGTAGGTGTATAAATCGAAGATAATTTCAGGTCTCTCCAATTGGACAATGAGATGAATAATATGGGGATATCTTGAGATGAATGATTGAGATGAATGGTCAATAGTGATGGATGATGAATGTGGTCACAACACTTGGTGAGGCGAGATTCGATGCCATTTTGCATCGTTGTTGTTGAATACATGTTCATTGGTCGATAATTGGAAGCTACTGATAGTGAGGTAATTGCATGGTGATACTATGACACATGAGTGAAGAACGACTAGGCTGACATGCAGGAAGAAAATAATATATAATAATAGTGAGTTTGCTAGAGAAAGGAAAAGTAGGAAAAGTTGAAGAATTGTCTTGGTGGTTAACAAGAGAGGGCTTGAAGAATAGAGCGAGGCAAGGTAGCCTACAAAGAGAAGTGAAAGTTGAAACAAACCATCTTAGGAATGGTGCATGAGAAGAGGTGAAGTATCCTAGAGAGATTGAGGGAAAGAGCTTCAGAGAGTAGAGTTTGATGTGAAGTGGAACAAGGGATTACCTTGTAGATGTGAAATTTTGAATGTAACGCTATAATCTATTCCAAATGAATAAAAGAGAGTTGTTGACTTGTGTTGTGTCAATCTGTGTGTGTGTGTGGTCTAAGTTGGTCACATGATTGGATAGCCTGACAAGGCCCTGTAATTTTGACTGAACCAAGATCCTAAGTGACACTTGATGTATCCTCCCATGGAGATGATAGGGAAGTGAGCCTAATTTCTTTGTATTAGGTATAATAATATTCATATAGACATCTAAATTCATATCTATATCACCATACTCACAAATTGATCAAGTAAAAATATTTTTAAGACATAAATAGGCTTCCAATTTTGAAAGATGGAGAGCTAGATTATTGAAAAAGGCCTCTCTAATTATTGCTCTAAACATTGGCCATCCTATAGTAATTAATCAACCAAAATTTATTTATAACACCTAGTATGGATGAATCTCTAAAAGAAAAGAAACATTAGAGTCATCTATCAAAAATATCTCCTTGCAAGAGAAAAAATCTTGGACTAACAAAATTGAGGTTGGTTGTTCATGACTTACCAATGAGCCTAACTAGAAACAACACTAGGAGTGAAAGAGACTTGGAAAAATGAAATTATTTGATCCAAATATTTAAATAGATATTTCACTCTATGTAGTTCCCAATCATAAGTCATACACCTCATGTTCTACTTTGACCTAACATAATAGCCTTGTATGTGTTGGTAGAGATCACTTGTTGTTAGTAATATCCAACCTAATTTAAAATTTAATGAAATGGTACTTTGCAAAGAAAATATATCATATATATTGTATCATCAAAGTGACACCACATTAACCCTCATGCCATTATGTAAGGAAAAATCAAAACCAAACTAATATTCCATTTGTCTAAAGGAAAAATCAAAACCAAACTATGCAATCATGTATCTTGAACCATATGAACACCATCCAATATTCACTACATAAATATTTAAGGAAAGAACTTTTGAAAGAAATATTGACCAAATCCTATTGGGGTTTAGTAACAAGATTTTTATCTGAGTGTGGCAAAGTGGCCACATTTTTAATATATGCTACATTCATTAGAGATTGGTCCACACCTTCATTGGACACACAATCTACCATAATATTGCACCTTTTTTACAATGAGAAAAAATAATATATTCAAAAGATGTTTTGTATACAATGTTTCATCTATGTACATATTCATTTTTAATATATATTATAATTATTAGAGATTGTTCTACATCTTCATTTGTCACATAATCTACGTCAATATTGAAATTTTGTTTATAATGAAAAAAATGATATATGCAAAATATATTATTATATGCAATGCTTCCTCTATGTACCTATTCATATTATTCCTTGAAATGTATCCCTTAATGAGATTGTTTATTAAAATTATTGAACCCCCTTCCATGAATAAGTGCTAAATAGCATGTGACTTAGCTACCCCTAATCCTACAATGGGAGCTTCATATCCTACCTCATTGGTAGAAAAAACACCAAATAAATAAATAAATAAGCTCACTAGTTAAGCTATGCATTAAAAATCCACCTCATTTAGGCCCTATAATCCCTTGAGCTACCCCATTAAAATTCACTTTCATTCCAACTTCTAAATGGGTAGATTGGGATGTGGGATGTAGTGTGTCTTGATTAAGAACCCAACTAATCATAATTAACATCTATAAGTAATTTGTTAGTATTTAAACTCATTATTTTTTATTTATGATCAAGATAAATATTTATATATCATAATACTTCTAAATAATAATATTAAAATTTATTAGTAATTTTAATAGTTATATTATTTCTTACAATTGAAGTGATGAAAAACTCATAGGGAAGATGGGTGAATAAGACAGTAGAGGAAAAAAAGGATTATGTTGGTATGTGGCTACTGATCATGCTATACTATACACTCTTCATGTATCCTTGCCGGGGTTTGGGGACGGTAGCCCTCGAGAATTTTTTTTTCCTATTTTTTTTTCGCGTCGTCACTGAAAAAGGAAAAATCACCGAAAAAAACTGTCTTTGTAGAACCCTAATTTTGGAAGCTTCTAAAAAGCTTGTTATAAGCAGTTGGGATGGGGGGTTACAGTAGGGCATTATTAATGAGATTGTAATATGTTTTACACTGGATAATAAAATCATTGGATGGCTGGGGTTTTGTGGATGTATCTCGGATTGGGTGAACCATGTTAAATTCTCTGTGTTGTCTTGTTTTGGCTATAATTTTGTGTGTTTTATTTCTTTATTTAATTGATCAAATTTGCATTTAATTGTTAGATATCTACCTTCTAACCCTAATAGATTCCTCTATAAAGAAGAGAATAAGAAATATTTCAATAGTAGAGAAAAAAGAAAAAGATGGAATTTCGTTAGAGATAATAGCATAATAAGGAATGGTTTTAGAGCCTTGACCCATTCAGATATTGATTTTTTGGATAGAATATTTGAAACTAGCTTCCAAAGGCTAGGAATCCTCACCACCAAAGAACCAAGGATTGTAAAATTAACTATGAAAGGATAGATTCTCAAAGCTTCATCAATAATGGAAAGTAGAATGAAACATGTTAGTGGTAGGTTCAACCATTTCTAAATAATATTTTTTATAATAAAAATATTTTCAAAATCTAGCCAAAAATCTTGGGGTGAAGAAGGAGGATACCCTCAATCATCCAAATAATATCTATGATGCAAATGCTACTCCATTAGGAGTTTTGGAAAATAAAAATTGAATAGATCTATTGAAATTAAGGAAGATATTCTTAGGTATTCTATGTGACACATAAATGAGTCACATATTGTTAGATATTCTTAGGCATTCTTAGGTTTTCTTAGGTATTCACAAAAGTAGTCGAAGTATGACCTAAAAGTGAATTATTATTGGATTGGATCCAAATAATTATGGGGACTTGATAAAATATAAATTGATACCAAAATTTCTTTATTTTTAGATTAAATACCCCAACAAGGAGAATAGAAAATAATGGATAGAGGACCATGGATTATTGAAGGTATTAGTCTATTCATCAAATAATAGGAACAAAATCAAATAATAGGAACACATTTTTGATCCAATAAACTTTGTAATTCTAAGAAATTTGATGCGGGACCACTTGTATGATATTCCTTCTAAATAATAGAGGTCTAAAATCATTAATAAAATTAGTAACTCCCTTGGAGAGTTCATTAAGGTGGATAATTTTTTTAGAATGGAATGCTATTTTTATGCCCATATTTGTGTTTGTGTGGAACTCTCAACAAGGATCCCACAAATATTCAAATTATGAACAAGTTCTAGAATATGGTAATAATTGGTGAAATTGTAAGGTTTTCTTTGGAAGAATATTTAGGAAAAAGAGGCCCCTCAAAATAAAAGAAAAACTAATAAGATTCAAGAGGTGGAGATAGTGAGGGATAACCCTACACAATATTATCAATCATCCATAAGAATTGAAAAAAGGATCAAGTGTAGGCCCCTTCTCTTATTTCCCCTTCTCCATTATAATCATTTCAAGTGTTAGATTTGAAATATGACCCAATAGAGAGTTTTAATTCCCCTTTAGTATGAGACTAATGCAAATCCATATTTGAACATGATTTAGAAGAATATGGAATTTTCCCTTATATTCAGTAAGGGATTTGATAGATAAGAATGATGTTGTAGAGGAAGAAGCTCGTGATGATGATGAGATTATCGACATGGAGGAGTGCATGCTTAGTTAAAATGGATCAATGATAGATAAGTCTAATTGAGGAGACTACAAAATGAAAAGAAGGAAAACCAACAAATCCAAAAGAGAGAAGGATGGCACATAGAAAAGTCAATTAAAGATTACAATAATGATTATGAGATATAAGAAAGAAACATCCTTCCCAATAGCCAATAAAGATCCTAATAAGCAATGTTAGGGGATTAAATTCTCTTAACAAGAGGTAGCTTTAATAATATGCCAAGTAAACATGTCCAAATTTGATATTCTAGTGATATAATAAACTAAGATTGATAATAAATAATTTAATATCCTCCTTCAAAAATGAAAAATATGGAGTGATTTTTTGTTGAATCATCCAAAGCATCTAGGGGTCTTGGTATCCTTTGATTAACCTCTTAGAATCTAGTCTTTTAGATAGACGCATTTAAGATATCCATACTAGTTTTAATTACTTCAAAATTATTTTATTTTAATTAATTAATTACTTTTTTTAAGATCTATTTTTATTTACTTATGAGTTATTTAATTTACTTAAGAATTATTTTAATTTACTTTAAAACTATTTTATTTCTATATCCATGCACATAAATATTAATTTACTGAACTATTTTATTGAATTAGATACATATATGGACACAAATTTTAATTTAATTAAAAGCTATTTTATTTTACTTTATAATTATTTTACTTTTAAGTATATGTGAAATAAATAATTAGTTCTCATAAAATTAATTAAATTAAAATTTGATAATTAGTATACTATATAAGATTCAATAAAAAAAAAAAGTGTCCATGTATGTAGTAAATAAAATATCTCCAAATTATATTTTTGTAGTTTTTAGATAGATGGTTTCAAAATATCTGTAATGTTTCTTAATATTAACATTATAATTTGTTGGTGTAGCCTATCATGGTTTAAAACTTGCTTAGGAGAAGGGTGTGAGGAAATTTTGGTTGGAGGGGGACTCTATGAACATCATTAACTACCTAAAAAGGGTAAATCCTCCCTCTTGGTCAATTGAACACATTATTGAGGACTCTATTGCTATATTAAATACTTTTCAAGAGTCTTATATTTTCCATGTGTATAGGGAAACTAATGGTTTAGCTGATTTTCTTGCAAATTTGGGAGTCTACTCGACTAGGTATTGAGACTCTAATGACTACATTTCCATCAAACTCAAATCAATTGTTAAAAATGATCAAATGTCACATGTTTCGTATGCTAGAGGGCATAATCAAATCTAGAGGTATTGGTGTATCAACTCATAATTGTCTATCTATTTTGATAAGACTTGTGGAATGCTTTATGCATCTTAGCAATTATGTCTTAGAGTGGGGAAATTCTTGAGGGAAGTGGCAATGATGAAACTATGTACCTGGATTGTCAAATTAACACACTTTTTGGGTGTTATTTTCCTCCTTTCTGTCTTGTATCTTTATTTTCAATGGTCACCTTTCTATTTTAGAAAGAAGGTTGTGGGCTCATCTAAGCTATTGATTATGTGGGCAATAGATGCAGGACTGAGCCTTCAACATGTGAGGATATGAAGGGTAATGGTTTGGTCTAGGATATCCTCAACAAGGGAGGGGTCACACCATTCATGTTGAAGCTCCATGGTTATGAATCTCAAATCTCTCATGAGTTTTTTAATGATTGGCACAACAGAGTTTTGAGGATTTTTGTGCTGGAGATAAATTTAATTGAGGAGTTCATAGAAGAGGTCATCGGTCTTACCACTCAAGGTATGCAATTTTATAGGGAGAGGTCAATGGCTAAAGTGATGAGGGCTATTTTCCTAAGAGATAAGGAAAAAGTGAAGATTAAGGGGCTAGGGTGTGGTGGTTATGATTGACAGTCCATAAATCCCATATTGGGGGAGGTGGCAGTGATGTTAATGCAATACTTCACTTTGGATGAGAGTTTTTTTTCCATCTATGGCTACCACTTCACGCTCCTCAACCATTTTTGTCATGGTAAGTTGGTGTAATTTCCATTTTACCTACTCTTATCCTTGGAAAATGATATCTTGGAATTTAAAAAGAACTCAAATAACCCCTTTTTGCATGAGGGGCTTTTGCTTTTAATAATTGAACATATCAAAGCAAGGTATGTGATCAAAACCCCTAGAGTGAAAAAAGCCTGTAAATCTAAGGATGTGCCTTCTGATTATGATACAGGAAAATATTTTGATGTTTTTAAGGAAGCAGAAGGTGAGTCAAGTTCATTTGAGGAATTCTATGCTACTCTAGATGCTCATGTGAATAAGTTCAAGAAGAGGGATAAGAAGGAGGCTTCCCATTCTTGGTCTAATGGCTCGCATACTAATCTAGAATTGGAAAGGGCCCCTTTAGTTGGGGCCCAGAGTAGAGGTTATATTAAGGTAGGGAAAGGAATTCAGGGTGTCAAGAAGGTGGAGTTGTCCCTCCCTTCTGGTGTGAAGAGGAAAATACTAGCAGGGGAAGATGAGAGTAGGATGATGGGTAAATCCTTTATGGGTAAGAAAATTCCTAAATTGGCTCAGGGTAAGGAGAAGGAAGTTGTTACTCTTGGTGAGCCTTAGGTTAGAAAGGAGCCTATTCAAGATGTAGCTGTGTTAGAGAAGGGGATTCATGAGAACAAGGTGGTCACTAAAGTGGAATGTGTGGAGATTGTTGATAATGTGGTTGATTTGGAGGTGCCTCCTATTATTACGAAGTTCATGGGTAGAGGTAAAGATAAGAAGGAGCCTCCTACTAGTAAGTTTTTTAAGGGTCAACTTGAGTGTTCTTTTTAGAGAGAGCACATGAATTGGGAGTTGCTGGATCTAAATGATGTTGCTAGTATGGCTAAGGGGGGAACAAATGTTTTCTTTAAGATATTCATGTGGCTCCTTTGTGAATTCAAGCATCTTCATGGTAAGTTGGATTCATTGGAAAGGTTTAATGTTAGTGCCATGAATAATAGTAATTTGGAGGTGATGGTGTATAATAGGGTTAAAATAATGAATATCAACCTAAACAAAATTGTAGAAGATGCAACAAAATTAAGAGTGGATTATGATCCTAGAATTGTCGCTCTTGAGTAGAAAATTTTGAAAATTCAAGGACCTCTCCACTCCCGTTTATGTTAGCCATGATTCACTCTTGAATAGTGTAGAGGGGTTGGTGATTTTAAATAAAAAGGGTAGGAAATGGAATGGTAAGCCTCTTATCTCTGAAAAAGAAGTGCTTGAGATGGAGGATGACACCTCAATGGGAAAACATGACAAAGGTACTAATGCTAACCCTTGTGTTCATACCAGAAGCAAAACTAAGAAAGGTGCAGGGATTCTGGCATAGGAAGTGAATGAGGTTATGAAGATACATGAAAAGGTTATCACTAAAGACCTGGACGTAGAGAGGATCTTGAAGAACCTACTGTAGTTGTTGTTCTATTTTGGTTTGCTTCTTTCTTGCTGCTTGTTTGCTGATTTCTTGTTTGTAGTTTTGTCTGCCTTTTGTTTTTATGGCTGCTACCTAATGTAATATCTTTCAATATGCCTTCTTTTTTGGTAAAGGGTTTCGAGGCCCCTTCAAAACCTACTCTTTTGATAATCAAAAACATTATAATTATAATTATTATTAAATATTAATTATTCATTGTGTAGATAGTTGTCAAATTTAATTTAAAAGGTTTTTATTTAAATTGTCACAACATGACACTCCAAGCCTTTCTACCACTATAGAATGCCTCTCAACATTAATAAGATTAGAAAATACATAATAATCACCAATCTTACTAGGAATTGGCCAGTGATGGATAGGGCCAATTGTAGGTGAATTTTACATGCCTCAATGATATATTTTTGGATCTTGGGTTTTTTATCTTAATTTTTAGATAGAGGAGGATAGGGATAAAGTGCTAAAAGATGGGGCCCTAGTTTATAAGCAATTCAGGGTTATCTTTGCATGCTTTCTCCTAGTTTTGACCTTGAAAATGAATAAATGCTAGATGCTACACCATGAAATAGTATGCATAAATTACCTAATGAGCTTTGGTTAGTGGAAATTTTCAAGGAGAATGGTAATTCACTAGGGAAGCATATGCATGGTATTTCAGTTACAAAAAGAAGGAATTGACAACATATGCCAAAATAAGTGCATGAATAAATTTTATTAAAACAATTCTATTATGATTATTATGTCATAAAATTTGTTAATCTGATATTATTAAAGTTGATACAAGATAATTGTCAAGGTGTATCTAGGAACCTAAGGTGTTAACAAGAAAATAATGCATTGATATTCCACCTATATATTTTAAATGCATTCATAAGGGATGAAGGGGTCCATGAACAAAAAATAATTAATTAATTTTGGAAAAATTATCTCCTTAAGTTGGGTGTTTGAAAAGGAAGGAAAGGTGACTTTTAGAATTTCGTACAGGTGATTTTTTACTTCTCCAAGATGGGAACTTGGTAAAGAGGGAAAATGTGTCTCTTGGGATCCCAAATGGACAACTTTACACATTCTAAATGTAATTAAAAGGAGTGAGACATTTTATTTTTATAAGGGGCATTTGGGTGCCATATTTTACCATGGTTTATGAACCTCTTGTTTTAGAAAATCTAAGTGATATCCTTCTTCCAATATTCTTATAAATTGGAGCCTTCTGATGGTGGTAAGAAATCCAATTCTTGTTTCATTAAGGTTTTATAGGTACAAAGATGTTAGATTGGAGACAAAGAAAAAGAAAATTAATTGTATTCTTGATAATATTTTTAAAGAAGATAATACATATTTGGTATCTCTTCTTAGTGGACTTTTTTCCCACAAGGGGTTCTCCACATAAATCTTCTATAATATGTTGTTCTCATGTGGCTTGTTGATTTATTTTATTTATGATTTTAATTCCTAAATCCATTAATGGTATTCTATAATCAAGTACACTTAATTGAAGGTTATATCATAAGCAAGCATAATTAATTTTAAAATTTTATAGATATGTTTATATTTCCATATTGTAGTACTTTACCTTTTATTCCCAACATTTGGTATCATAGCTTGGCCACCTTTAGTTCTTGTGGGTAGGAAGGCTTTTTGGGCTACAACAAGAGTCTTAGTAAATTATTTTTCAATTTTGTACATGAAATCCATGGTTGCATCTACATATTGTTTAGCTACTAAGAAGTTCAATGGAACTAACTATGAGTTATGAAAGTTGAAAATGGATGGTCTCCTAGGAAAGGGCTCAATCAATGGACAATAACAACAAAGGAATTGAAATCCTAGAAGTATTTCCCAAGACTTGTGGAATAAGATACAAGAAATCATGAGGATAAATTAACTTTGTATTTTAGACTCTATCTTCTTAAATGTAACAAAATATTCCATTACTTATTCCATATGGAAATGTTGGGTGAGATTTATTAATTTAAAATTTATGAATAAATTATGTTTAAAAAGAAAGTTGCTTTCTCTATAAATGAAGGAAGGTGATCCGATAGTTGAACACTTAAAAATTCATTAACGTTTATCTTGTTTCAATTAGCCTCTTTAAAATTAAAATAGAAGAGCAAGATAAGTGTATTTTTCTTCTATGTTCTTTTCTTGAGTCATGTGAGAGTATTATTCTTTCTACTAGTGCTAACCTATTAGATTGCAAGTTGGATTCCCCTGTTGCAATTTTTTTGATAGAGGAATGAGGAACAAATCCACTATGGATAAATCTAAGGATGATTTTCATGTTATGGGAAGGTGCAAAGAAAGAGGAGGATCTTTTGGGAATCAATTTCCTATTGTCCCTTTTTCTTGAGTCTCTTCCTTTTATGTGCCTATGAAGTGTGATACCTCGTCAATAACCAATTTGAGAAGTTTCCATAAGGGTCATGATTTGTAGTGTGCTCTTGGCTATGTGTTCCCCTCCCATGTATTTTGTCTGTTCCCCAAAATCATAAGAATATTGGCTTAGAGTGTTCAAAGATTTCATAGGCATTGAGAACCATTGGTTTTTTATTCCCACAAAACCATGACATAAGAAGGCAAAAGGAAAGAGAAAGGAGGAGAAGTATGTATGCACAATGGAGGTTCTTGATTAGTGAGAAAGTCCCAATAGGCTCCTAATGGAGATGAATGTATCAACATAGGAAGATAAATATATAACACTTCTTTTCAATGTGTAGATGGCCTAATGGTGTGTTTTCTCATCTATTCTCTAACTACTTGCAACTATGGTTCCATTTTAACTAATCAGTAATTGTAGTTCCTCCTCTTATCTACAAGATTGATCTTGGAGAATACATTTTTAATATTTGAACAATGCATCAATTAGGTTTACAAATTCTTGTGATAGCATAAACTTATTACCATTTTAGTGAGGTTGGTTTAGTGGCAGTTTCTAAATGTCAAGTAAATTGCAAGACATACATTGAAGCCAAGTCTAGTTTGTTGAAGGATTGTAAACTTGTAGAATAGAAGAAGACTAGTATTGTAATGGGATTTTATTTCAAAATATCTCCATGGAATTAAGTATGTATTCATGAATATTTATTAGTTGTAATTAAGTATTTTCTCTTGCCACATTTTCTATCATGAATTTAATGATAAGTTAGATGAATGTAACAACATTCTAAAATATTGTAAGGGTTGTAATTGTCATTCTCACTTTATGTATGGATATATGTAGTTGTGTTCTAGACTATTGAGTATGTTCAATTGTAATATTTAATAATCATCGTTGTATGTAAATGAACAACTGCATTTTATTCTTTTCCTATTTGTTCTGTTCTTAGTGTGTTGTAACTTTGTTTCCCAATAAATAAGCATTGGTCTAGAACCATTCACCAATCTCACACCATAAAATAAAAACATAAATGAGTAGTATAGGAATAGGAGTAGGAGTAGTTTCTATACATTCATAACCTCATGATATAATTAGGGATCCATCTTCAATGAGCCTCATATGAATCCATTTTGTGTGGGTTATGCTTGTATATTGTTACCATATATATAGGGGTTTAGAGATAGTTTCACTCAGTTCAATGAAAATATTCAGAACCAAGATATCAAGTTGGATTTGAATTTCAGTATTATTGTTCATTTGATGTGATTTTAATACATGTTGAGGTGTACCTTTGGGAATACCCTCTCAAGTCTAAGCTGAGCTCGAAAAATAAGAGATATAACCCACTCTTGTAGAGTTGGTTTTTAACCCTCTATGGTCTGTTAATGATCTAATTTCAATTGCATGATGACAACCTTGTCCTTACAAGCGAGATTTGGTTCTAGAAAGTGGAGTGGCAATTTTGGGATCCAACAATATCTAAGGGAGACCAAAAGGAATGTAAATTTTGAGCAACATATTTATGGATTAGTGGTTTCTTTTGTGTTGACCCATTGATTATGAGTGCTTTTTTTTGGGAGGTTTTTAGACTAATTTTGACATGTTTTTGTTGGTTTTTCTATACCTATGGCCTTTTTAATGTCAGAATAGTTTTGTAGGCTCATGGTGTGGCCTAGGACCTAAAGTATAATATTTGGAGGTTTTTTATTTTTTCCTATGACAAGATTTATAAAGCTATTATTTGAACATTCTTATGATTAATAATATTAAATTTTAAATGGTCAAGGGCCCCAATGTAACCCTCATTGTACCAATAAAAAAGATATAACACAGGTTAAATGCTATACTAGATTTATATTATAAAATATAAGTAAATCAATGTATCAATGATTATGGTCTTTATGTAGCTAAGTATTCATATTTGCATTTAAATTTATACATATTCACATATTTGTGTGTGTGGATGTTTATCCACACATATGTGGGTATCTATTATGTGCATATGTGTTGTGATTGACATTACATTATATCATGTGGATGTGTCAAATTAAAAAGGAGGGAGATAGAACCTGGTAACATGGGAAAAAAACCAATCTTTTTTGAAGTCATCAACACCTACTACATACACTAAGTCCTTGTCTGGATATATTTCTGCATATCTCTCCCATAATCCATATTGTCTAAACCTGTTCCATAGATTAACAATCAACTCAATACAATATCTTAATTATATACTTATCAAATTAATATATAATCTAAAATAAATATCAAAGTATTTTTATAATGAGGAAAATGATATTAATATTAAAATAAGATAAATTAAATTTTAAATTATTCTTAAGTGTGAATATAAAAAGACAACATCAATAGGGAACACATCTAGGTAGTAAAAGAATAAACTAGATTAAACAAAATAAAAGCTAAAATTAACTACTCCATCGATAGATCCCATTTATTATCAATTGATGGAACATAATTAGATTCGTCACTTTTATCTATTATTATTCATAAATTCAACATAAATAGCACACATTTATATTTGAAAGAAAACATTGCCACTCATGATTTTTATAATGTTCTTCATTTTTAGGAATAGTTAACCAATAATTTACAATATTGTGAATGATTTAATAATTTTCTATCTTTCTTCTCTTAAATATATTATATTGTAATGGTATATTATGGAGTAATATTTTTTTTTAGACTACAAGAATCGGTCGGGTATATGTCCCCCTATAAACTATAGTGTTCCTTTTTTCACATGACCGGTGATGCTGACGTGACATGCCCTCCGGTACCACGAGGACTATGGGGAGACTAGACCTCATGACCTCTAGCCTGCAATATGATGCTTTAGCCAATCGAACTAGGCCCACCACCCCATTATGAAGAAATAATTTAATTATACATTTTCTCTTATTATTATCTCATGTCATGTTGATTTAATTCTTTAGGAATATTTCATTACAACCATTTGCAACATATACAAATCACTTCTTATAAATTCTTCTTATTATTAGAATCTTCTATCAATCTATGTTTAATTTTTAATTACTTATTACAAAATGAGTCAAAAATTACTCCAACAAACAAATCATTAAAAAACTAATTACTATAAATATAAAATAATAATACCCTTTTATTGTCACATGTACACTAATTTTTTTTATATATTTTTATTTTATATAATTAATATTAATCATTAATACTACTTTTGTAGATTAAGTAGCTTTGCAATGATAAAATAAACTAATAAATTTTTTTTTGGTTGTTTAATTAGTTTTATGTCTTTATCTATTTCCACTTAAAATTAAAACTTATTTTAGTTATAAGATGGTAAATTTTAATTCAAGAGTATATTTATATTATAACTATTTTAGTTGAAATTTTTCACAAAATTACTTTCGATAAATACAATATTTATTAAAAAATAATTTTATTAAACATGTTATATTTAATAATTATAGCCTATCTAAAATAAGATCCAATGTTTATATCTATAGTAAAATTATTTTTGCTAAATTTAAATTATATTTTAAAAAATATTAAACATGTAAGTTAAAGAAAATGATAATTTATAATAAAATCGACAAGAAAAATAAAAAACCTAATTGCTGGTAAATATATTAATGTAGTAAGAATTACTTACTCTAATACACAATTTTTTTAATTTCTCTATGAATTAAGATGCAAAGTATTCTAAAGTTTATTTTGAGAAATAAATTCATGTCCAAATATATGATCTATTAATGATTTGTTATATTAATAATTTATTTTATTTTTGATATTTTTGGGTATCCTTCTCCTTGATCAAAGGTTAGAAACCATCGAGCCACTAAAAAAATATCTTCAGATATATTTTTATCAATTTCTTCTCATAACTTTATAGAAAAATAGTTCTCTCATGTCCAATATATGAAGATGAATTCATGATGGAATACAAAATTATCAAATAAATCATCAATTTTTTTTTTTAAATATCAATTTATATTTATTTATAAAAATAGTGTATATTAATTTTTTTTAAAAGAGTGTGGAATAATAGTCAAATTAAGAAAAACCTTAAATAGAAACATAAAAAAATGGTCAAACCATTATGCTAGTGAGAAGAACTAATAGGTCATGATTATCAAAATTTACTAACCATCTTGGGGCTCTAGGTTGGTAGGAATTGGCTCCCACTTTATGATGGTAACTTCAATTTTCTTTCTATTTAGATTGAGGACCATTTCTTACAAAAGAGATGACAATATTTAGTTGAGGTAACTGACCACTATCACACAACATAAAAGCCTCCTAACACAAGATTGAGATGTAATAAACTACATTTGTTTGTTGGGACCAACCATTCCCTCTACATTTAGAGAAACCATGGGATTCATATAAACCATTAAAATTGTGTTTAGATGTATTATTGTGATTGTGAACATTTTTATGCCCTTAAGGAGCGGAAGGATCTTAACTCTCAGTGAAGGTGGTACATAAGCAACAATAGAAGTAACATTTTCCTAATGCTCAATAAGAGTTTGTAAGTGATAAATTTATAGGGAAAATTTGTTATCTTACACCTCAATATATAATAAAATAAATAATATATGTAGAATACAACAACAAATGAGAATTCACAAAAATCTCTTGAAAATAAAATTGAGTTTATATCTTTTCAAATGCAAATCATAATGTTGGGATTAAGGTGTCCCACCCTTTCAGTCCTAGCATTAATTAATTTATTATTAGGTGCATATTAATTTATCCTAATGTATTAAACTTTCTAAGTTTCCATTCACTTTGTGGGTCCTATTTTCGAGATGGCATCCTACATGGTAGGTGATGACATATGGCAAGATCCCTACTTTTTAGGAATTTTCCACCACTTTAGGAGGTCCTATTTTATAGGAGGATGATGTCACACATTTCCATATTGGTGAAAAACTGTTTTGGCAATTTCATATATTGAATTGGGAGTCTTAGTTAGTTGTTACTATATCAAAATTGAAGAGGAATAAAGCATTTTTTTGGATTTATCTATTTTAGGTTCCTATGATATGGATAAGATATGGACTAGATATGGATAAGATTTTTTTCTTGTATATAGGTACCCAAGATGAGGATAAGGTTGTTTTGGCTTAATAGGTTGATTTTAAAGCTCATGATTTTTGATCTTTTGCAAATATTAAATTTTTAGAAGATTGAGGATGATTTTTTAGGCCTCTATCTTGGTTCTCTATAAATATGAGATTTTTCTTGATGTAGGAGCATCCATGGCTCAGTGCAATCCTGTGTCAACATGAAGGTGTCATTTTTCAATTTTTGCAATTTTGATGTGTTTCATGTTTAATAATTGAAATTCATATTTTTTTGTGAATTTGAATTTGATTTCAATTTGGGTCAAATTGGTGAAAGGAATCATGGAGAATATGTTTTAAAACTGAAAAAGCTATTTTTTTTTTAATGGTGTGGGTTTTTCGGGAGCCATTAAGACCATTTGTAACTCTTATTTTGAATTCTCACAGATCCCAAAAAATAGGAACCCAGGAGGTGGGTGCCTAGGTTGAGGAATTTTCTTTTTTTCTTTATTTGCGAAAGCATAAACACCATTTAAAGCTCATATTGCATTTTGTCCAAGTCTAGAAGATTAAAACACATATTTTATTTAGGCTTGAATATTAAATTGTATTTTGTTTGCCCTTCTTTGAGGTGTGGCATTGATTTTCTTGAGGTGCTTTGGAATGAAAGAAAAATGAAACTAAAATGCAATGAAATTACATTCCAGGAAATCATGAATAGATAAAATTGAATTTCTTTCATTTTTGGAGATTTTTTTATAGAGGAAAAATACAGGAAGAGTAGAAGGGTGTAGCATACCTTCAGATGGTGATTCCATTGATGGAGTAGTAGATTTGGGAGTGTTGATAGAGAAAAAAACAACACAAGTTGTTCATATTGAAGACACTGATTGTGAAGTGTTTTGAAGCTACAGGTGTTGGAGAGAAGATTCATTTTGGGCTTTGATTTGCTTCTGTAAATTAGATTGTATGTGATCGCTAGGGGTTTCTTATGGCTTGTTACAACATTTTTCCATGATTGGATTGTAATAGCTTGATTTCCCATCTATTAATTCAGAAATTTACCAGTTGCACATTCCAACCAGGGCTTGGAAATTATGTTTCAATTTCTTCGTGTTTTCTTGAATATTATTTGTGAGCTTTCTAAATTTCATTTGTAGCAAATTAATTTAATTTAAATAGCCCATACATTATTTCTTGAGGATTTGATTTAAGAAATTTTTTTATCATAGGGTTATGCTCTCAGATTTCCTCTAGAGAAGAACAAGATGTAAATAGATCCATGTTAAGGCTTAGAGCCTTGAAGTGTATTATAACAATGTTTTTTGTAGATTAATACATTGGTTTGATGCTTTGGAGTGTGGTGTTTTTTACCCGAAATGGTTTTCCTTATGCATATTGGTGTTTCTTCTCTACTATTTTTTATTATTTTATTCTTCTTATTTTATGTTCTTAAAGTGTTAATTTACATTTTGCTATGCTACCAAAATTTACTTAGATTTTCTAAGTAAATTATCTATTGGACTTGTTGTTGCACCAAAAGATCGACCTATCAATACCTGATACAAGCTTCGATCAAGAACCACAACGGGTGGTTAGACCATGTCACAAACCCAAGTGCTAGTGCTGCAAGGAAGACCAAGGGTCACACCTTGCAACAATCCCCCCTAGCACAAGTGTGGGGTTTGAACGTATGACCAACTCTAATACCAATTATTAGACTTGTCATTGCACCAAAATATTGACCTATCAATGCTCGATACAAGCTTCAGTTAAGAACCATAGGAGGTGGTTAGACCATGTCACAACCCAAGCACTAGTGCTGCAAGGAAGACCAAGGGTCACACCTTGCAACATTATCTTTCCTATAAGAGTTGATGTGATAGGAATTTAACTGTGTTTATTTCCACTTTAATGACATGTAGCATGTGCTTGTATCAAGTATTTAAAATTTGGTTTAAAAGAAACATAAGATATTGAAGGTGCATATTGGTTCTCAAAGGTTTTTTTGGGTTCATCTTTCCCTTTCAAATATCCACTTTGAAATTGTGTCAAATTTGGTTAAGTTTAACCATAATTCATGACTAATCACTAAGAATAATTATATGTCAAGAAAATAGTTCAAAATTTGAAAATTCCTAAAGACTTAATGTGTCCAAATCCAAGCATATTGATCCCTTAGGAAAAATTAAAATAGTTGCTTAAGTATTTCTAAATAGCCAAAAAAAAGAATAATAAGGATTAAAAATATCCAAATAGATCAATAAGATAATGGGGAGACCATAATAATGAAGACATTGATAAAATGATCTAGCTTAGGTTCTAAAATTGATGCAAGAGCATCTGGGTCCACATGCAATCCTGTATCAACTAAAAAATATTCCTTTCATTTTTGTTGTTTTTGTTTTTTGGCAGTGTTGGTTTTGGCTAGTTGCTTAAAGAAGATTTTTATAAATAATTTGGGAAAACTAATGATATCACCAATTTGGCGAAGAATGGATAAAATTTGGTTGTTATAACTTTGTGAGTTTTTGATCTTTTACTAGTTATAAACTTTTGGTTTTTTGCTAAACCTACCTTATGTGGATGTTTGCTACTAAACCAACAAAATTTAATAGGTTATAATGTATTTGACTAGTTCCAAAGTATTTTCCCACATGACCAGTATTAGAAGGTTTGTCCATATTTATGGAAATATCTTAGTAAAGTGAACCAAATTCTTTTATATCAGCCCAAATGCTTTTAGTTGATTCCAATGGCTTTCTCCTCACAAAAATGTATTGATGAGTTCTTCCTCATTTGCAAGAACCTCAAAGTCATCTCGATTTTTGGAATTCATAACCATTTGAAGCTTATGGATTTCAAATGGCCATCAAGATATGCAAATAGAATCAAGTGTATAGAACAAGGTTTGAGGGATTAATCATCTATTTCAGATGAATAGTTTTACCAATGACATTAGGATGATGTAAGCTAACTTTAGCAAGATGATGATGTTACCATGTATGATTGTAAATTTTTTTGGCCTACTAAAATGATGTAAAGTTTCCAGTTTGAACTAGGTGATTATAATTTTTTTACTTCTATCTACATCTATGGTCTTTTACCTCATTTATACATTTGTAGACTTTCAACCTACTATTTCACTTTGAAATTTATAAAATTATTTGATTGTTGTAACTAACAAGATTGGATCTAATTTGAATTATTAGCCACCATCAAATAAAATGAGGATCAACACATGTATTTTGTGATCTTACATGAATTTATATAAAGGTGTAGAGATTAAGAAATTATCTAATTGTACTCCTATGATAGAATTTTTTTCCAAACATGGGGTTTTAAATTTAATTATTTTGTAAACATTATTTTTACTATTAAATAAATTATTTGGTTGTGTGATTGGGAAATTTGATAAGATCCCCTAATCTCGAGTGCATCAAGTGTTATTAGAGTGAGTTATGATTATGTCAAGAGAATAAATCCTAAAGGATTTTTTTGGGATAAGTAAGAGAAAGAGAAGACTTAAAACTATAGAGGGTTTCTGGAGGTATGGTACATAGAGGATGTGGATGAAGAGGAGCAACAACACCATGAGTTGGTGATATGGAAATAATAGAAATGCTAAGGGAAACTATGGAAATGTTAGAAGCAATAGAGTTAGCATAGAGAAAAGGAGTGCACATTGAAGATGTTATTGAGGACAAAGAAGAAGTGATATAAGGAGGAGTTGATGAAAATGAAGAAGTAGACCAAAGAGACAAAATTTTAATGAGGGAAATATCCAAAATAAGAAGCAAAATAATAATAGACCCTCTCAGCTATAATGGTAGCCTAAACCCTAAAGAAATTGTTGATTGGATCTCAAAAATGGAGAAGTACTTTGACTTTGAAAGAATTGAAGATAATAAGGTTGAAGGGACATGCATCCTTAGTGTGGGAACAATTGCAGACAAAGTGAAAAAGAAGAGGTAAACATAATATTAGTTCATGGGATCAAATTGTAACTGAATTGAAATCCAAATTCTTGCCAATATACTATCATCTAAGTCTATTTAGGAAGTTACAAAACTTGAAGCAAAAATATCTAGTTTCAAGGAATACACATAAGAGTTTTACAAATTGAGCATTAGGGTAGGACATGTTGATGATATTGAGAAAGCATTAAGGTATGTGAATGGTCTATGTTTTTCAATTCAAAACAAAATGATTATGGTTAGATTGAAAAATATGGAAGAATCCTACCAATATGCCTTGAAGAACCAAGAGAATTTGACTGGGAAATAACATAGTAACTTCAAATGTAGAGGGAAATTATCACATGGAAGAGAGAAATATAGTGGTGGAAGAGGATACCAAGGAAAGGAAAAAGAAACTGGCACATCCCAGTCAAGTTCTTACACCCGGGAAGCTAGAGGAAGAGGAGGTTATCTTAGAGGTAGAGGTGATTACTCAAGAGATAGAGATGAATTTGAACAAGAAAAGGAATAGGATTTAGTGGTACCCATTACTAATGTGGTGAAACTTGGTATATGAAATTTGAATGCCATCAAATACAACCCAATAGTAGTAAAGGAAAGGAGGCCAAAATTCATGTGGCCCAAGAAGATGAAAGTATAGCTTGACCCAAGGGATGATAATATCCAAAGGATGGAGAGTCCCTAATGATTAGAATAATTATGTTGAAATCAAAAAAGGAGATAGAAGAAGTTGCACAAAGGAGGAATTTATTTAGGACCAAATGTAAGTTTGGAGGTAAATTGCAAAGTCATCATAGATAGTGGTAACATGGATAATATGGTATTAGAAAAAATGGTGGAATGAAACTATAGTTGAAGAGGATGAAATATCCAAGTCCCTACAAGGTTTCTTGGCTACAAAACAGAGGCCAATTACTAGTAAGTGAAAAATGTTTAATAAATTTTCATATTGGATGTTATAAGGATGAGATAATGTGTGATATTATTCCAATGCATTCATGCCATATTCTATTGGGTAGACCTTGGTAGTATGATAAATAATCCATTTATGATGTTAAGAATTTTTTTTATAGGATAAAGAAGAATGAGAATACTTTAAATCCCATGAAAGATAAGGATGAGGAAGTAGAAAATAATCATAGATCTGTTTTGCTGACTAGGAATTTTTTTATGAGGGATTTGAAGAAGAAGAAGGCATATAAAAATATTTTAAAACCAATCATTAGGGATTTACAAGGATTCTAGAGAGATAATAATCCTCAAAATTTTAGAAAATGGCTAACAATGCACCCAAAATCATGCTTCCCAAAACTCAACTTCTAAGAGATTATAATAATGTTTCCTGGAGAACTAAATTCCAAACCCAATTGGAATTTGAAGACCTTTGGGATATAGTTTTTTGGAACACCAGTAGACCTGCACATGATGGTGTAGACCAAACCAAGTTTGGCAAGGCTAATCAAAAGGATAAATTGATCATTTTGATTGGAATATCTGATGAGGTTCAACCTCACATTAGAAAAACCACCACTACAAAAGATGAGTATTATTATCTTAAAATTACATATGAGGCCAAAAATTAGAAGTGAATCCTCCACTTCAAACATCAGTTACACTATCTTCAAATGCAAAATGAGGAAAGTAGAGATATTTCTTAGAATAGTTACAAATATTAGGGCATCATAGGAAGCATTAAGGGAACACGTAACATATGTATCTCTTGTACCCATAGTTCTAAAGACTCTACCCCATTTTTTGTGTGTTTGCCACTTTTCTCAATATAGAAAGTAAAACACCAAATTTTAAGAGTTGATAAACCTGCTTCAACAAGAAGCAATCCATGGTGAGACATTAGACTCCAAAGAAAATCATGCCCTCACAATAAAGTAGAAGGGGGAACAACCTAAATAGTAAATTGGTCCATCAAGATAATCAAAACCAAATCAAGAAAGCTCTTCTAGGAAAAAATGTCTCAATTTTGGAAGAAAGGGACACGATCTCAAATATTGCTAGTATAATTCTTATATCAATAGTGAATCTAGTTAGAGAAATCCATATAAACCTTCTTAAGGGGACAAGAAGAAGAATCCTCATTGAAAAAAAAAGAAAAATAAGCAACATGGCAATGTTGGATCCATATGAGATTTAGATGAAGAGGATTTTTTGTATACTGTAAAAATAAGGGCCTCCATCTCAAACATTTTAGTTTGGTATGTTGGTTTTGGTGCATTTAGACATATAATAGGTGGACAAGAGTGGTTTTCTAATCTCACTCCATCCACATCCTATGGGAAATTATCCCTTGGTGATGAAACATCATATGAAGTTTTGGGTGTTGGAGATATCTATTTTTACCTCAAAACTCACAAATGCAAAATTAACAAAGTTCTATATGAAGAGCACAAAATATTTATTGAGATGGGGGGGGTGAATCAGTAAATCTATACAAAATTTTACTTTCTTAAATTTTCATCAAACTTAAACTTTTATCAACATCAACTTCTAATATGAATCAATGCAAGCAAGTTGACACCACTTTATTGAATTGATTAGATGATTTTACAAATGGAAGTAGGCACCAACCTACTTGATTTACAAATGACATGATTTTGTAGCCTACAACCTACAAGGAACACCCAATCCTTTACAATTTTAGTAGGCGCCAACCTACAAGGAGAAATAACCCCTAATGCAAGGCACCAAACCTTGACTTGATGGATGAAGTAAATGTCTTCAATCAGATCTACACTCTCCCAATCCTCTGATCTGCTTTTGTGATGAAAAATCTCACTCAGCCCACACAAGAAGATTGGTTTCTAATATAGACCAATCTCAACTTCACAACCACACCTTCAAAACAAAGAATGAATTGCCAATATATACTTTGATCAAAGATTGTTCCTCTTGATGAAAGATCATAACTTTGTATTTTCAATATTCACTCATACACCTTCATTAAACCGATTTTCTACCTTAATGATCTTTTTTTTTTTTTGGCTTTGTTACTCCCTTAATAGATAAATCAATATACTCTTTAGATTGTGTTCTTTCAACACATGAGCATACTTAATGAAAGTCAAAAAGAAGAAACACGTTTGTTTGCAAGGTTATGCCACCTTCTTGAAGAAATGCGTCTTTCAAAAGTCTATTGAGGAGGCACAAAAGAGATAGGAGACTCACTTTAGCAACTTTTGGAGATTATGTCTCTTTGAGTGAATCTTTTTAAACAATGACATTCTTGTAGAGAGAACACACCCATTCAGAAAGCAACATGACTTCTCTTTTATTTAATCATTCCTTTCTAACAAAGAGATGTCCTTCAACAGTTTGTTAAATCGTTCCTTTTTATTAGCATCTAAATCGTTTCCTTTCTAACAAAGAGACATCCTTTAGTAGTTTGTTAAATTGTGCCTTTGCATTAGCATCTAAATCGTGTCTTTTAATAAACACGTCTGAAGATAATATGCATTATTTCTAATAGTTGATTATTTTCCTTAAAGATGCATAAATTAAATGATAAAGAAATTTTGAAGCCATTTGTCTATATCGCCAGCATGTTAATCAGATAATTGCTTCCGCCTCTTAGAAATTTACTCAAACTTGGTTGGAATAAAGATGTAGTAAAAAAAAACTTCTTTCAAACATATTAGCTACATCAACCTTTTTCTTCCTTTTCTTGTAAACTTCAAAATCTATAGCTAAAGTCTTCTTTGATCAAAAACAATAATGGTCTGATGATTTAAAGTCTTCTTGATCAAAAAGAAAAATTCATCAAACTTATATATCTTTAATGATCTGATTAGGCTCTTTTTCTTGACATCAATGACAAATATTCTAACAATATCCCCCTTTGTCATTGATGGCAACCTCTTCAATGGAAACTTTGATCCTCTTCTTATTGCCCCCCCTGCATCCAATTTCTTCCCCTTTGACATCAATGACAAGGGGTCTTCTAACAATGCTTTATTTTTGTTCCATGAAGCTACAAGATATTATGCATAGCTCCCCCTGAATGTATGCTTCCACCAATCAATTTGATGGATGTGGAACAACTCTCAATTTGTCCCTTAGATACACAAATGTATCCCTTGGTAATGGTTTGGTGAATATATCATCAATTTTCTCTTTTGTAGCAATATATTCCAAACCCACTTGTTCTTCTACTACTTGCTCTCTTAAAAAGTGATACTTAATATGAATGTGCTTGGTCCTTGAGTGCATCACTAGATTCTTGGAGATGTTGATTGCACTAGTGTTGTCACAATAGATAGTGCAAGGATGATTGTATTCCACCTTGATGTCTCTTAAAGTTTTCCTCATCCACAAAAGTTGAGTACAACATGTTGCTGCTATATATTTATCTTTTGTTGTAGATAGAGAGACTGATTTTTTCTTTTTGCTCATCCAAGATACTAAGTTCCCTCCAAGAAAGAAGGCTCCTCCACTTGTACTTTTCCTATCATCCACATTGCCTACCCAATCAACATCTGTGAATGCTTCAAGAGTGAAATAATTGTTGCTAGGGTACCATAGACCATACTCCATAGTGCCTTTCAAATACTTGAATATATGTTTTACTGCATGAACATGTGTTTCTTTTGTTGTTGCTTTTTATCTTTCCACCACTCCAAAAACTTGCATTATGTTTGGTCTTGTAGCAGTTAGATACAACAAACTCCCAATCATTGATCTATAAAGTGTTTGATTCACTTCTTGGGATTCATCATCTTTGATTAACTTGCAACTTGTAACCATGGGAGTGCTCACAAGATTGCAATCTTCCACCCTAAAATTATTTAACATCTCCTTCACATATTTAGTTTGGGAGATGAAAATTCCTTTGCTAGACTGTGAAATTTGTAGCCCAAGGAAGAGAAATAATTCTCTGAACATTGAAATTTCAAACTCCTTTTGCATACATGAGGAAAAATGTTTGCACATTTTGTCCTTATCTCCACCAAAAATGATGTCATCTACATACACCACCACAATCAATACATTTCCATCCTCTTCTTTGATGTATATATTGTTGTCTACATCTCCTCTTTTGAATCCTTGCTCTTTGAGATATTTGTCAAGTCTAGAATACCAAGATCTTGGGGCTTGTTTGAGCCCATAGAGAGCTATCTTCAATTTGCACACATAATCCTTGTTTTCTGATAAAAGAAAAGCTTTAGGTTGTTCTATATAAACCTCCTCTTCTAGATCTCCATTGAGAAATGAAAATTTGACATCCATTTGATATACTTTGAATTTCTTGTGACTTGCATAGGCTAGAAACATTCTCATTTCTTCAATCCTTGCAACTGGTGCAAATGTTTCTTCAAAGTCCACTCCTTCAACTTGAGCATAGCCTTTGCACACTAATCTTGCTTTGCTCCTAGTGACTTGACCATCTTCTTTTAGCTTGTTCCTAAAAACCCATTTTGTGCCAATTACATTTTTATCTTTTGGTCTTGGGACAAGTTCCCAAGTTTCATTTTTCTCTATTTGATCCAATTCTTCTTTCATTGCACCAATCTAACATTTTTATTTGCTTGCTTCTTCAAATGTTTTGGGCTCAACTTGAGATAGAAAAGCTAAATGATAGTCTTCATTATAATTTACCATATTCCTTGTAGATATACATCTATCTCAAAGGATCAACTCTTCAGGATGGTTCTTTTGTACAAACTTGGAAGATGTCTTTGGTGTCTTCATGGGAGTATTTTTTGGAGATTCTTCTTCTTTTGTCTCTTCCTCCTTTTCTTCCTCTTTGGAGTTCTCATCTTCTTTGTATTCATCACTCATGGTTTGAGCATAATGATAGCTTTGTCCAACTTCTTTGAATTGCTTTCCTTCATCAACTCTTACATTGGCACTTTCAACAATTTTGTGAGTTATTTTATTATAGCATTTGTATGCCTTAATCTTTGATGAGTATCCAAGAAAGATTCCCTCATTTTCTCTTGTGTCAAATTTGCTGAAATCTTCTTCATCCCTTCTAATGTAGCAAGTGCTTCCAAAAATCTTGAAATATTTGATAGTTGTTGGTCTACCTTTCCAAAGTTCATAGGGAGTCTTATCATTGTTCACTCTTATTTGTGAATGATTCAAGATGTAAATTGTTGTATGAATTGCTTCCTTCCAAAAGGAATATGCTATCTTTGACTCATTTAACATTGCTCTTTCCATTTCTTAAACTATTCTATTCTTTCTTTCTACAACCCCATTTTGTTGAGGGGTTCTTGCTATATAAAATTGCCTCTTAATTCCATGCTTTATGCAAAAAAATTCAAATTCATTTGATGTGAATTTTCCTCCTCAATCTGATCTAAGGCATTTTATCTTTGTGTTTGCTTCATTTTCAACCAACTCTTTGAAAGCTTTGAATTTCTCAAAGGATTTAGATTTTTCCTTCAATAATGTAACCCGAGTCATTCTTGAGAAGTCATCAATCAACAACATAAAATATCTTTCTACATTTATACTCTTGGTTTTGGTTGGCCCACAAAGATCTATATGTATGAGTTCCAATGGCTTTGATGAAGAGTACTCCTTAGGCTTGAAACTTGACCTTGTTTGTTTTCCAAGCTAACACTCTTTACAAATGATATTAGAAGGTTTTGTTATTCTTGGCTTATCTCTCACAACATTTGATTTACTAACTTTGACAATATTATCAAAGTTGAGGTGGCCTAGCCTTTTGGTCCACAACCAACTTTCATCCTCTTGTACTAAGTTGCAACTTTCACAACTTATCTCCTTTAAAACATACAAATTGTGTTTTCTTTCAGCTTCTACAATTAGTTTTCCATCTTTCTTGATTTCACATGTTTTAGAATAAAATGTGATACTATTCCCTTGATCACAAAGTTGGCTAACACTTAGTAGATTTTATTTTAGGCCCTTAACATACAATACATTTTCTATTTTTGTTCTTCCATTATCTAGACTAAGTATTCCATTTCCTTTTATCTATTTTCTTGTATTATAACCAAATCTTATCGTTCCTTCATCAGTTGGTTCAAGGGAGATGAATTTGCTCTTGTCACTTGTCATGTGCTTTGAGCATCCACTGTCAATGTACCATCTATCCTTCTTACTTTCAACATGTAAGGTTGTTTGAATGAATATGGATTTCTCCTTTCTCCACACTTTGATAGGCATTTCTTTCCTTTTAATGGACTTATCTTCTTTCTTGTTTTGCTTTGGAGAATCATTAAAAACTATCCTACAAGCTTGTTCGTTGTGCCCAAAATTATTACAATTGTAGCATATACTATTAAAGTTCATTAAGGGTGTGAAAGGATTATAATCTTTCCTAATGTAGCTAGGAATATTCTTTGCTTTATTCTTACAATTTAAGGCCTTGTGCCAAACTTGTTACATAGAAAACAATAGCCATTGAATGCATAGAAGTTCCTAGTATTTAATCTTCTTTTAGGATTAGCACTTATCCAATCTCCTTCAGCTTGCTTTGAGAAGGTCTTGGTTTCTTCTTTGGAGTTAGCAACCTTCTTGGAGTGTCCTTCAAAACTACCCCTTGTTTTGTTTTGAAAGAATTTTTGAGCCTTCATGAGCTCAATCAACTTGCTAGAGTCTTCATCAAACCTTGTGTGTTGTTCCTTTTCCTTCCCCAATTCTAGCTTTGGAATTGCTATTTCTTGCTCTAGCTTGTCACATTTCATCTCTTTTGAATTGAATTTGATCTCCATTTCTCCTTCATTTCATCAGCTTCCATGATTAGAGCTCTCAACTCTTCAATAGTTTTGCTTGAATTCTCCAAATCTTTTTTCATTTATTTGATCTTCATTTTTCTTGTATGCATAGTGCAATTCTCCCTCAAGATCCACTTCCTCTTCTTCATTACAATCTTGATCAATCTCCTATTCTTCATCATATTCTTGATCAACATTTTTTTCTTCACATTCAACCATAAATAATATTTCTTCTTCACCATGGCTTGAGAAATCTTCACTTTGTTCTTCGGAGGTGCTACTATCTTTCTTTGAATAGAAACTTTTCTTGTGTTTTTGAGATTTCTTCTTTGAGTTGTTTTTGAAATTATTCTTTCCCTTTTTCTTGTTGTTGATCTCTTTTTCTTCTTCACTAGAGCTGCTATTATCTTGAGGACATTTTGAGGCATAATGCCCAACCTTTCTACAATTGAAGTACTTAAAGGGGAATTTTCCTTTTCCTTTCTTAAGTTTTCTCATGAAGTAAGCTTCTGCTTCATCACTTGATTTTTCACTTTTAACTTCATGCAACTTGTTCTTGCCCTTTTTGGATGCTTTGAATGAGACTTCCTTTTGTGGCGATCTTCCTTCAATCCTTATCTCATAGTCAGCAAGGATCCCATGTAATTCATCTTTTGATAACTAATCCAAGTTTTTTAATTCTTCCAATGTTGCAACCTTGGCCTCAAATTGTGTAGAAAGAGATCTTAGAATCTTATAAACAATAAAAGCATCATCAATTTCTTCATCAAGTCCTCTCATGATGTTCACTGTTTCATCAACACGAAGAAAGTATGAAGCAATATCTTCATCATCATTCATCTTGAGAGTTTCCAACTTCCTTCGATGATTTTGCAACTTTTCCTTCTTTACTTTTGCATCTCCTTCATAGATGTTTTGAAGCTTGACCCATATCTTTTTTTTTTATTTGAAACACATGACTTTTGTGAATTTGAAATCTGTTAGGCAGCAAAGAAGAGCATGCTTGGCTTTGGCATTGTTCTCACTTCTCTTTTTCCTGGCTTGATCTGTTAGAGGGGTTGTTGGAGGTGTATACCCATCAACAACATATTTCCACACATCAAATCCAAGTGCATTCAAATATTCTTCCATCTTGATACTCCAAAATGCATAATTAGTCCCATCAAAGATGGGTGCTTTCACTATATTGTTGTGATCTGCCATGTGTGCTCTTAAGGATCTCCTTCAAGCAATTAGGCTTTCAAGAAGGACCTTGCTCTGATACCAATTGAAGAGAAAAAAAAATTTACTGAGAGGGGGGGGTTGAATCGGTAAATCTATACAAACTTTTACCTTCTTAACTTTTCAACAGACTTAAACTTTTATCAACATCAACTTTTGATATGAATCAATGAAAGCAAGTTGACACCACTTTATTGAATTGATTGGATGATTTTACAAATGGAAGTACGCACCAACCTACTTGATTTACAAATGAGATGATTTTGTAGGCTACAACCTACAAGGAACACCCAATCCTTTACAATTTTAGTAGGCACCAACCTACAAGGAGAAATAACCCCTAATGCAAGGCACCAAACCTTGACTTGATGGATGAAGTAAATGTCTTCAATTAGATCTGCACTCTCCCAATTCTCCAATCTGTTTTTGTGATGAAAAATCTTTCACTCAGCTCACACAAGAATATGGGTTTCTAATATAGACCACTTTGAACTTCACAACCACACCTTCAAAACAAAGAATGAATTGCCAATAGATACTTTGATCAAAGATTGTGCCTCTTGATGAAAGATCATAACTTTGTCTTTTCAATATTCACGCATACACCTTCATTAAACCAATTTTTTTCCTTAATGATATTTTATTTTGTTTTGGCTTTGTTACGCCCTTAATAGATAGATCAACATACTCTTCAAATTGTGTTCTTTCAACACATGAGCATACTTAATGAAAGTCAAAAAGAAGAAACACATCTGTTTGCAAGGTTACGCCCCCTTCTTGAAGAAATGCATCTTTCAGAAGTCTGTTGAGGAGGCATGAACAAGACAAGAGACACACTTTAGCAACTTTTGGAGATTATGTCTCTTTGAGTGACTCTTTTTAAACAATGACATTCTTTTAGAGAGAATGTACCCATTTAGAAAGAAACATGACTTCTCTTTTATTTAATCATTCCTTTCTAACAAAGAGACGTCCTTCAACATTTTGTTAAATTGTGCCTTTGTATTAGCATCTAAATCATTTCCTTTCTAACAAAGAGATGTCCTTTAGTAGTTTGTTAAATCGTGCCTTTCCATTAGCATCTAAATCGTGTCTTTTAATAAACATGTCTGAAGATAATAAGTATTATTTCTAATAGCTGATTATTTTCCCAAAGACGCAAAAATTAAATGATAAAGAAATTTTGAAGCCATTTGTCCATATTGCCAGCATGTTAATCAGATAATTGCTTCCGCCTCTTAGAAATTTACTCGAACTTGGTTGGAATAAAGACGTCTTAAAAAAAACTTCTATCAAACGTATTAGCTACATCAACCTTTTTCTTCCTTTTCTTGAAAACTTCAAAATTTGTAGCTAAAGTCTTCTGATAAAAAACAATAATGGTCTGATTATTTAAAGTCTTCTTGATCAAAAACAAATTTCATCAAACTTATATATCTTTAATGATCTGATTAGCCTCTTTGTCTTGGCATCAATGACAAATCTTCTAACACTATATGTTTCAAGGCTCACAAAGAACCTTTCTTGTGTAATTAAATTAATTGAGCACAAATTAAAAGTTGATTTTTATTGTCATAATGGTGAGAAACTTTATCTCATTAGAGATAAATATAAAAATGTGAAGTTGTTTCTCATTTTGCATGGGTCCCAACTTGTGGCTAAGGGCTATGCATATAATGAAGGTATTGACTATGATGAAATTTTTTCTCCTACAACAAAGATCAAGACTATTTAAACGGTCTTGGTAATATTAGCACAATTTGGTTGGAAAGTTCATAAAATAGATTTCAAGAGTGACTTTCTTAATGGATATCTCAAGGAATAATTCTACATGAATCAACTTCAGGGATATGCTGCACTTGGCCAATTGCACAAAGTTTGCATACTTGTAAAATCCCTCTATGGTCTTAAATAGGCTCATCGATCTTGGTACATGAATATCAATGAGCATCTCCTTAGTTACGGATTCATAAAGAATCCTTATGATCCATATCTCTACCTCAAAGAGAAAGAGGGGATATTATAATTTTGATTGTATATATCAATGATCCAGCCATCATAGGGAGTTATCCACAAACAATTGATACAAAAAAGAATGATCTCAAAAGATCATTCGACATGACAAATATCAAGTTCCTACATTATTGTCTTTGACTTAAGTATGACACTAGAAGAATCAAATATATATCTCTTAGATGAAATATCCCAAGAAATTTCTTGAGAAATTTAAAATGGAAGATTGCAACTATGTTGACACCTATGGAGAAAAGTTTACAAATTTATTGTCATGATCCATCACCTTAGGTGAATACTATTCTTTATCATCAATTGATTGAGATTCTCACCTAACTAACTTATACCAAGCCAAATATCAACTATGTTGTCAACTATCTTTCTAGGTTTATAAATTGGGAACCTAAGGTTGTTCATTGGATGGCAACAAAGTATGTTTTGAGATACATCAATGTTACAATGGCATATGAATTGGAATACAAGCATAATGAAATTTTTTCTTTATGTAGATACAGGGATGCAAACTATGTAGGTTTAATGGATGACAAGAAGTCTACTTTAGACTTCCTTTTATTTCTAGGATCTAGTTTGATATCTTTGGGGAGTAAAAATAAAACCATCATGGCTTGATCTTCCACAAAGTTAGAATATCACACACAAACAGATTTGTTTGTGATGTGATATGGTTATGTCATATTTTTATAGGTATGAGTGTTCTTGAGACAAGTCCTACCACTTTATTTTGTGACAATTAGAGTATGGTACAACTTGTTTGCAATCTATTTTTCATGACCATACTAAGCATATTGAGGTTCATTGTCACTATATTTGTGAGCATGTTCAATACTAGAATATCCATCTCTATTTTTTTTTTACTCAAGAGCAACATGTTGAAATATTTACCAAATATATTGGAGTTGTAGAGTTAAAGGATTTTCAAACTTTCTTTCTTTGTTCTCTAGGGGAATTCTTAGTTTATTACATCATTGATTCATCTAAACTAATTTGTATAATTAAATACTTGGTTTCTTCTATAGAATTGATTATTCATTCTATATATCTACACACTCACATAATAAACCATGCTCAATCACGTGTTTTTCTCATCCTAATCTATAATTTAATACATCTTAGGGGTTACTATATATTTTAAACCCTTTTTATTTCAATATCCTATAGAGTACATGACATATTCAAATACTTTTCATGTTTAATATGGATGAATTTTGCCATGTAAGATTGTCCCTCTTTAGAAAAAGTGTCCTTTGAAGTGTTCTAAATCATGCAAGATCAAATGTGCTTATTTTTAGAAGAAAAATACTAATGAACTTGATTGTATTAAAAATTTATATTGATGAATTGAAGTAGATTCTTTAGGAATATCATATTAATCTACCAAATTATTTTATATAATATTATCAAATTCTAAATTAATAGAGACCTTGGCTTCTCCTCAAGCCATTACAAATACTCTTCAAGATGATCATACTTGTCATCTTAATTTTTGGGATATCTACTTATATGGAATACATTTATTGCTTCTATAATCCCACACTTATGGTCTTGATGACATCATTGAGGATATATAACTTATTTAATGAAAAATTCTAGATACATCAACATAGAGACACATGAGAATATCCTAAACCTATACATTTTGATTTCTCCCTACAATCCATAATTTAAGTAGAAGTTTAAAAATTTGATAGCTTTGGGTTTCCTTCTTCTAAAAGGAAGACATCATTTGTTGCAAACGAACCTCTTACAACACTCACTGTGTAAAATTTTGCATAGACTTTCTCTCTTCTATGTGGAGGCACACATGGGCCTTATCTTGTAGGGATTTCACTTAAAACTAGTACATCATCCTTTTCCTTGGGAGTGTTTTTTTTCCTCCATGTTTTTTCCTTCTCTTCTTATAGGGTAGAACAAATTGTACATGGGTACCTAAAATTTGAATCTTATGCCAATATTTGAAGGAAATATAAACCTTTAGAAGAAGGGTGCAATCACTATTTAGGATTCAATTGACGATAATATTTTCTTGAGTGATGTATGGATGAATCTTGATGATAAAGAACCCCCTCCTAGAATTTCTTTGTCCACTTAGTTTTTATGTTGTTTTTTTGGCTTGGCCTTGTGACTTGTTAATGTTTGGACTTGATCATGTCTTGACCTCAGGGTGTCCCTTATACCACCCTCATTTTTGGGAATAGTGTTCTATTGTCTTTTACTATAAATAAAATTTAAATAGAATTTATTCTAAAAAGATGAGCACTAACACCAATAAGTATGTTATCATTTCATTATTTCTCTAAAGGGTGTCAATAAACCTTTTATTTCTTTTGACCCATTTTAGGCTTAATCCATCCCACATATCCATGAAGTTATTCATTATTATGGTTTGCAAAAAGATAAATGATAAAAAAATTCAAATAATCTTCAATTGCATAAAAATTATTAAAATAATAAAAATTAAGAGAATCCAACATGGGCTAGATATTATTGTAAGAGATTTTTTTCTTACAAGACATTGAATAGTAATAAAAATTACCACAAAGGCTTCCTTAATATAGAGATATTTGATTCCAATTGAAGAGAAATTTTAAAATACAAAACCAACATGACCTCCTTTACTTCATTATTTGTACCTCTCCTATTTCTCAGTATCTACATTAATGAGGGATCTTATGCGATCCTTAATCATTTAGCCTACTCTAGAAACTCTTAGATTTCCTCTTGAGACCCCACTAAAATTCCTCTTGAAGGATTTAGTACGAGGAAGAATCCATTTGATATTTTCCATTTTTGAAGAACCTAATTAAGCCCTTAAGATCCCTTGAATGGTAATTAAAGATAGACTTTATTATTAACTATTTAAAGTACAACCCTTCTCAATTTCTACTATAACCAACATTAATCATTTTCAATGCTCTTAATATGTGTCATCTACATATCATGACATGATATCACCCTAAACCAATTCCAACATATTTTATATATTAGGATTTAACTTCTACTATGTATCCATAAATAATATATCATTCTTCTAATGATATGCTATAGAAGGATTTAAATATAGATTATCTTGAAATGATTGAACTAAATTTATATTCATTTTTTATCATGTTTAAATATTTTATTTACCCTTGGAATCCTTGGAGATGCTATGTAAAAAAAATTAATTACCATGTTATCTTCATGTATCCAATATTTTTATGCAATGGTTCCATTCCATATCTTTGTGTGTGTTTTTTTATGTTGATATAATACAAACATAATTTTGAATCCCTTTTATTTACAAAAACTTTTACTCATCTCTATAAATAAATATGAGTAGGAAAATTTTCACTTACTTTTCTGGGTGATTTAAGTAAAGCTTATTAATGTATTTAGGATTTGGATCTGGAACATAAAACTCCATTGCAGAGCGACTAGGATAACCAATCTCCCATATTGTTGGACCGTCTCTTGGTGGTTCATATATAAGTTCACCCAAGTCAAAATTAGAACCTACACAAAATACAACAATTTGATTCATATTTAGAAAATATTTCATTATATAAACTTGGAGGAAAAAAATTGAGTCATTAAAAAATGTTGAAGATTATATAATTTGAACAATACCATTGATAATAATTAATTTCCTATAAAAAATAATTTTTTTTAGTAAATAACAAAAAATGCAATCATAATTAAAATATATTTTATATAGACAACATAAGTAAGTATTAATAGTTTTTTAATATTGAAATAAAAATTAAAATGTGTATCTTATGAATATCCATCAAAATATTATAAATTTTAAAACCACATATTATGAATGTGTGAAAGGTATTGATATAATTAAAATTTTAAGACTTGTCAAAGGTGCCTAACACTCTATAAAAGAAAGAAAGATTAACAATTTATATACCAACGTAATGAAATGTCATTGATGAGGGTACAACCCCTTGTTATCCTCCAACCTATTTGTAAAACTAATATAATCAAGCCCATATGACACCTCAATAGGTCCATCTATTTCTACTCTTTTAGGGACCACCATGAGCTAAGGTTATTCAAGGTTATACCTAATACTTTTATCTCATCTATCATTTCTTTTGCTTACTTTATAAGAATATTTGTTTTCTACTTGGAAGGTCACATCCATTCTATAAATAATTGAAGAATGTTTCTAAGGGACATATCTAATCTAGATAAATGGGAACAAATGGATTTTGAATCTAAGATAATGTTTATGATTTAAGGTCACCTTTGTAACCATTATTTTCACAAGCATTTTCCTCCTTTCCATATTATTTGCAAACTTAGAGAGAGAATTGTGAACATGAACTTCATTATCAATCAAGGCCTACTATTATTCATCATCCATAAATTTTTTCTCATTAACATCATTTTATCTTATCCTTTCCCTCCATAATAAAACTTCAATATTCATGAGAATGTGACTAAAATTTGTATCTAAAACTATACGATCATCTTTCACTTCACAATCATCATCTCTAATTACCATTAGAGATGTGTGTAATTATTTCATACTAATTTAATACTAGATACATATTGGGAAATATACTATTACTGGACATAATTACTTCACCATTGAAGTCAGTAGAATTCATCATCTTTTACTTTAAATTTATAAATCATTGTCCATTTTTCTACATAATGAAGTACATCTATAGATTGTATATTATCCATAAGATTCTCATGAAACAAATAATTTCTTTTTTATCGTTAAGTTAGGTGCATGTTGTATACCTTGCAATCCCTATAAATATTCTAATTCACACTTTGGATAGCTAAAGTTGTGTACACTTGTATAGATAATTATTAGATAATAATTCATGATGCTCTTTTTGGAATTGAGGTTGCTTACATTGTAATTTTCTTTAACTTAAAAGTCAATTTTTATTTTATAGCATGTTATTCTTGGGTTTTTTTTATGTTAATTTATCACATGAATTAAGGAGCTCAAGACACATGGGCGAATATTAGATTATCTTCTTGATTTTGGAGATGGTGGTTCTAATTTTCCTTTGGGAGCTCCTACCAATAAAATTTATTTGATTGTATTGGGCCTAGGTGATATTTTAATTTTAGGAGATAAATATTTGTACAAGCTCTTGTTGTACAATTGGAGTTCTAGCATGACATGGTTATGTTTAAGAATTTATCGTAGGTTTATCATGATGTCATGGGAAGATCTAGATCACTTTTAATGTGAGATTTAGTAAAGATGTATGATTGTATCATGTTGGACATGGGTCCTAACTATTTGATTTTTGGTATAACCTTCTAAGTGAATATGCAAACCACAGGAACCAAAAAGTGTTCTTGGAATCTATATTTTTTCATGTATGCAGTGGGATCATTGGCTATAATTTGGGTAATTTCTTGAGTAGAATGATCATGTTATTATGGAGAGAGACATTCCTAGATATTGTAGTCTTATAATTAGAGTTTTTATTGACATGGGATGATTAATTGTAGACTTGAATTATTTCAATAGATTTGGGTGAGGCTAGAGATCTCTTGGGTGTTTAGAGAGAAAGTTTTGTAATGGAAAGTATCTTGATGAGGTTTCAATATAAATTTTGAGGGGCCTACACCTATATCTGGATGTGATATTGATGTAGGTATTCCCCTTACAAAACCACACACACAAATAAACAAGAGAGATAAACATAAAAGGTACAAATAAACACTTACTTTCTATTGTCTTAATGAAGTGAAATTAAAAGACTCAAAAAATAACATACTACAGCCACATGGGCCTTCCCATTACAGAAACCTGCAAGCCAAAAACCACGATCTACACTACCGGAGCTCCCTTTTGTAACCCATGTTCTCCCTCTTTATCCAAGAAGTGTAACTGCCTTAGAATATTTTGGAAGGTGTAACCCCATTTTGGCACCAGAAATTCCATCGTCTATTTCCTGCTCTAGAAGATTTTTATTTATTTTTATTTTATATTTATATATATATTCACAACTTCTCGAGGTCATAAATTTTGATCTAACCTTCATATTTTCAATTGTAATATATCATTGAAAATATCTACAACCATCTTTTGCTAGTTCTAAAAGATCAGAGATTTTGCACCTTGTTTTGGGGCTCTGAAGGGCCTCAATTTTTAGTTTTGAACTTCATTGGTGAAATTCCTCAGGATGAAAATTTAATATCTTCCAATCGGTACAAGATTTTGAGATGATTCTTTCACCAAAATTCTTATTTTCTAATTTCACTCCTTGGGGTCAATTTTTCGTGTCTATAGGAACCTGAATATGATGACTTACTACAAATAGTAGGTGACTATTTTTGGTTTTTTCAAACTTCTAACTATCCCAAAGATTGCATGAGTTGCCATGGGCCCCAAAACAACTAAGGAAACTATAAACAAAATGAAAATACAACACTTTTGGGTGATGCAAGATTTCCCTTACACCACTAGATGCTCATGCATCAGATATGATCATACTCAATGGATAATGGTTTGATAGGTTCAAGCCAACTAGTTTTTAGGTGCATCCTAGTTTTTTTGTCTTATCATGTAAATGGATTTTGAACTATAGAGATGTCAACTCCGAGGATGAGTTTTTCTTGATCTATGGAGTTAATTCTAGGATGAGTTTAGCAAGCAAAACATGATTTTTTTTATGAACTAACTCCCTAGATGTGGGAATGCATATTTGTAAAGAATATAATTTTCTTATGATCTTGTGTTACAAATTGGTATATAGCAAGATACAATTGTGGAAGAGAATAATACTTTTCATATGTGGTTGGATCATAATAATATGTAGTTCTAGATGTTGCACTTGCTTTGCTAAAGTTTATGAGCACCAAGGAGTAAAAATTATGTAGGATGGTTATAGTGATTATTTTCCCTAAGAATCATATTTTTTTGGTCTATGTTTGGCACCTTATATAATTTATATGTGGGAGAATGCTTGGAAAGATGTTATACACCTTACATAGAATATTTAATATTTTATAAATATGATGTCCATCTTGAAATTGGATGCCACATTTTGGGTAGAGAAATATTTTTCAAGTTGTATATAACATTAGTGAAATGAATTATATAGAGGTGGATCACATGAAGATATATCATCTTGAGAAAAATAATTATATTAATGGCCACGTGGGTCTCACCTTGGAGGTTGTAAAGCCTCTTGGATCTAGAGTTAAACTTAGGAATCAAACTTGGAAATATCACTCGATGTGTTTTTTATTGTTTTATATTTAAATAGTTCTTGGAATAGGGTATTTGTGTGAAGGGAGTGGTTGGAAAGTAGGGTTATGCTACTGGATTTTATCCATGGTTGAAGAGTGTTGATCTCTTATTTCTTTGGTTCATGACATTGGAGTATGGATATGATGCAACTAAATTTTTCATGGGTTAGAGAGCATGTGATAAAGGCGATATATTTGATCTTCATTTTCTCTTGATAGAGCATTGATACTCTAATATTATATTATAATGATTTTTTTGTTAATAATATAATGGGTTTGTTTTAGAAGTTTGGTTTCTCCTTAAAGGGTTTTCCCAAGGCATATCTTGTGTTATGTATTTATTTCTATACTATAATTATTTGATTTTATTTATCTTGCAAGTATTCTTCTAATTATATTAATGCATTTTCTCACTATTAGTATCAATGTTAACCTATTGAAGGTTTGTACACTTGTATTTTTCTTACAAATATATCAAGAAAAAATATTTTTAAGCATATCATCAAATTCAAGAGGTAGTTTACATCTTAGAATAGACAGTTAATGTACCTCATGAGGATTCAATGTAGGTCAAGGTGTTGTAAAAATTATTTGGAGAATAGAAAAAATGTTTGAAATGATGAGGAATGTATTGGTCTAGTTAGATGTTATTAAAGAAAATAGAAGGGGTGATAACCATGAACATGATGAAAGTGATGAAGAATAAAATAAAAAGGGAATAAATGTATTTCTAGTGAATAACCTATAGAAGAATAGAAAGAAGAAGATAGGTATCAATTGAAAATGTTGAGGAACATTTGAAAGATTTGTAAATATTATAGTATTATTTATTTTATATTGAGTTTATTAATATATTGATTTATATGCACCTAGTTTGGATAATGCCACACAGTTAGTTGCTATGTGCCCATGTTCTATGCACTTGACTTCCACATACTTGGTTAGTGAGTCAATCAATTGCATGCCCGAGTCTTATGAACCTAATTTCCACTTATATAATCCTACTTGAGTTACACTCTTATATCTAGTTATGTCCACCTATTAGGCATGCATAGCTTTATTTAAATCCATTTACTATGGTTTTTTATCATTAGATAGTTATCTTGGTACTTATTTTAATTCCTTGATGAGAATATAATTTATTATATCATATTAATTTTATGTTATTGTTCTATCATTTCACATCAATATTATTGTGTGAACATGGTTACATGGAATCAAAGAAAGATAATGTATAAGGATAGTCTTTTAGAAATTATAGTAAATGAAATCTCATAACACTAGTATGATATATTTCATGCCTAGATGATCAAGACAGAGAATCCAAAAGTGTGAAATAAAATATCAAATTTAGGGTTTCTTATCATGTCTTATCTTATAGGAACATTTTGGAGCTTATTGGACCAAATATGAGCTCATAATTAACTTTACAATATCCAAAAAAGTTAATCTACTATATTTTTTCATCCTAGATAGACACTAGAGGCTAGATGTATAGAGATTTTTACTAAGGAGGTGCTTACAAGATCTATCTGGTACCTAAAAATAAGCACTTTGGGGAAAAATTAACCCCATCATCTCATCTATGAGTCCCAAAAACCCTAGATCCATATATCTTATCAAATTTGAACATAGAAGCATTTTGAGCAAAAAATTGTACGTCATATGGTTGTGCGAGCACTTAACTCGAGGAATTTTATTTAATTTTATGCAAAAATATGTGAAATTGCTTTTGGTTGACTACCAATGGTGAAAATTATTACTAGCATCACAATTAATATAAATGGTCATGATTACTACCAATGGTAACATGGTAACAGCCAATGGGACAATCACCAAGAATAACCAATAAAAAATTGTACGTAACCGCTACTAGTTACCACCAATGATCATCATTGCGGTTACCTAACCACCACTTGTTATCTACTCCACCACCACCATGCCATTGCATAACCACTTACATGTTTCTTCACCCAAAAAAATTCCCGAGCACTACCCATTGGCCACTAGGGCTTAAATTTGACCTCTCTAAAGGCCCTAAAGTTTAATAGGCCATAACTTTCACCCTATAAGTTAAATTTTGATATAATTTTGTAAGGAATTCAAACTTGAGATTTATCCCCTTGTGAATAATGTTATACACACACACACATATATTTTAAATGAGAGATTTTAAGCATTGACCATTTCAAACTTGCTCATTTATAACTTTCTAAATGCCTTTTTATGGGGAATCATAAAATAAATAATATAGGGGGCATGTCTTTATGTGTTCATGGGATTATCTTCTCTCCTTTGATTTTTAGTGTGTGCTCTTCTTTTCCTCTAAATTTGAGTAATCCTAAGTTTCCTTTGATAACTCCATATTATTATACAACATAGAAAAAAACTACATGGAATATTTTACTAAATGGATTAGATGAATGTAAAAAAATTTTGAAAATATTACAAATCTTGTAGCAGTCTTTCTCCCTTTGTTTTATATGGATATGTGCAATTATGTTATGGATTAATAAGTATGCTCTATTACAACTTTTATGATATGTTTTATACAAATACATAGCTCCATATTTTTCGATACTGGTTTATTTTCTTCATTATGAATTGTGACTTCATTTTCCAAGGAATAGGAACTAGTTAGAAACCATGTACCAATCTCACATCATTCAAAATAAAAACATTGAGTAGTATTATAGTGCAATAAAGTAGTACTTTATGTGCATTGTGATCGTAGATATAACAAGAAATCATCTTGAGTGAGATTAAATAAATCTATTTCATGTGGGTTATGTTTACATAGTCATGTCATCTATATAGGTGTTTTGAGATAGCTAGTTGTTCTTGGTTAGATGATAATATTTAGGGCCAATTCAATAGGTTGGGCTTGGCTATCATTATTTTGTGGTTGTGTATTTTTTCTAATTTTAATATTTATTAAGGTATACACCTAGGAACACCCTCCAGAGTCAAAGTTGAGCTTGAAGATAAGGAGATGAAACCCACTCTCGTAGAGTTGACCTTTAACCCTCCAGGATCTGTTGATGAGTTGATTTCACTTGCTTAATGAAAACCCTAATATTTTGAGTGGAATTTTGTTCTAGGAAGTGGAGCAATAGTTTTAGGACCCTACAAAATCTATGATGCACATAAGAGCATGTAAGCGTAGGTTCATTATTGAATTGAGTTCTTGAATAACTTATGATGCATGGTTTGACACACCATTAGAGTATATTTGAATTGATATAATGGAGCCAAAAAGGAGCACTAGATTTGTTGACTAAATTGTGATGAAGTTATGACAACCTATGATAAGAGTAAGAAATATTATATTTTTAGCATGTGGACTCATCTTAGGATTTGGGCATCAAATTTTGATTTGGGATTTAGGTGTTATTTGGGGTCATGGTTTTGTCCCATTAGTTTTTGTCTACCATGTATTTTTTATTGATTTTCTTCTATCTATTAGGTGCTTTAGATGAAGGTTTTATAGTTTATTTATAGGTACCATTAATTTTTTGAAAACTCCCCAAATTATGTTAATAATATATCTTGTGAAGGTTTAAGCCTAGAAATTATATCATTATTAAGAATAAATACATATGGTTTGAGTTTTTTCCCAAAAGGGTTTTCCTAGGGTATATCATTATGTTATGGTTCTTATAGTGAGTATTTTCTTTCTTGCAATTCTTTTGATTATCTTTTTTGTGCATTCTCCTCTCATAGATTAGAGTTGGAAGCATTTCCACAATATTAACTTCCTTTCAATCCCAATTTACTCATAAAAGTTTGTTTTTGTTAATTTCATGAGATAAGTGATCACTTTTGACCCCCTCATTTCCATGAACTTACTCACTATCCACATACCACTTATAGTCCATCCAACATCATTAATTTAGCCACATTCTATTCTTATGTTAGTTTTGAAAAGGTATAAGCTACATAGTTTCTTGAAAGGATTATTTTCCATATTTTTTTTATCAAAGAGCTAATTTTATCAAGTTCATCCTTGATTAACAACCCACGAGGGAACACCATATTTTCCAACATGAATAACTTTATCACCAAAGTATTAGACCTAGAGGAATCATAACAAATTACATTATTCTCTTATTAATTTAAAAAGTTGTCATTATCCACCTATAAAAATAAAGGGTCTTTAAAAATTGTCTTTCTAGTTAGGCATGTTAGTAACCTTTATAGGAGTTCCTAGAGAATCATCTCTCTAAAAAATGAGTGGCTTGTATTGTAATAAAAAATGATGGATTAAGTGAATACCCATGAAGAATGAATCTCTAAAAAGTGAAATACTTTGATATATCTATGCTTATTTCTAATTTGATAGAAATATATTGAAATAAAACTAAGGATATTCACAAATTTGTTGATCTAATTTGTGGTTGAAAGTAAAGGAAAACCCTATATGTTGGTAAAACACAAGATTGTAGAGTTGTGGTAATAGAAAAAATGTTGATTTAAATTAGCATAACAAATATGTGATAAGAATTAGTTCATATTCATCATTAGAATATGACAAAGAATAAGGCTAGGAAAGAAAGTTTTCACATGATCGCTTAGAGCAATGTGAATCCATATTATTTTCTAAGAGACTATAGAGGGATTTTCCTATACTTTTTAAGTTACTACCTTCTTTACATTATATACAATACATGTTTTTATACTTGAATATACAATGAAAATGATGATAAGTATCGAACTTGTATGGATCCAAGTGTCAACTTTTATGGATCCAAATTATTATGGTTCAAGGCTTTCCAAGTGTCATGCAAATATAGAAGAATAACATTTGGATTATATCATTTCATGCAACATAGACATACTGTCCAATATAAAATTTAAAAGGTAAAGCATCTGCTTCACATGTGTAGTAGCATATAATATGGAGAGGTATAATGCATATGTGGGGTGTGATAGTTGAGGATAATTTGGAAAAGTTGTTGAAGATTGCATGTAGAAAAATCTCAAGATGGAGTGGTAACAAGGAGTATGTAGCTATGACATTGCATGCCATAGCTATTAGGTGCACACATATGTGTTATGTTAAAATGTATAGAACTATTGAAGCTAGTGCTTGTTTAGTTTTGTGTGAAGCAATATTGCTAGTTGAGTGTCTATACTTGATACATCTTGGAATTAGATGATATTTTAAGGGAATATTGAATACTATATACTATAATTTATTGTGTTTAACTAATGTGCAATATTGTGGTAAGATCATTCACTCTTTCTTGACAAATAATGTTCCCCATTATGTTAGTGTTTCTTTGAGAAAGCTTATAGGAAAGTTAAAAATGAAATTTTCAACCAATGTATGTTTGTGCTCATATTATTTTCCCTTTCTTAAGGAGTGATGACCCCCATTATTCTTTGATGTACCTAGAGGTGAAAAAATAGAAATCAAATAAAATTAACTATATAGTCAACCTAGATTGTTTAGCGATGGACGAATTATTATGTATATCTATTGATAAATTATACAAATGTGATGCACTAGAGAGTTAAATATCCGCATTCAAAACTATAAAATAGACCCACATATATTTATTCTAATTATTTACATTTCTTGAAGATAAAATTTCTCCATCTATGATAGATATTTGAACCGTGTAGATGTAGTGTTGTTATTATTGTTGAATTGAGGCTCCTATTATGGACAATTGTAGATGTTAAGGGAAGTTGATTCATCTACTCTAAAAATAAAAAGAGGTGTAGATGGACCCATGATGCCTTGGTAAGGAATGTGTAAATAATTCCTAAACATAAAAGTGGATTACAAAAACCCATGTAGAGAGAATGGAAAATTATAGAATATGTACCACAATCATATCAGTATAGATTTTGAAGTGTGATTAAAGAATCACAGGGACACAAAATTCAAGGCAAGCTTGTCAAAATAGTGTTGATATATGCTATTACTTGATGTGGCACCATTTTCATGTGGTGTAACAAATCTCAAGCATAATATGGTGAAAGTGAGAAACCCTGTGTCATAATTCTTAAAAGAACTATAAAGCTCTTGATTTAAACACAAATGTGACCTAATATGGCTATTGCACCAAGAAAAAGATCCATATAGATGTAAGGAGGTGTGAAAATGTGTTGGTATCTTATGCAATGTCTAACAATAAAGAATGCACACTTACAAGAACATTGCAGAGGAGGTGGTTTCCCTTCATATGGCTAGTCAATCCACTAGTAGTGTTTCTTAAGTAGGTATGTAGCCTCTTGTGTATAATTGTACCCTAGTGTGATTTTTGCATTGACAATAGTTATAGAAAGTTGAGTTATGACTATTAGTGAAAATAAGGGCACTATACAACTATTAGCTTTTAGCCTACCTAATAGAGTCCTATTCACACTTACAAATTTTTTTCTTTTTGTCTCACTTAATAAGATTGAAACACATGTACTCACCTTTTAAGACACCTAACTCATGTGCATATGACACATTTATTTGAATTTTTCTATACACGACACATTAGGGACACATGTCCTGCATACATGCTAGTTGGCTAGAATCCACAACTATCTTCTCATCTTACCCATTCTCTATATATTTAATAGGATAATATGTAATTACAAGATTTTTGGAATACAACACATATTACATGAATTATCATTGTATTTTTGGCATTATCAAAAATCTCTTGTAAAAATCATATCCTTGTTTCTTAAGGTTTATTTGGTTGTGAGGGTCAAATCTTTGAATCCAACATGGTATCAAAGCTTTGTGTTTATAAGAACCTTCTCAAATCAAGGATATTTTCCAACAATTTCACACAATGCATATTGGAGCCAAATAGATCTTCCCATTGCACTCAAAAGACCCAAAAAAATTATTTTAATATATAAAACTCCAATTTTTTTGGGAGACTTCATTGAAAGTCATATAGAAATTTGTATATCCATAAAACTGTATTGTTGTACCACCTAGGTATATGGATCCATACCAAAATATGCTTGTTCCACTTGTATGTATCCATACTAACATGTGATCAGACTACCCACATCAATATATTCAACTCGAACTTTTAACCAATGGTTGTTTGGTGATTTTTATTAACCTCTAGTTTCTCATTTTGCATGTCATGGTTGGATATTTGTTTAATTTTCCTTCTTAACCCCCTACAATGATTGCATGCCTAATGAAAATTGGTTTAGCGGCATCCTTGAGCAGTTTTAGGAAATGAAAGTGGTTTTCTAGCAATCACCGAGTAGTATTGGAATATTCCAGTGCCAATGGATTTTGAGAGTATATGCAAATATCCTTTTTCTAATTTCAGCATGATATCATTCATTCTCTCTCTAAGCTAGACCTACCTTAGTTCTTATTTTTTATACCATTTTTCACAAATCGTAGATTCTCATATATCACCTACCTTAGTTCTGATTTTTAGAACTTTAGATGGTTTATTTGGGCATTATATGGAACCCTTTTTTTAGTCCCATTTTTTTTTTTAAAAATGACTATGGAGTTGTGCTATTAGTTTTCTTGATAGTACTCTAGAATTATACTTTTACCATATTTCTTTAGTGTCACATCAATATAATTGTTTAGAGATTCATTTATTGAACCAAGGGGTAATTTTGGGACTATGTATTAATTTTATTAGTTTTTTTTTTTTTTTGAAATATCTTGGGAGAAATAATCATGTCCCTCACTCTCCCTTCTTTTTATTTAAGTATTTTAGGGAATATTTCAAAATCATTGAAGGTAAAATTTGGTTATTGTGGAAAGAAAAATCACATTGAAGATGAATGTTTACTAAAACAAATTGTTGAAATGGAACAACTTCTTCTAGATCATAATAGTGATTTATCAAATCCAGCAAATGCAAAATCATCATATGGTCGAGCCTAGATATCTTATGATACAAAATATTCATTTAGGGATAAACATTATAATCTGATGGATTGCATTTAGATCTCATCTCCCTCATCATCAAATATTGCTACATTTGAATCCAATTTTAACTTTGGCTTCCAATGATTCATTATAGTAGGATATTGAGATACATTTCTACCAAATATATCATCCTTGTTTGTAGAGTCCTACATCATAGATTTGGAAGATATAATTGAGGACATTCATCTTCTATTTGATGACATCTTAGATGGAGTTATGTCATCATTGTCATCATCTTTGGGTGTGATTGTTCTTCACCCTCCTCTTTTTAATCATAGATTGATAGTGGATTGGGACTCTTGAGTGGCAATCAAAGACATCATATTAGGTTCATCATTATCTTTAGATCATGTACAAAATTAAGAGACATTTAATCTTCTTCTTGCTTCTTTTTATCCAAAATGGGAAGATATCTTCCACACATTTTTGGTTGTGCTTCTTCCCAAGGTAGGAAATGTTGTTTGATCATGGATCTTCTTCAACATCGAATGTCGAGCATTTACCAACACTACAAGAGGCATTCTAATAAGAGGCTACATGATTTCTCATCTCATCTCAATTTTAGGAGGAAGAATTTTCTAACATTGGGTTCTTTCATTCTCACTTTTTGGGGGGCCACATGGACCTTCTCTCTTTTCTCTCCTATGGGGGGATAATTTATTGTACTTTGTGCTAGAAGTAATACTTTGGGATTCGTGATAATTCCTCTTTTCTTCTTCACTTATAAATTTTATCATGCATATTTTTTATTTTGGAGAGTATTTTTGACTCATTGGGTTTTCTCCTTTACTATATTTATGAGAAATTTGTGCATAGGTATCTAACATGGCCTAGTAGTTGGAACCCATCACCATTTTATTCATTTCTCCCCAAGTTACACTTAAGGGGGGTTAGTGTAAATAAGTATATTATAAAATTAATTAGCTTTTAGCCTAGCTAAGAGGGTCGCATTTGCACTTGCTAAGTCCACATTTAGAGAATTTTTTCCTTTTGTCTCACTTCATAAGACTGAGACACATGTACTCACCTTTTGAGACACTTGATTCCTATGCATATGACACCTTTATCATAATTTTCCTATGCAAATGACATATCAAGGACACATGTAAGGTGGATAGAATCTACAACTAAGTTTTCGCCTCACCCTTTTTCTATATACTCAAGGGGATCATATGTAATACCAATATTTTGGAATAAAGCACACTGTATGAATTATCATTGTATTTTCTCATTATGATAATTCTCTTGTAGAAGACATATCCATCTATAGGGTTGTGAAGGTCAAATATATGACTTCAACAATGACCTCATCTTCATAGCTAGTGTAGATGATATAACCGATTGTTTTGGTATAGGATGTAAAGCATGATTTATGTAGCACTATAGTTGTGCAAGGAATAGTTGAGATCTCTTCTAATTTCATTGAGAGCGACATTGCACATGTTTTCTTTTTCTATTATGCATTAAAATAATTATATGTTCTTTCACAATACAACATGTACATTAAGGTTAGTGTTGCCCTAATGTGGGAGGCAACTAAGGAGTCCACTCATCTATGATAGGTTTTCTTTAAATAGAAAACTAACAAGAGGCATGAACTTGATAATACACATGGAAATGTTAAAGTGTGTGCGAATTCATTGTCAGTCTAGAGTTTTTTGTCATGCAATTCAAACTAGTTGAGCTAGTGGGAGTAGTACATGATGTCAAAGATTTATCATAATTAGAATAAATTGAGAAGATTATAGGAGAATTTCTCTATTTGTGTGGCCACTAGTGTAAAACATACCAATGTTACATGGTGTCATCCTTAACTAGAGTGGATTAGCAATTCCTAATCCATATTTTCCTTGTCTACAACTATTTGAACCATTTTTTTAGCAATTTTGATCCAAAACCATTGGTGTGCTTCTCAAAATTGCTTAACATAAAGCTAGAGGAATAAGACTATGGGAATGATAAGAACTCACCAGATATAATTTTTCATTGTTTGCACATTAGAATTCATAATTTTTATTTGCACACTAATGGGTATTGTAGCAAGTATAGGGAGCTTGAAGTTGCACAATTTTCCCTTATTTCATACAGATAGCTTGCTATATCTTGTTTTTGGCACAATTATTTTTATCCTTAGCGATAGTGAATCTTTTGAGGATAGGATCAAATGAGCTTAAGGATATGCACCATAACATTTCTGAGTCACTCCAAGATGAGATCAAATATTGCTTCCACTAAATCAAAAGCATCATTTTTTTGTTGATTTTGGTATTATAGAAGCTAGATCTTGTGGAAAAAAATATTTAAATTTATAGAGTTCAACAAAGAACATTTACTCTGGGAAAGATTTGGCTTTGTTTTTTGTCAATGAATATGTAAAAAAAGATGCAAGCACTATAACTATTGAAACCTTAGCCTAGTGATTTGCTTCATGGTTGGAATAAAAAGATAACCCTACATGCTAATTGTTAAAATGTGATTGTAGATATGGGCTAGTGTAAAATATGGTAATTCCAATTAACAAGCTTGAAGTGTAGAAGCAATTATGTCCTATTTATCTCTAGAATAAGTTATGATGAATGGTACACAATAAGGCTACAAGACTAGGCTCCCATAATTAGTTGGGGAATTTGTCTAACTAATTTGTCAAGAGACTCTAAGGACTAATCTAGATGTTTCTTATTATTTATACCTTATTTTATTACCATAGTATAGGTATTTATAAGTGAATACACAATGAGAATGACAGTAAGTGTCAAATTACTATGGTGTCAATTGCCAAGTTTGCATCAAGCCAAATTCTTGTGGCACAAGGCTTGCTAGATGTTATGCATATATGGAAGCCTAATGTGGTGACGTCCTTTTATATGCCGCATGTGTATGGTCTAATGTAAATCAATAAAGGTAGAATATGTGTTCAACATGTGTAGTAGCACATAATGCAAACAAGTATAAAGTATATGTGACACCTTATGTTTAAGGATACAAATTGGGAAGTAGTTGAACCTTGCATGTGAAGAAATTCTAAGATAGTGTAGTTGTGAAGAACATGTGATCATGAGATTGTATGGCACAAGTATTAGGTGCATACATTTATGTTATTTTGATTTGTGTAGAACTCTTAAATTTGGTGTTTACATGTATGTTTGAGACATCTTGTCACTATGGAAGTACACAAAATGTAATAATGTCTTTTTTTGACAACTTTAGATAATAATCTATTTGTCAAGACCTTAATTTTTACTAGGGTTAAACATTTTTAATGAATCGAGTATAGAAAATCTTTTTAAATAAGTACTAAGATGTCCTTGGAGGGATTTTAACTACAATTTCCATCACAAGAATCAACTGACCCAACCACTTGACCACACCCCACTTAACTTTGATAAACATATATTTTAATATAATTTCATAAGTGAGTATTCTCCAATTTCTAAAGTGAGAACCATCACCATATTTTACAATTAATTTAAAATCACATCCTTATTCAACTCCCATCCTAGATTTCTTAAAGAACAAGCTATTAAAAATCCTATCATACTTAATTATATATCTACAAAATATTCAATATTATAGAAAATTCACTACAAGTTAATATCTATTTTCAATATTCTAATTTTTATAGATTCTACTTTTTCAAAAGTTACACTTAATTAAAACATCCCAAAAAATAATAATTAAATAAATAAATAATCCATATTAATAATATAAGGTTTGTACCCACATATGTTTATGCCTTCATTTTTATTCCTAAAATGTTTATTATTGTTACTCATAAATAAACTATGTATCATGTTTTTAATTTATGTCTCCTTGTTTGCGTTTCCCGCTTAGGTCAAAGGTCTTCATATTCATTTTATCCCTTTGTCACAATTTTCACTAAGTTTCTAACTCTTTGCTGTGTGTTCTCCAAGTTGCAAAACTTAGTTCTTTGGCACTCCTTGTTTGTGTTAGAATTATTGTCATTGATGTCAAAGTATTCGGCTAAATTGTGTTGTGATAAAGAGAAGTTGGAAACATAATATGCATAAACTAAAGAAAGGTCAGATGTTAGTATCACCACACGACAAAAATGTTCGATGCAAATGAAAAATATCCAGAGAATCATTAAAGCCCATATTAATGATCGAAGGTCTGAAGCTACAAGATTAAAATCTATATAAGACTGAATTAAATTTGTATGAAGCTTGTTCTAAAGATCAAAATTCTGATGCTGCAGATCGAAATATGAATGAGCCTAAATTAAAATATGTACAAAGTTTAAAGGTTATGCATAAAGTTTATGCTACAGATCAACGGTTTGGTTAGCAAGCATTATGGAATAGTAAACCAACACAAGAATGTTTGAAAATGCCAAGAGGATTATGTTTCTAATCAAACGCGTTTTGGAAAGTCATGATAATTTTTTTTTAAAAGAAACACGATTTTGAGTGGACGCATTCATGCTTCTCATCTACGCGTTTTGAAAGGTTACTATAAAATCTGAAGAGACTTAATCATTGAATGGACGTGTTCTAAAAGAACATTGTTTCTTTTTAAACGCGTTTTGAAAGGTCACTATATTTCTGAAGGACGTGATTATTGCATGGACAGGAAATAACGTCTTTTTTAAAAGATGTGATCTGTTTAATCTGTTTAATAAATATTGTGGAAAGATATGACTATTCAAGTTTCAAAGTTAAGCAGAGATTAAACAAAACGACTTGCTGCTTTGGAAAGGTACGATGTCTAAAAGACATGTTTTTAGATGAAGTCCGATTTTCAAAAGAAAATATAAACTGGCTATGTTGAATAGACGTGCCTATCCAAAACGTTTTCTTCTTCACTAGAAGACGTCTTTATATTATGCTGAGTAAAGAACGCATCCCTTTAGATATGGAAGTCATGAAAATATCAAGAAGTATGTGTCATTTCTTTTAAATATAGGTTAAAAAGATTTCTGTTTTGCTTGTAAACAGAAAATTAATCAAAGAGAAATTGATTAAGCAAAAGGCACATCTAAAAGGTATGACTAAAGGTGAAAAAGAAAAAGTTGAGTGTTGCAATCTTTGAGCAACCTATATATTTAACTTCTCATTTGAGGCCAGATGTGTGGTTGTGTAAATTAAAAGACTTGCAGATCAGTCAGATTCCTACCTCCTTGTGTGGGCTGAAGGTGATATCTTGGATCACATAGAGCAGATTGGAGAGTTGGGCTTGTGCAGATCAGATTGAGGGCAGTCTCACTTCCATCAAGTCAAGGTTTGGTGCCTTGCATTAGGGGTTGGTGCTCCTTGTAGGCAGGTGTCTACTAAATTCTGGAGAGGTCTAGGTGTTCCTTGTGGAAATTATTCTACTAAATCATCTCATTGTAAATTTGTAGGTTGGTGCCTACTTGAAAAAGAAATTACTTCAATTAAATTGTATCAACTTGTGGAAATTGGATCATATCAAATGGTTGATTGTAATAAAGATTGAAAAGTTTTAAAAATAAAAGTTTGAGATTGATTTACTGATTCACCCCCCCCTCTCAGTAAATCTTTTGTGCTCTTCAATTGGTATCAGAGCAAGGTCCTTCTTTATAGCTTAATCGCTTGAAGGAGATCCTTAAGAGCACTTATGGCAAATCAAAGCAACATGGTGAAAGCACCCATCTTTGATGGGACTAATTATGCATTCTGGAATATCAAGATGGAAGCATACTTGAATGCACTTGGGTTTGATGTGTGGCAATCTGTTGTAGATGGGTATTCACCTCCAGCTACCCCTCCAACGGATCAAGCAGGAAAGAAGAGAAGTGAAGACAATGCAAAAGCTAAGCATGCTCTTCTTTGCAGCCTAACAGATTCTGAATTTACAAAAGTCATGAGGTGCAAATCAGCAAAAGAGATTTGGGACAAGCTTCAAAATATCTATGAAGGAGATGCAAAAGTTAAGAAAGCAAAGTTGCAAACTCATAGAAGAAAGTTGGAAACTCTCAAAATGGAGGATGATGAAGACATTGCTTCATACTTTCTTCGTGTTGATGAATTAGTGAATATCATGAGGGGACTTGGTGAAGAAATCAAGGATGAATTCATTATTGACAAAATTCTAAGATCTCTTTCTACAAAATTTGAGGCCAAAGTTGCAGCATTGGAAGAACTAACAAATCTAGACCAGCTGAAGAAGGATGAATTACATGGTATTCTTGCAGCCTATGAGATGAGGATTGAAGGTAAATCACCACAAAAGGAAGTCTCATTCAAAGCAACCAAAAAGGGCAAGAACAAGCATGAAGAAAAGGATGAAAAATCAAGTGATGAAGCTGAATCTTACTTCATGGGAAAACTTAAGAAAGGAAAAGGAAAATACAAAGGAAAATTTCCTTTTAAATGCTTCAATTGTGGAAAAGTTGGACATTATGCTTCAAAATGTCCTCAAAATGAAAGCAGTTCTAGTGAAGAAGAAAAGGAAATCAGCAATAAGAAAAAGGGAAAGAAGAATTTCAACTCAAAGAAGAAATTTCAAAAACATAAAAAGAGTTTTTATTCAAAGAAAGATAGCAGCTCCTCTGAAGAACAAAGTGAAGATAGCTCAAGCAATGAGGAAGATGAAATATTGTTTATGGCTGAATGTGAAGAACAAAAAGTTGAACAAGAATGTGAAGAAGAAGAAGAAATAGATCAAGATGAAGGAGAGGAAGTAGATCTTGAGGAAGAATTGCACTATGCTTACAAGAAGAATGAAGACTTGAAGAAGAAGGCTGCCAAGTACAAGTTGAAGATCAAGGAAATGACAAATGATTTGGAGAATTCAAGCAAAACCATTGAAGATTTGAGAGCTCAAATCATGGAAGCTGAAAGAAATGAAGATGAATTGAAAAACAAGCTCAATACAAAGGAGATGAAATGTAACAAGCTGGAGCAAGAGATAGCAATGCTAAAGTTGGAATTGGAGAAAGCAAAGGATCAACACTCAAAGATTGATGAAGAATCCAGCAAGCTGATTGAGTTAATGAAGGCTCAAGATCTTCTTCAAAGCAAAATGGGAAGCAGTTTTGAAGAAAAATCCAAGAAGGTCACTAACTCAAAAGAAGATTTCAAGACTCTCTCAAAACAAGGAGAAGAAGATTGGATAAGTGCTGATTCTAATAGAAGATTGAATAGTAGGCACTTCTATGCATTTAATGGTTATTGTTTTGTATGTAACAAATTTGGGCACAAAGCCTTAAATTGTAAAAATAAAGTGAAAAATAGTTCTAGCTACCTTAGGAGAGATAATAATCCTTTCACACCTTTAATAGACTATAATGATCTATGCTACAAATGTAAGAATCTTGGGCACAAAGCTCAAGTTTGAAGGTCAGTTTTTAATAACTCTCCAAAACAAAACAAGAAAGTAGATAAGTCTATTAAGAGGAAAGAAATACCTATCAAAGTATGGAGGAAAAAGGAGAAATCAATGTTCATCCAAACTGCCTTACATGCTGAAAGTAAGAAGGATAGATGGTACATTGATAGTGGGTGCTCAAAGCACATGACAGGTGACAAGAGCAAATTCATCTCTCTTGAACCTACTGATGAAGGAACAATAAGATTTGGTGATAATTCAAGAAAACAAATAAAAGGAAAAGGAACACTTAGTCTAGATAATGGAAGAACAAAAACAGAAAATGTTTTGTATGTTAAGGGCCTAAAAGAAAATCTACTAAGTGTAAGTCAACTTTGTGATCAAGGACATAGTATCACATTTCTTTCTAATACATGTGATATTAAGAAAGATGGAAAGCTGGTTGCTCAAGCTGAAAGGAAACAAAATTTGTATGTCCTAAAAGAGATAAGTTGTGAAAGTTGCAATTTAGTACAAGAGGATGAGAGTTGGTTGTGGCACAAAAGGCTAGGCCATCTAAACTTTGATAATATTGTCAAAGTTAGCAAATCAAATGCTGTGAGAGATATGCCAAGGATAACAAAACCTTCTAATATCATTTGTAGAGAGTGTCAGCTTGGAAAGCAAACAAAGTCAAGCTTTAAGTCTAAGGAGCATACTTCATCAAAACCATTAGAACTCATACATACAGATCTTTGTGGGCCAACAAAATCCAAAAGCATGAATGGAGAAAGATACTTTATGTTGCTGATTGATGACTTCTCAAGGATGACTTGGGTTGCATTCTTGAAAGAAAAATCTGAAGCTTTTGACAAATTCAAAGCTTTTAAGGAGTTGGTTGAAAATGAGACAAATTGCAAGATAAAATGCCTTAGATCAGACCGAGGAGGAGAATTCACATCAAAAGAATTTGAAAATTTCTGCATAGAACATGGAATTAAAAGGCAATTTTCTGCAGCAAGAACCCCTCAACAAAATGGGGTTGTAGAAAGAAGAAATAGGACGGTTCAAGAAATGGCAAGGGCAATGCTAAATGAAAACAAGATAGCAGATTCCTTTTGGAAAGAAGCAATTCATACAGCAGTTTACATTCTGAATCGTGCACAAATAAGAGTGAACAATGAGAAGACACCTTATGAACTTTGGAAAGGAAGACCAACAACTGTCAAGTACTTCAAGATTTTTGGAAGCACTTGCTACATTAGAAGAGATGAAGAAGATTTGAGCAAATTTGACTCAAGAGCAGATGAGGGAATCTTTCTTGGCTACTCATCAAAAAGCAAGGCATATAGATGCTACAATAAAAGAACTCACAAAATTGTTGAAAGTGCTAATGTAAGAATTGATGAAGGGAAGCAATTCAAAGAAGTTGAACAAAGTGATCACCATGTTCAAACCATGAATGAAGAAGACAAAGATGATGAGGACTCCCAAGAAGAAGAAAAAGAGGAAGAGGCAAAAGAAGGAGAATCTTCACAAAAGACTCCCATGAAGACACCAAAGACACCTTCCAAGTTTGTTCAAAAGAACCATCCTGAAGATTTGATCCTTCAAGATAGATGTAGATCTACAAGGAGAATGGTGAATTACAATGAAGATTGTCATGCAGCTTTCCTATCTCAAGTTGAGCCCAAAACTTTTGAAGAAGCAAGCAAAGACAAAAGTTGGATTGATGCAATGAATGAAGAATTGGATCAAATAGAGAAAAATGAAACTTGGGAAATTGTTCCAAGACCAAAAGATAAGAATGTAATTGGCACAAAATGGGTTTTTAGAAACAAATTAAATGAAGATGGTCAAGTCACAAGGAACAAAGCAAGGTTAGTGTGCAAAGGCTATGCACAAGTTGAAGGAGTAGACTTTGAGGAAACTTTCGCACCAGTTGCAAGGATTGAAGCAATTAGAATGTTTTTATCCTATGCAAGTCACAAAAAGTTTAAGGTTTACCAAATGGACGTCAAATCTGCTTTTCTTAATGGAGATTTAGAAGAGGAAGTTTATATTGAACAACCTGAAGGCTTCCTACTAGCAGAAGACATGGATTATGTGTGCAAGTTAAAGAAAGCTCTCTATGGGCTTAAACAAGCTCCTAGAGCTTGGTATTCTAGACTTGACAAATATCTCAAAGAGCAAGGTTTCAAAAGAGGAGATGTAGATAGCAATCTATACATCAAAGAAGAGGATGGACACTTATTGATTGTGGTGGTCTATGTAGATGACATCATTTTTGGTGGAGACAAGAACAAAATGTGCAAAGAATTTTCATCATGTATGCAAAAAGAATTTGAGATGTCAATGTTGGGAGAATTATCCTTCTTCCTTGGGCTACAAATTTCACAATTAAGCAAAGGTATTTTCATCTCCCAAACTAAATATATGAAAGAAATGTTAAAAAGATTTAGGATGGAAGATTGCAATCCTGTTAGTACTCCTATGATTACAGGTTGCAAGCTAAGTAAAGATGATGAATCCCAAGAAGTGAATCAAACACTTTATAGATCTATGATTGGAAGTTTATTGTATATAACTTCTACAAGACCAGATATAATGCAAGCTGTTGGAGTTGTAGCCAGATTTCAAGCAGCACCAAAAGAATCACATGTTCATGCAGTAAAGCGTATATTCAAATATTTGAAAGGCACAATGGATTATGGTCTATGGTACCCTAGCAACAATGATTTCACTCTTGAAGCATACACAGATGCTGATTGGGATGGTAATATAGATGATAGAAAAAGTACAAGTGGAGGAGCCTTTTTCCTTGGAGGAAATCTAGTGTCTTGGATAAGCAAAAAACAAGAATCAGTCTCTCTATCTACAGCTGAAGTTGAATATATTGCAGCAGCAGCATGTTGCACTCAATTTTTATGGATGAGGCAAACTTTAAAAGACATCAAAGTGGAGTATGATTATCCCTACACTATCTATTGTGATAATACTAGTGCAATCAATATCTCCAAGAATCCAGTGATGCACTCAAGAACTAAGCACATACCTATTAAATATCACTTTCTGAGAGAACAAGTAGGAGAAGGACAAGTGTGTTTAGAATACATAACTACAAAAGAGCAAACTGCTGATATATTTACTAAACCACTTCCAAGAGATACATTTGAATATCTAAGGGACAAATTGAGAGTTGTTCCACATCCATCAAGTTAATTGATGGAAGCATGCATTCAGGGGGAGCTACGCACAAAATCTAGTAGCTTCATGGAACAGAAACATTGTTAGAAGACCCCTTGCCATTGATGACAAAGGGGGAGAAGTTGGACTCAGGGGGAGCAAAAAGGAGCGTCAAGTTGCCATCAATGACAAAGGGGGAGATTGTTAGAATTATTGTCATTGATGTCAAAGTATTCGGCTAAATTGTGTTGTGATAAAGAGAAGTTGGAAACATAATATGCATAAACTAAAGAAAGGTCAGATGTTAGTATCACCACACGACAAAAATGTTCGATGCAAATGAAAAATATCCAGAGAATCATTAAAGCCCATATTAATGATCGAAGGTCTGAAGCTACAAGATTAAAATCTATATAAGACCGAATTAAATCTGTATGAAGCTTGTTCTAAAGATCAAAATTCTGATGCTGCAGATCGAAATATGAATGAGCCTAAATTAAAATATGTACAAAGTTTAAAGGTTATGCATAAAGTTTATGCTACAGATCAACGGTTTGGTTAGCAAGCATTATGGAATAGTAAACCAACACAAGAATGTTTGAAAATGCCAAGAGGATTATGTTTCTAATCAAACGCGTTTTGGAAAGTCATGATAATTTTTTTCAAAAAGAAACACGATTTTGAGTGGACGCATTCATGCTTCTCATCTACACGTTTTGAAAGGTTACTATAAAATCTGAAGAGACTTAATCATTGAATGGACGTGTTCTAAAAGAACATTGTTTCTTTTTAAACGCATTTTGAAAGGTCACTATATTTCTGAAGGACGTGATTATTGCATGGACAGGAAATAACGTCTTTTTTAAAAGATGCGATCTGTTTAATCTGTTTAATAAATATTGTGGAAAGATACGACTGTTCAAGTTTCAAAGTTAAGCAGAGATTAAACAAAATGACTTGCTGCTTTGGAAAGGTACAATGTCTAAAAGACATGTTTTTAGATGAAGTCCGATTTTCAAAAGAAAATATAAACTGGCTATGTTGAATAGACGTGCCTATCCAAAACGTTTTCTTCTTCACTAGAAGACGTCTTTATATTATGCTGAGTAAAGAACGCATCCCTTCAGATATGGAAGTCATGAAAATCTCAAGAAGTATGTGTCATTTCTTTTAAATATAGGTTAAAAAGATTTCTGTTTTGCTTGTAAACAGAAAATTAATCAAAGAGAAATTGATTAAGCAAAAGGCACATCTAAAAGGTATGACTAAAGGTGAAAAAGAAAAAGTTGAGTGTTGCAATCTTTGAGCAACCTATATATTTAACTTCTCATTTGAGGCCAGATGTGTGGTTGTGTAAATTAAAAGACTTGCAGATCAGTCAGATTCCTACCTCCTTGTGTGGGCTGAAGGTGATATCTTGGATCACATAGAGCAGATTGGAGAGTTGGGCTTGTGCAGATCAGATTGAGGGCAGTCTCACTTCCATCAAGTCAAGGTTTGGTGCCTTGCATTAGGGGTTGGTGCTCCTTGTAGGCAGGTGTCTACTAAATTCTGGAGAGGTCTAGGTGTTCCTTGTGGAAATTATTCTACTAAATCATCTCATTGTAAATTTGTAGGTTGGTGCCTACTTGAAAAAGAAATTCAATTAAATTGTATCAACTTGTGGAAATTGGATCATATCAAATGGTTGATTGTAATAAAGATTGAAAAGTTTTAAAAATAAAAGTTTGAGATTGATTTACTGATTCACCCCCCCTCTCAGTAAATCTTTTGTGCTCTTCAGTTTGTTGCCCATGTTGTCAGGTTTTTGTTTTTCTTAAATTTTCGATAGCCCAACTTATTATCCTTTGTAGCGTCAAGTATGCAATCAGTGATTTGTAGGTTCTCAAAACTTTGTAACTCCCAACTTTTAGGTTGTTAAGTTTCAATTCACTGCAACAAAGGGAGTTTGTTGATTGTTCTGCAGGTTTCGAGACAATATCCTTGCATTTAATAAGGTGTACAATACGGTCGGGAGATGTCTTATCAATATTTTTACAAGGCGCACAAACCTTAGGGTTTTCATTACTGCAAAATAAAATAAAGTGTCATATTAATTCAGCAGCAAATGCACGTCTTGTCATTTTACATGGCTTAAGGTGGTGAGAACTTATTTGTTAAAGCCTCAGCTATACTTCTACCTATTGCTATTATTTATTTAGGAATTCAAGAGTTTCTTTAAGCACAGTGAGCTCATGCAATCTGAAATTGAAAATTGTTGGCTTAGTGTGAGAGATACAAAGCTAGGAATTTTTAAATTGGAAGAATTTTGGGCACGTGTGGAGAGTAACGAAAAGTTTGTTGTAGACACAAAGGTGCTCGAAGTGGATTAGCTCATGCCAAGGGTTTTCTAGAAGATGTGCTGAGCATAGACCTAATTGTTGTGTGTGCAAGAAGATACATTCCTGAAACCTAAGAAATCAATGCTGTGGACGAGACCGTTGTTGCTAAAATTTCCCCTAAAGTCATTTCTCAAGCATTGAGAATTCCAAAGAAGGCACGTGTAAAAGAGATGTTTGTCGTAGCAACTAATGAATTTTTTAGTGTTAATGAAGCCTGGTGTAAAATAGTATGGCCAAAGGGTGGTTAAAATCAGAGAAAAGAGGTAAGTCCCAATTACCTAGTAAACTTAAAAGGGTACATTTTAAAGTGGAAATTATTGATGCCATTGCTTTACTTCACCGTATTGTCAGGAATGCACAAATTGAATTATTTGAAGACTAGATGTGTCAATTTATTTTGGTTATTTGTGATGACGATGTCTTTATCGATTGGGCTAAGATAGTTTTCTTCCATCTACATGAACAATTAGTCAATTTTCAAAAGACTGCTACTTTTCATTTGTGTTCTTGTTTGATATATATCATTGCTACTCAGAGATGTTTCTACCCAAGGTTGAAACCATAGGTGCCACCAACTTCTAGCATGCTCGTATATATCCATAGTTTACCAGGAAATTTGGAATGGGAGAATATTGTGTTGTTAATGATACATTTTTGATGGAAGTTGTGAGAAAACTAGATGGAAACCCTGAAATGCATTTTTCCCCTGAGTCAAAATCTTTGGTATTGAAGTTTGGAAGTTTTTATATCCAATTTAATAGATTTTCTTATTTTAGGATAGGATGTTATGAAAAATCCCCACTTAAATTGCCCAAGTGCCCTAAAGATTTGTTCGTATTTCTAGATGTTTGTAGACAAATGGCCATAGTGAATATAAAATACATGAATATGGGAAAACAAGGATATTCCTTCCTGTTGGTGACTCCTTCCTTCATGTGAAAAAATAATCAGATGGCTAAAGGTGTTGAGAAGATTCTTAAGGAATACAATCTCCAGTACTTGTTTGTGAGAACCAATTTTGACAGCAAGGGCTTTGTAAAACAAAACCTGTACACTTCTGGCTCATATCAACATCAACCTTCAATTGAGGATTTATGGGAGGATTGTACTGATGAAAATGAAGTGTTCAGGAGAGATCATATGAGGTTAACCCTTGAATAGATACAAACTTTTGGTCTTTCTTTCCAACTTGCTACAATGACTAAAGAGTCTTTCTCTAAGCTTGGGAGGCTGAAGCTCTATCTTAAAACCTTTAAAACTGAAGCAAAAAGAAGGTCTAACATTCTGAATGAGTCTGAGGCTGCCCTGAGAAAATGGAGAACTAGACTTCAAATCACACTAACACCAGGCAGGAGAGAGATTTTTGCAATCATTACTAGGTACAGGGAATACAAGTCTAGAATGAAGGCATGGGAAAAGTTGTTGCAATAAGAAGAGGTCGAGGAATTGGAAGCTAAAGAGGTTGAAGCGAGTGGGATTGATGCATGTAGTTTATTTTTAGTATTTTAAATACTTTCTTTTAAGTTGGCTCTTTTAAGTTAAAGAGTTCTTTTTAATTTTCGGTGAGGTTACTTTCAAGAAACCATTACCAAAGACATTTGATATGTTTAAATATGGGTTTGATTGATGTGATTCAAATATTTTGGGAAAACTTTGATTTACTCATTAGAACAAACTCTATTATTTTGGCTAATATCTGTTATTCTGATATAGAAGACATTGGTGAAGTTTATACATGCGTAATCTTTGAATTATGGTGTATGGATTCATTATGTTTATACTGAATATTTGCTAGTGTGCTATCTGTTATGGGCATAATAGATGATATATGTTGTATTGTTGTGGTGATATTGGTTTAGTCATTATCTTTTCTTAAGACGTTTCATTTCTTACTGTATGAAGTTGATAGATACCTTTGAAGCTTTCTGGTTAAAAGCCCCTTCCTTTATTTGCTTTCTAGTTAAAAGCAACTTTAGCTGAAAAATCATTCATTGAATACTCGATAAAGGTAGTTGCCACCTTTTAAAACAAGCAGAGAATCAATTTAAAAATTGTATTATTGTTGATTCAACTGTAGTTACATTTATCACCTTTGTGGGCATAAGAATATAGAGTTATGTGATAAATTTATTAACTAATAATTATTAAGGATGTTAAAAGAAGTATATGGTTATTTTTACTACCCTCTTTAATCCATGTCAACAAAGAATTGACTCACGCCACACATAAGTGTCATGTACCTTTAGAGAACTATTGTAAAATTTGAGTTATTTTTAAAAAAATAGAAAAAGGGAAGGAGTTTATTTTAATAAATTGATATATATCATGTATAATAATATAGGAGATAAATTTCATTGATAAGGATGTGGTTCAATGGTCAAGTCACTTGGTTTTAGTGATTGCCACCAGGGTAACGAAGGCCTTGTGCCTTCGTTGGGCCAATGCACTCGTGGGTTTGGTAGTTTCTTGTGGTCTACCTCTAATAATATTATGATTAATTATTATATATTATGTATAGGAATATAGGAAGTGAATGCTATTTAAAAATTTATAATAGATCTATTAATATTAAAGATGTCTTAAAAATAAAATTATATGATGATAAATTAGGATTAAATTTAAAAAGATAAGGGAAATACTTTAAAATCTAATTTAAGTGTGATATTAAATATTACAAATGATAGGATTTTGATTAAATTATTATAATTAATAAGAAGATTAAAAATATTAATTATGCACAGTAAAAATATTTTCATCCTACTAAAAGATTGTAGTTCAATTGATAATGATAATGATATTGTCTTTAATTATATTATTGATCAAAGTTCAAATCTTGTAAAAATTATATGCTAAAAATGAATAACCAAATATTCATTTTTAAAACTATTATAAAATTTTAAATTAAAAAAATTAAAAAATAATTATAATAATAAAGATTCTAAATGTTAATTTCTATAATAATCTTTATATATTTAGATATTAAAATAATTCTTTTAACATTATACATGCAAATATTTTTTTATAACTTTATTCAAAAGAAAACTGATATGAAAATAAGTTAAGGTAAAAACCTTCAAATACACTTATAATCACTTCATATTTGTAATCTCCAATCTCCCCAGGGACCCAAGCATACAGATTATAATCTCCAACACGAACATTTCTAATGGTAAAGCTACCATTACTATCAACAGTTGTCCAAAATTGATAACCCTAATAAAATCATAATATATAACAATAAGTAAAACACTTAAAATGATCCAAACTTATTTTAGTTCAAAAATATGTACATTTTAATCCAATGCATGAAATTACAGAATTAAGAAGAATGTCCTTGTAGAAGTAATTACCTTGCTTTCTCTTTGCCAAGATCCATTCTCTCCTGGAAGAGCTAATCCAATATATGCAGAATTTGCAGGTCTAACTTCCATTTTAGTAAACCTGCCAATCACTTATAAAATTACTTTAGAGTATATAGGAAATATAAATTATAATTGAAAATAATTTATTTTACATAATTTAAATATAATATTTTTGTGATATGAAATTGTATATTAAGTAACTTCTTTGTGGGATAGAAGTTTGATTGTTTTTTATGTTTTAGAAAAAAATTTCTTTAATTAGTATATCACTTTTTTATAATTTAATATAGAATATATGTGTGTATATGTATATATATATGCACATATATATATGTATATGTATATGTGTATATGTTCATATATATACATATGTATATGTATACATATATATGTATATGTATAAATATATATGTATATATAATATGTATACAAATATATGTGTATGTATGTGTATATAAAGATATAATATTATTATAATCTATATTAATGACTAAAAGTATTTTTGGATGTTAATTATGAAACAATTTCTCATAAATATTTTAAATCTCATTTAATTTTTTTATTTGACACATACAAAAAATTATGACACAATAAACATCTAAAAATATTTTTAATATTTAAATACTTTTATATTTACTCATTTATAACTTAACATTTTCTTATGATAAAAATAAAAGAACTTCTACATTTACCATCAATCATATGGAAAATGTGGATATGAGGATTCTAAAAAAAAAATGAAATCAACATATTTATATATGATATTTTTAATATGAATAATATAATCTTTAAAATCCATGTACCTATATATATAATCTATAAAATAATGTTATCAAATAAATAATAATATTTTTTAATTTAAAGAGAAAGGTTCAATAGTATAAATAGGAAGTTTGAAGAAACTATAGTATTTATGGTCAATTTTATGAAAAAATGTAACTTTTTTGGACTCAATTTTATGTATACCATCTAATAATGTTGATGAATGAGTGAAATCCAAAATTTGTTAATTTTTCTTTTTAATTTGTTTGGTTATTTGATTAACATCAACCTTACATGTGGGACACTATATTGAAGACTCAATTCTATTCACTTAAATTTTCAAGGTTTTGAAAATTTAATAATAGAAATGAATATCAATTACAAAAGTGTTATTTTATATTTAATTTTATTTAAAATAATATTTTATTAAATTTGAATGAAATTAATGAAAGAGAAGATAGTAGAATCATAGCTCTTCGTTGATTCTCTTTAAATTGTGTAGTGTTGTTGTACTATTTGTTCTCTCTATGTCCTCCCTACTACCACTTGTGATTCTTAGCATTATAATATATTCTAACATCAACTCTACAAATCTAGGTCTAATGACCCAACTAGCACCCATCCTACCCTCAATCCTAGGCATACTATAATGAAAAAAAATCTAGAAACCAAAACCAATACATGAGAGATCCCAAGAATGAAAAGGATTATTTAAGCTCCATGGAAGATACACCATTTGATTCCCTTAACCCTAAACCCTATTTCCACTACCAAACACTTAGAAACCCCACCCAATTACCCATTCCTTTTTCTTATCCCTCTTCCTCTAATTATTTCATTATCTTCTACTCCTACTTATCAATGTTTCCTAACCTTTCAATACCCACTTCCTTCTTGCAAAAATTATTTTGTGGCCATCAATACTAGTGAAGTCTGTAAAAGGGATATCTAGATCATTGATATCATAGGGGAGACCATCAATAGATACACAAATTAGGGAGGTGGCCAATAAGGCGTTATTTATTTTAAACTTTCTAGAAATATAATATAAGTGATTTCATATTGTAAATCTCATTCTATCATTTTACCCTTTCTCAAGGGTGTGCCCTCAAAGTAAGACTTTTACAAATGGTCTCACATAAACTAAGAAAGAAAAGGGTGGGTAAGAGAATCAATTAGGTTATCTATAAGCATGGGACTTCAACTTTCACCCAACTAGATCATCCATGTTAGAATACCCCATAATAAGTTTCTCAATTGTATTGCTCAACCTAGGTCTTGTAGTGAAACAGATCTCACACAACCTCTACCAAATTATATCAAGCTTTTAGACCATGATTGAAAGTCAACCAACCCATCAATTATCTTATAAACCTAAAGTTTACTTCAATTATAATCATTAAAGTCACCTATTTTTGGATTTTTGTGTTTGAAAGCCTCATATGTCTCTCTCATCCTCTAATGGTTCCAAACCGCCACCTAACCTTAATTTATGCCCCCAATAAACCCTAATATTTGGACTCCATTTAACCCCCTTCAAAACTTAGAAATTTATCCCACGTTTATTTCAAACCTTCTTCTTCATTGCATCCCCCTCTTCACCCTCCCTCTTCTCTTCACACATATTCATATATAAATTTATTGTCTTGTTTTCCATAATAAGGGGTGGGGAATAGCCAAGAGAAGAAACAAAATTCTACCCCCATTTTTCATTAGAGAAACATGCTTAGATGGTTTTTCCTAGCCTAATGGTCCTTTGCAAGTTAGAGCCCAATCACCTTTCAAGAGATATATCCCTTCAAAACATAGATCCTTCTCTTAACAAGCCATTTTAGTTCCCTACATTTAGAGGACATTTTTTTATGCTCCTCCAAATGAAATCCAACATCCAATCATTAAATGTTAGGGGATTATCTATCCCTTACTAGAAATATAAAATTAAAAAAGTTGCATATGCTTGATAAGAAAAATGTATCATTGTTGCAAGAAGTCAAAGCCAATGCTCGATTAGATTGGATAGCACAATTTTTAAAGTTTTATCAAAATATTTATAATTTTCCCTAAAATAACATAATTTATAATTCATTTCATTATTTTATATTATATTAAAGTGGAGTAAAGATTATAGTACCTTTCCTTAATGAAAAATTTTCCACAAACCAAACCACGCTCTTCAGTCCTTGGAAAATTTGAAGATGCGGGGAACCTATAAGGCCAGCTATTTACTTCAAGAAGCATCTACAATAAATAAAACACAAATACTAGTTATAAAAGTACTAGGAGAATAAAAAGAATTAACTAATACTTATCTGAAGTGAAACTTGTAAACATTATTATTTTAATGTACGTAAAAAAATTAAATTACCTGTTGCTTTGCATCCTCCCAAAGTGTTAGCGGATCTGAGCCACTCATTACTGAATTAACATAAATAAAAATTGGACCAAAAACTTTTTTCCAAGGTTCTCCATCTTCAAATTTAGGATCAAGATCATCTCCAGCATAATGGCCACTATGGAACATCTAACAATCAAAAAAAATAAAAGAAGTAAATATTTTATGTTATATAAACAAGTGGATCTTTAAAAATCATAAATCATAATATAGATATTGTTTATATATTAAGATTTTAAGTTTATTATTTAGTATTTATTTTAGTTGTTACAATTTAAGGTATTACATTAGGAATTAGATATGGTAAAGTTTTAAATGGGAGTAACATACAAAAATAGTTAAATTGTTAAATTGTAAAAATTATAAAATCAATAAGAAGCAAGAACATTAGAAATGGACTCCTAATCTCACTAAATAATATATTATTTAAATCATCATAAAATATTGATAATAAATAATGTGTTATACGGGCATGGAAATTTATTATTTGAGTGATTTTTTAGATTTTTTATTAAAAATAAAAACTAAATAGCATGTCTAATGATGATTGGAAAAAAATAGACAAAATGACACAAGGAAACATTTGATTATGTCTTTCAAATTCAATCCTCTTGAATATTTTTGAGGATTCCACTAAATATTCCTTATCAAAGAGGCTTGGTGAGATCTACCAAACTAATATTCTAGTAAATAAAATTAATTAAAAGATTAAATTATATTATTTGAATACAAAGTAGGGGACTCTATTTGAGAGTATTTGAATTCATTTAATTTATTATGAGTCACTTAGGATCCATTAATGTTAAGATTAATGAGGATGATAAGTGCATAATTTTTCTTTTATCTTTACCTTAATAATTAGAAAAACCAATCCTTGATTTGAGTGATTTGATGACAGATCTAAAGTTGGATGCCCTTTTTTTACTCTATTTGTAAAGGAAATGAGGAGAAAATCCATGAAAGAGAGCTCAACGAATGCATAAATGTTTAGAAAAGGCCTGAGGATAAATGAGGATCAAAGGGGGATTGAAAAAATTATATCAAGATATCTAAGACTTAGTGTTTCTCTAAGACCCTAGAGAAGAGTGGTGCTGCCACAATAGTGTGTCTCACTTTTGGGGCATGCTGATTTTTTATTGAAATCATTGTTTTTAGAAAAAATAATGATTTAAGTCTTGAGAGGCTCCATCTAAAGGGTTTTAATTAAAGAGGGATATATAATACCCCCTTAGATTAAAACCCCTTGGATAGAACCCCTTTAGTACTAAATCATACCCATAATGGAGCCGCCTTTAGGCCTATCAAAATGTTGGCAAAAAACCACTTTTTCTTTACCTTTTAAGGGACTAAATAACATCATTTAAAAATTATATTTTGCAATATTATAGCCCTTGAAACGAGCTTTCCAAAAATTATAGATTTGATATATTTTCATTTTATCATGTATTTAATTTTCAATTTTTACTAAACATAGGTTTTTCTCTGAACATAAAGCTCTTTGTTGTGCAAAGGTGAAAAAATAGTAAACCATTGTAAAAAAAATTCAAAAAATTCTCATTCCCTAGGTATTGATGTCCTTGTTTCACCCAAAAAAGAAAAATTGGATTCCGATATATACACAAAAATTTAGGTTGTACGACACACATGTATGTCCAAATTATACTTACAATGACTTCAAAAATTATGTTTTAAAAAAATGTGAAACAAAAAATTATGAAAAAATATCCTTTCCTAGATATTGATGTTGAGAATCTATATTTCAAAAATTATAATTTAATCTTTTATAGAAAAAAAGTTGTGTTGTACGACACAAATGTTACTTTCTAAAAAATGTTGTTTTCTGTATAAAACCAGTTATTAAAGGAGATACTAAAAGACATATGATTTATTTCATAAAATTTGAAAAAAAAATATTTAGAATCTGCACACAAATTTCCACAAATCACTATTTTACATCATCTTCAAATTCTTAATGGTTTAGTTGCTATAGGTCTTAGAAGATGAAGATTCAGTTAAAAATGTTGATGTAAATGTCCATCTTGGGCAAAAAGTGAGACATAGTATTGTGATTTCACCTAGTCTAGTAGAGTGGAGTGTTGGAACTATGAGAAATGGGAGCACGTTAAGAAGTATAGAAATAAGAAGAAGACTTATGACTCCACTTAAAAATTATCCTCTAATGAAGGTGATGAAGCCTTCTTCACTTATGCTAATGTTACTTTTGATGAATCATGGTTGATTGACTCAATTTGTTCATATCATATGACTCCTCATAAGGAATGGTTTCCTACCATGCTTATGATGTAGGATAGGTCTATCTAGGGGATAATAGTTTACAAATTGATATTGTTACTCATGGGAAAGTATACTTTTGTTTTAGTGATGGGAGGGTAAAACAAATTGTGGCCTCCTCAACATGTCCATATTCTTTCAAAATTAAGTACTCTTACTTTTAATTTCCCTTTTTGTTTTTATTTCCCCTTATTTTGTAACATGTTAAGGAGTGGCTCCAACATTAATCTTTTTCTAAATTTTCTACCTTGGGTTAGGAGATAAATTTTTCATCTGTAAGTGTTTTCAAGTGAGCCATTTATTTAAAATCCCATGTCTTAAAAGCCAAATTTGAGTATTTTTTGAATTTTCAAGGGTTTGAACATTTCCTTACCTAAGGTTTGGCTATGTTATGGTTAATACATATTGTAAGAGTGGATTGTTGGATTATGTATTACATTGTCAGAGTTCATAAGAATTTGAAAAAGGGTAGGTGTGTTCTAGAAGATACTATGGAGTATCACAAATATTGATAATTTTATTCCTATTATTCTGATCCATGAGATGGTCTTGGGGGTAGGATAAGAATACATTATTTCATTGTTCTTTATATCAAAAATGTAATCATCAACTATTGATGGAAAACCAATTGGTAGAGTATCTAGACCAATGAGTATTTTTATATGGAGAATCCCTATGGGAGTGGAATATGGCAATGAAGAAATCAATAAAATATTATTGTTTTTGTGTGATGATTGATATTCCAAAGTGATTAGAATATGGATATGGTTGGTATTTTAAGAAATGACTCGATCTACATCTATTTTGAGACATGGAAGGAATAGGTTTATGCTTTAATTATGTGCATTTGAATACATGATTTATGAATGTATGTGTAGATTTTGTACTTTATATATCTATAAATTAATCAAGGTGACATAAGGAGATGATTATATTGTATTTGGATTTTGTTTATAGATTAATATGATTTTTGGCTCTCTTTTGGTGTCATTTTTTCTTGAAAGGCTTACCTAGGTTTAACTTTGTGTCTCATGTGTTATTTGGATCTTGTATTTGAATCTCATATTTCTTCATAATGTTTTGCTAAATGAATTGGAACAATAAATAAATCTCTAATTTTATTACTTAATCTAAAATTCCAAGACAATCAAGTAATTGGAATTTTCCACATTCCACACATATTATGATATAAATCTCCATATCCAAGAGTTTCCTTCTATCTCATAATCCTTACACACCTTTGAGACAGGTTTTCATATTATTCCCTTGTTTAACAAGTTAATTTATCTCTATCCTTTGGTCTCTTGATCCAAAAAAAAAAAAAAACTACACTAGTAGAATTTGTCTATGCACTTAAAATAGAATGGTATAAGTTATAAATTTGACTCTTCCATATTTTAAAAGTCATGATATATTTATTCTAAATATTATAAATACAAATATCAACATCTTGTGATTTTACCACTCTTTCAACATCATATCTACTAAATATTCTTACATGTATGTATACATATATAGATATATATACATATACATACATGCATGTACATATATGTACATATATACATGTGTATGTGTATGTATATGTATATGGATATGTATATGTATATGAACATACATACATACATACATACATACATACATACATACATACATAAATATATACATACATATAACTTCACAATGACTTAAATTTAAGAATTTTTATAAAAGCTAATTAACACAATCTAGTGTGTTTACATACCACAAGAGTTGTTGGTCCCACATGAGACGTGAGGTTTTGCTTGAGAGGACCACCATTACGAAACTCGTCACTAGGTGTAATCTTCCAAAAACCAACCATGGCATCAAAGCTTATCCATCCATGAACTCTGTTGTCTTTATTATCACATGAATATTGGTACTTGTCATCAACCTAATTCATATGCACAAGATAGATATCTTGTTAGGATATGAATTATTTAATTTAAAATAATTTAGAACATTGTTGTTAATAATAACAAATCTAAATATTTTTACATTTGGGCATATCAAATAAAATATTATCATTTTTAATTAATTTAATATTATTCAATTTCATCAAATAGATCATTATATGTTATCGCTCCTTGATAATAGGAAAAAAAATGGTTTCTTTGTTGTAAAAATAGGTACTTTTTAAATAAAATATTTTTGTAAATGTCATGTAATAAGAAAAAGAAATTGCTGACTACAAAAAAATTATTTGTATTTATTCTAAATGTAAATATTATTTAAGTGTATCTCCAAAACACATTAGGATTGATACCATTAAAATATGCAAAATAATTATCAAGCCATTTATTATGTTTTATTTCACACTTTTTTAAACTTAAGTTGATAAATTAACCTTGCAATCATGTGTCTAATGTTAGAACTCTAGCACCTTGGGAATGGGTACTTGAACCCATATGTAGGTGGTTGAGAGATATTATGTAAACATTATTATTATCCTTGTATCAAATATTAGTTGTAGTGGAATTCATGAAAGAGGTTATTTATGGTAGTGGTGATCACAAATTGATTTCACCTCATTTACAACACTTTCCGTATCCTAGGCACTAGAATAGAGAGTGGAGTATCTTTTGTATGTTAGATGGAGTTCACAATAGTTTTCCACTCCATTTGGAACACCATACATGGAAATATGTGCCCACTCTTTACATAGGTCATAGATGTTGATGATTTTGGTTGCTATTCATGGATCATTAACTAATTGGTCATGGGAGACATTGGATTTTTTATATCTTTGTCCATGGTTATCCCTCTCTAGTTCTTTATAAATTAGATTGTGTATATAGTTTTTTCGTGGTTATTTTACAAGTTGAGCATTGTTATGTTGTTAGAATGATAACTAATTGAATAGATATAGGTAGATGTATTGATATAACATTCTTATGGGATTAATGCAAAGTAGTCCTCACTTTGATGGTGGATTTTTCTTAAAATAATTTATCTATGTACATCTAATTAATGTTATGAGTTTATTTTGTGTTTTTTATTTAAACTTCCTCTCATTAATCTCATAATTAATTTTTTTTTTTTCTGAATAAAAGTGGCATTGGAGACTATATCCATATATTGAACCAAAAATCTACATTGTTGTGGCATCTCCTTCATGGATGACCTATTAAAAGTTCCCTTGTGTAATATAGGACTCAAAAAACCATGTAGGGTTCCTAAAAAAGACTCTTGTAGACATGTTACTACCATTTCATATTATGAATTGTAGGCAACATATATTTAAAATGTTATAAGTATATACATCATATTATCAAACTATGAACCATCTCTTAACCTCATTGCTCAAAGTTATCTTCCTCGTCACTTTTGGTAGTGACTTCCTCCATAGAAAAAGTCTAGTCAATTCCTAGGGATAGTGCAACCCTTATGGAAAAAGTTAAAAATTATATCCCCCACTTAGATAAATGTTTAAATATATCATCATTGAACCCAATGGTAGAAATGAGAAATGGGTTCCATTACATTATGATTGAATTTGGGTTATGTCAAGAAAAGCAGATCACTATATTTATGTTAAATATATTGATGACCATATTCTAATCATTATCTTGTATGTTGATGGCATGTTGTTTATTGATAAAAATAAGATGATGATTAGGTAGCTTAAAATTCAACTCTCTAGTGCATTTGACATGAAGGATTTAGAGGGCACATAATATATTCTTATACTTAGAGGTAGCTTCCATAGTTATGTATATTAGAAAGGAAGGAAACCCCAAAGGAATTTCTAATGAATATTAGAAAATGTTAGGCAAGAAGACATAAGGAACCATTTAGTTAAGTCTTACAAATTCTATCCTCTTGAATGTTCATTTCTCTTTCTCATCTATTTCAATTTCATGCTCATTTCTCTCAAGTTTTATTTTATGGTAAAATATTCCCATTCTCTTCTATTTATGCTATTAATAACCTACCTTGATCATCTCTAAATATAAGTGTGCCCAATCATGGCTAGGATTTCAATTACAACCATGTTGAAAATGTGATTTAAATTTAAAATGAGACAAGTTTTTTATAGAGGTTTTATTCCATTAGATCTATTGATTGTCTTGCATCCTTGTTGCCTCTAAATATTGTATGGAAACTCAAGTTATTACTTTGTATCTCCATTTCAAAATAATTTGGAATATTTGTTACTAATTTCTTCTTTTTATGATGTTGCAAGATATGGAAAGATCCAAATTGAAATGAAATACAATAACTATAATTAATTTTTAAATACTATTGTTATTAGTCAAAAATGAATTTAGGAAATAAAATTAGATCAAATAATTTTTGTGGCATTCAATAAATTGAAAGTGTGTAGAGGTTCCTCTTAATGTATCAATTATTATCCTTTGCAAATTAAATTGGACAAGGAGAGTGTTTATAAGGTGGTTGGTGTCCATTAATAGCAAACTTTCACACCTACAATTTGTAACTTTGTTACCTAAACTACATTAGAGAAATGTTTGGAAGCCAAATTTATTGTATGTGCACAAGTTAAAGTTGCACACAATTTTAATACATTATAGTAGAGAATTGTATTTCTAATCTTAAAGAAAGTTATTTCTCTCTAAAATTTATGTTATTAGGATTAAGTGACTTCTAACATCAATTTTTTAAAGGATTAAATGGGTGAAAACTAAAAGTCACATTATAGAATGTATAGTGTTTGAATGATTATGGACATTGTGCAACCTTTATCTTAACATTGTTCAAGGAACATTAGTTCCCAAGAAAACTTGACCATACAAATATCAAATCTACATAATTGTTTGTGTTTTAAGAAAATTTGATTGGTTCTAAGATACTATTATACTACACATACTTATTTGATTCATTTTAGTACCTTTTGATATTTAATAGATCCCTAAATGATTTCATTGACTAAAATAGGTACCTTTAGATGCAACCCCATATTATAATCTAACATGTATTTTATATTTGATTAAATATTTTTCTTTAGGCATTTGATTAAGCAGTGTAAAATGATTGAAATAAAGAATCTACTAAAGGTCCTCAAAAAATTAGTCAATGTAAGGTGAAGGAAATAAGGAAATGTAAGGTGAAGGTTCATTCTAGAGGATTTCAGATAGATTGGAGTGCATGGGCATCATTTTCTATGACATTTATTTGAGTCCTTTTAGGCAATTAGATTAGATTGGATGGATTTAGTGGTAGAATGATGTTATACATACATACATATGAAGAGAACTTTTTTATGGGCACCAAATGGAACTTGTTATCAGTACTCATATGAAGCTACCACCTCAAAGATTTTCATTCCACTACTAAGTTAGAAGAGAAACTATCTATGTGTTCTCTATAATTGTGAATGGCCAAACTACACCAATAGAAAAAAAATGTTGATCATTGTGCTAGATGAGAAAAAAATCAAAGTTCATATTTACTGGCTTAAAATTGAGGAAAAAAATTCTAAGAAATTATTTCAATCCTTAAGATTTCATAATGATTAATAGTTAATTAAATGCATTAAGGATTCTAGCAATTCCTAATTGAGCTACCCACCATTCTTCAAGATTTTGGTAGCCATTATCAACAAGTTTTCAAGGCCCAAGGTTCCTCTCCTATGTGAGATAATGCACTAGAGTAGAGCATTAACATGGTCCCATGTCAATTCTTCACTTCACAATGGACTCTATGTGAACAAATTCTCACTAAGGATGATATTCTTGAGGTGGTGTTCACAATGGACAACAATAAAGCTCCAAGATGTGATGGATTTTCTTTTGATCTTTAGAAAGTCTTGTGATATACAATTATCAATAATATTTTTTAAGTCTACCTAGAAGCATATCATTCAAACTCTTCAAGTAATGTGGAAGCATAAAGGTTTGTCCTGATTTTTTGCCTAAGTGGGCCATTCATATTAACATTTTTAGTCAAATTTTCATTTTTGTCACTTATAGCAAGAAAAGCATTAAAGTTTTGAAGATGATGTAAACTAGTAGTTTTAGATATGTATGTATGTATACATATATACTATATATACATACATGTATATATGTATGTATATGATATACATATAGACATAAATATTTATTGTATATTATGTGTATATTAGGTATATGTATATTATGTGTATGTATCTATATACATGTATATGTATATATATGTAATATGTATGTATGTTTATAATACATACATTCATATGTATGCAAGTATGTTTGTTTGGATATATGTATATGTATATGTATGTGTATGCATATGTGTGTGTGTATAGATACATATATACATACATACACACATATACATGCATATACATATACATATACATATACATATATTGGTGTAGGAGCATTTGAGCGAACTGCCAATTTGCATCATCCAAAAATAGTTTGATTTTGATTTTATTTGTTTTGGTATGATTTCAGTTTGGTGTTGCATTTTTGGAGTTGTGATCGATTTCAGAGTTGAATTTAATTCTAGTTCCTAGTTAGTTGAGGCAAAATTGAGTGGCATTATTTGTCATTTCATTTGACAAAATGTCATGCTCAATTTATCTTCTAAGTTTCGATTATCTATTGAAATCAATCTCAATAGATTTTTTCAAAAGAATGATTATTGCAAGTGAATAAATGTTCATTCTTCTTCATACTAAAAAAATTGAGTGTCATTATTTCTCATTTCATTTGACAAAATGTCATGCTCAATTTATCTTATATGTTTTGATTATCTGTTGAAATGAATCTCAGTAGATTTTTTCAAAAAGATGATTATTGCAATGGAATAAACGTTCATTCTTCTTCATGCTAGAAGTTATTCCTCTATATTTAATTTATAAAAATTGAATTAGTTTGTTGGTTATATTTTCAATACAAAGAAAATGAATATTGAATAAAAAACTACGCAGCCATTATTGGAATATAAAAGAAGAGGAAAAACAGAACATAAGGCGAAGAGTCACGATCTTATGAGGAGGTCTAGAGAAAAAAAAAGAAGCCAAGAACTTCGGTTGCACAGTGCACAAAGGAAGAGAGTCTCCAAAGTAAAGAAGCTAATGCAGATGGGAAGAGCCAGGGAAGGGTTGAGTCATGCATAAGGCAGCTTCAAATTAAAATGGAATTAAAAAAATGCAGAGGGGATAGGTCAGGCTTCATAGAGAGAAAGAGATAGTGTTATTAAAAGCAAGAAAGAAGGATGGGTTGTAACATGTAAATGATAAGCGTTCAAAAGAGAAAAGTCCACACAGCAACAAGGAGTTGCACCATGGAAGAAATAGTTCTAGTATTTAAAAAAATGAGATATAGTGTATGCAACAAACGAAGACCTAGGGGTGTGCAGCTAAGAAAGAAGAATAGAATGCATAATGAGGAGGAGGAAATATAATGTAGTATGCAGAAAGAGGGTGTGTATGGGAGAAAGGGGAACAAACTATATATATGTGTATGGGAGAAAGGGGATATATATATATATATGTGTACATGAGTATGTATGTATATATATATACATACATATTTATATATATATGCATGTATATATATACATACATACTTATATGTATATACATATGTATATGCATGCACATATATACATACATATATACATACATACATACACACATATACTTGTATGTATATACATATATATGCATGCATGTATGTATGTATGTATATGTATATTATGTGTATGTGTATATATCTCAAAAATTATTGGTTTATATATCATCTTTAAATTATTAACAATTTACTTTCTATAAGTGACAAAAAAATTGGTCAAAAATGTTGATTTGAATAGCCCATTTAGAATAAAAAGTGGGACACACCTTTATGTTGACACATTGCATGTACATTTTGAATGATATGCTTCTAAGTAGACTTTACAAAGATCATTGATAAATATATGCCATAAGACTATAGAGTTCAAAATAAAACCTATCACATTCTATATCTTTGTAATTGAAAGTTTTCTCATGACTTTGGAGCTGAAAATTTGTTTACGCACAATTATATGTATATATATCTATATAATATGCATATAATTGTTGGTAAGAAAATGTTCAGCTCTAAAGTCTTATATAATGAGAATAGATTGAAATTTCAAGATGTGATGGATATTCTTGTAAACTCTACAAATTCTTATGGGATATAATCAGCAATGATTTTTTCAAATTATATCTAGAAGCATTCAATCAAACTTTTCATGCAGTATGTCAATTAAAAGATGTGTCCCACTTTTTGGTCTAAGTAGGCCAATCAAATCAACACTTTTAGCTAGATATTTTTATTTTTTTTATCACTTATACCAAACAAATCATTAAGAATCTAAAGATGATGTAAACCCGTAATTATTTATATATAATATATGTATATACATACATACATACACATATGCATACATCATTGTATTTATTTGAGTATTCCTTGTGGTCATAAAGCTTGGAGAAATCTAGGATTTCAATTTATTCTCATTATGAAGGAACCTATTTAGCTCCAAGGTAATTTTTGTTAGAAAAAGGTGTGTTGTCCACATTGCATTATGTTATAGTGTTTAATTTAATATTGTTTGTGGTGCACTTAGGGGATCTAGGGATGTGTGCATCACATGAGGTTAGCATTCTTAGGGCCACTTTATGTGTTGAGTATAACATTGGGATAAATATTTAATGTGGTTTTGCATATTGGGAAAATATTTAATGTGGATTTGTAGATTGGGAAAATATTTAATACTTGGGAAACATAGTACTAAAAAGTAAATGTGGGGTGAAATGGTTTTGTAAGCTCATGGTATTATTCATATGGATTATTTAATACCACTTGGTGGTTTTGTGTAAGCTTATGTCTATAAAAGCGAGCACATGTGTAGTTGTCTAAGGATGGCTAGTTGGCTATTTTTTGGCTAAGGGGTTAAGAGCATCTCTTGTTTGCATTTGTGAGGGTTTCAAGCATGGTATGGGATGTGTGATTACATGCTTGTTCACATGGAGTGCATGTATATAACTTGTGTTAAGGGTTTCCATCAAGAATCTAAAAATGTATTGTAATTATTTCATTGTTGAATAATACATGAGTGATGTATGCTTTTGGAGGTGATGCAAGAGCATCCAGTGGTGTAAGAGCAATATTGCATCACCCAAAAAAAGAGTTTCATTTCATGTTGGTAGTTTCTTAGATGTTTTGTATTTCTTGATACCCTTTTCATCATAATGTAATTCCCAACTTACGATTTTGTTTTTCTATTCCTGGGTTGAAAGATATTGTTGTTTTAGTCTCCCATAATTGCACCTAAAAACCTTCCAGGTCAGATTTGAGGCACTAAACGGTCCCAAAACAGCCTCGAAACTTTCCAAAATTGATGTAGCGATTTTGAGCACATTCTTGACTCTAAGACCTTTCTAATAGTTCAAACAGTTCGAAAAATGGAGTCCCAGATCAAAAGTTATGGCTCTTGGAAGTTGGCGCACTTTCTAGAAGATACTAATTTTCGAATGTACTTTTAAAATTTGAATTTCAAGTTGTAATTTTCTACACCAGACTGCCAAAAACTCAAATTTGAATGTTGTTTTGGCTCCAAACTAAAAAGGGGGCTCTATTTATGGGCAAGTTTGTGATTTTTGTGTAGCTTTTTGGGGACAAGTTCACATATTGTGAAAAGGGGTTTTTCTGTAATTTTGTAGTTAGCATATTTCAAAAACTTGAGGATATCAGATCCTTTGCATGTAAGAAGATCATTTTCAGAATAATAAAATAACATTCTCTGTTTGATGTGTTATTTTTTTGTGTCTCGAATTGCACCCTCCTTAGGTGGTATAAGAGCGAGGTTTTCTTGAGCGTGTGGATGGATCGTCGATCGTGAGGTAGTTTGCACCAGGACCATGGTTGTAGGTCGAGGTCAAGAAAGATATCTCCAAGAGTGATGCCTAGTAGGCATGGTGGTGCCAAAGGTGGTTGAGGTGGAAAAAATGCTGGTGGAAGAGATTCATTGGTGGCTGAGGGTTTCAAAGCCCTCTAGAGACAAATTGATGCATTGCAGGAGCAGATGAGAAGAGGGTTAAACCCGAGAAGGAGAGAAGAAAGTGAAGATGAAGAAGAAGCAATTGATCAAGACCAAATGCGGCTGATAAGGGTCATTTTGAAGATCAGGAAAAGACCCAAAGCAGAAGTCCCCAGTTATTCTGAAAGTTTGAACCCATAAGAGTTGATGAGGGTGCAACCTGAGACACAAAAAATTAACACACTAAATAGAGAATGTTATTTTATTATTCTGAAAATGATCTTCTTACATGTAGAGGATATGATATCCTCTAGTTTTGGAAATATGCAAACTACAGAATTATAGAAAAACCCCTTTTCGTAGTATCCGAAATTGTATCCCCAAAAAACTACACAAAAATCAGAAACCCGCCTATAAATAGAGATCCCTTTTTAGTTTGGAGCCAAAACAACATTCAAATTTGAGTTTTTGGAAATATAGCGCTGAAAATTACAACTTGAAATTCAAATTTCAAAAGTACCTTTAAAAATTAGTATCTTCTAGAAAGTGCGCCAACTTCCAGGAGCCATAACTTTTGATCCAAGACTTCGTTTTTTGAACCGTTTGAATTGTTGGAAAGGTCTCATAGTCAAGAACGTGGTCAAAATCTGCTACATCAATTTTGGAAAGTTTCAGGGCCGTTTAGTGCCTCAAATCTAACCTGGAAGGTTTTCAAGTGCAATTCTGGGAGACTATAACTACAATATCTTTCAACCCAGGAATAAAAAAGCAAAACCGTAAGTTGGGAATTACATTATGACGAAAAGGGTATCCAGAAATGCAAAAACAGCTAAGAAACTACCAACATGAAATGAAACTGAAACTCTTTTTTTGGGTGATGTAGGATTTCCCTTACACCACTGGATACTCCTGCATCAAGAGTTGATCGACTAGGTCAATGAGTTGGAAGAACATTTCGAGTATGAGGAGATAGAGGACCTAAATCGGGTCGAGTTTGTAAAAATGAAGTTGAAGGGCCATGCCAGTATTTGGTGGAAAGAGGTCCAATTGGAGAGAAATTGAAGAGGAAAAGGAAAGATCACCATATGGGATCGCATGGTGGAGAAACTAAAAAAGTAGTTCATACCTGTGGACTATGAGCTAGATTTGCTGAAAAAATTGCAAGGGTTGAAGCAAGAAAGCAAATCTATGAAAGAATACACAGAATATTTTCACAAGATGATCGTTAGAATGGGTCATACAGAGGCCAACAAGGAGAAGGTAGCCTGTTATCTTAATGGGTTACGACCAAGCATTCAGGAGGAGCTAAGCCTGGTTAGAATGACCACCATTGAGGATGCATACCAATTTGCTCTGAAAGTTGAAGAGAAGTTGAACAAAAGATTTGACAACAAGCAAAAAGGATGAGGAGGTCAGAGTGGAAAGGCGAGTGGAAGATCTTTTGGAAGCCGAAATGATGATGAGAAGAAAAATGAAGATGTGGGTACCGGTCAAAACCAGAAGAATGATAACTTCTACTGCTCTCATGATCAAAATAGTGGTGATCAAAGAGGTAGAGGACGAGGGAGATTTGGGCAAGGATCCATAAGAGGTGGTTTCAGAGGAACATGTTTCTAGTGTGGTGAAGGACATTGAGCCTGTGAATGTCTGCAACATCAAGGAAGGGAAAACAAAAGGTTGAAAGGTCGTGGAAGGGTTGCACATGCAGATGAGGAGGCTCAATCTGAACATTCAGATGATGCTGAAAGGGAAGAATCCCTAATGATTAGAAGAGCACTAATGATTGAAGAGAAGGAACCCGGATAGAGGAAGAATCTATTCTGCAGAAGGTCCAAATGTGAAGGAAAATGTTGTGATGGCATCATTAATAGTGGGAGCACCGATAATCTGGTGTCAAGGGAGATGGTTACAAAGTTGAAGCTGAAAAGGGAAAGGCATCCACATTCGTATCAGATTGCCTAGTTGCAGAAGGACCACAAAGTTTTGCTCAATGAGCAATGTCTGGCGAAGTTCAAGATCGGGAGCTACCATGATAACGTACTTTGTGATATCATCCCCAAGGATGCATGTCACATGTTGTTGGGAAGGTCGTGGTAGTTCGGCATGCGAGCTATACATGATGGCCATGCAAACACTTATTCCCTGACGAAGGATGGGATTCATCACAAGTTGAAACCCCTAAAGGAGGCCAAAGAAAAGGTATGCAATAGTGCTAGAATTTGTTATGTTGATGGAAGAAATTTTTTAGAAGGTATGAAGCATAAGCATGTGTGTTATGCATTGATTCTTAGAGTGGGTAAGGAGGATAGTGAGAAGGTGCTAATAGAAGTTTTTGGGTTGTTGGATGAGTTTTAGGATATTTTTTCTAATAATGTACTTGAGGGTTTACCACCAGTGAGGAAGATCGGTCATCAGATTGACTTGATCCTTGGAGCCATTTTTTCAAATAAGGTAGCTCACAGAATGACTCCAACAGAAAATAAGGAGTTAAATAGACAAGTTCAGGAGTTGTTGAGAAAGGGTTTGATTCGAGAGAGCTTGAGCCCATGTGTAGTACTTGCAGTATTAGCACCAAAGAAGGATGGAAAGTGGAGGATGTGTACAGACTCTTGGACCATAAACAAGACAACAATCAAGTACAAATTTTCCCTTCCACGGATGGATGACCTGATGGACTATTTGAGTGGAGCTTAGTACTTCACAAAGATTGATCTAAAGAATGGTTATCACCAGATCCAGATTCGAGAGGGAGATGAATGGAAGACTGCCTTCAAGACCAAAGAGGGCTTGTACGAGTGGTTAGTCATGCCTTTTGGGCTAACCAATGCACCGAGCACATTCATGTGACTCATGAACGAGGTACTGAAAGAGTTTCTGGGAAGTTTTGTTATTGTGTATTTAGATGATATTTTTATTTTTAGTAGGACTTTGGATGAGCATTTGATGCATATTCAGAGAGCCTTTGAGAAGTTAAGAGACGAGAAATTATTGATTAATCTAAAGAAGTGTAGTTTTGTGAAGAAGGAGCTAGTGTGCTTAGGGTTTGTTGTCTCAGTAGGAGGTCTCAAGATGGACCCAAAGAAGGTGAAGGCTATTCTGGAATGGCCTACCCCAAGAACTGCTACTGAGGTGAGATCTTTCCATGGTTTGGCTAGTTTTTACAGAAAGTTCATTAGAAACTTCAGTAGTATTTGTGCACCCCTGACTGAAACAATGAGAGGGGATAGAAAAGAGTTCAAGTGGAGCACTAGAGTAGCGAAAAGTTTCAAACTGTTGAAACAGAAGGTGATAGAGTATCATGTTCTGGCCCTCCTAGATTTCAATAAGGTGTTCCAAGTGGATTGTGATGCCAGTGATTGTGCCATTGGAGCAGTGTTGAGCCAAGAAGGTAAACCCATTGCCTATTTCAATGAAAAGTTAAATGATCCCAAGAGAAAGTATTTTGTATATGATCGGGAATTTTATGCAATAGTTCAAGCACTAAAGAAATGGAGGCATTATTTGTTACTGAAAGAATTTGTTTTGTATACTGATCATCAAGCATTACAATATCTAAATAGTCAGGGAAAATTAAATCAGAGGCATATGAAATGGGTAGAATTTTTGAAAAGCTATACCTTTGTTCTAAAGCATAGGAGTGGGAGGTCGAATAGGGTTGTAGATGCCTTAAGTAGGAGGCAGAAATTGATGACAAAGATGCAGATTGAAGTGGTTGGGTTCAATGAACTCAAAACATTGTATCCAGAAGATCCTGATTTTGCAGAGGCTTGGAAAGCTTGCAAGGAGCTTGTTACAATGGACAAGACAAGGTGGCTGAATTTCATAATTTAGGATGGCATGTTTTTTAAGGGAAGCCAATTATGTATTCTGAGGAGTTCCATGGGAGAGAACCTGATTAAGGAGAAGCATAGTGGAGGAATGGCAGGAGATTTTGGTTGGGATAAGACCATTGCCATTATCAGTGGGCATTATTATTGGCCTCAGTTGTCACAGGATGTAAAGAAGTATGTATAAAGTTGTAGGGTATGCCAGCTGGCTAAAGGAATGAGCCAAAATACAGGGTTATATTAGCCCTTACCTGTACTAGAGAGGTCGTGGGAGGATATAAGTATGGATTATGTTCTTGGTTTTCCAAGGACTCAAAGAGGAAATGATTGAGTATTTGTGGTGGTTGACAGGTTTTCAAAAATGCCACATTTCATCCCATGTCAAAAGACCCATGATGCAGTCCACATTGCTGACTTGTTCTTCAAAGAGGTGGTGTGGCTACATGGTCTGCCAAAGAGTATTGTCTCATATCGTGACACCAAATTTTTGGGATACTTTTGGAGGACCTTGTGGAAGAATTTGAGAAAAGAGTTGAAGTTCAGTTCTACACACTATCCAAAAACAAATGGGTAGACGGAGGTTGTGAATAGAAGTTTGAGTAACCTATTGAGATGCTTGGTAGGAGATAAACCCAAGGGATGAGACTTGATCTTACCCTAGGCAGAATTTTCTTACAACAATTATGTCAATTGAAGCATTGGTAGATCACCATTCCAGATTGTGCATGGAGGTAGCCCCAGAACAACTCTAGAATTGAGGAAGATGGACCAAGAGAGAAAGATAAGTACCAAAGCCAAAGATTTTGTAGAGCACGTCAAGGATATACATGAGAAGGCAAGAGAACATATTAACAAGATGAATATGCAGTATAAGGTCAAGGAAGATAAGAAAAGGAGGAATAAGGAGTTTCAAATTGGTGATGAAGTAATAGTCCACTTGAGGAAAGAAAGGTTTCCAGTGGGAACCTATAACAAATTGAGGATGAAGAAATTCGGTCCCTGCAAGATTTTGAAGAAGCATGATTCAAAGAATGCATATGAAGTAGAGTTGCCAAATGGAGTCAATATTTCCCCTATGTTCAACATTTCAGATTTGAAAGAGTATCATGAAGGTGGTGAAGAGGATGCACCAGCAATAGGGCAGTATGAGATTCCAGCACCTACTTTAAAGAAAGAGGAGATTGAAGCAATCCTGGATAGTTGTGTGGGAAGGAGTACTAGAAACAGGTAGTATGAAGAATATCTTGTGAAAAGGAGATGAAGGCCTATGGAAGATTCATCCTGGCTATCTAAGGCAGAGGTTGACCATTTGAGTTTTCCTCAATCATCTGAGACATGATGAGGTCACTTCTCAAACTACCCTGGGTGTCTGATGCAGGAGCATCTAATGGTGTAAGGGCAATCTTGCACCACCCAAAAAAAGAGTTTCATTTCGTGTTGGTAATTTCTTAAATGTTTTTACATTTTTGGATACCCTTTTCATCATAATGTAATTCCCAACTTATTGTTTTGCTTTTATATTCCTAGGTTGAAAGATATTACAGTTTTAGTCTCCCAGAATTGCACCTGAAAACCTTCCAAGTAGGATTTGAGGCACTAAATGGTCCCGAAATGGCCACAAAAATGCCGAAATAGGCATAGCAAGTTTTGAGCACATTCTTGCCTCTAAGACCTTTCCAACGGTTCAAATGGTTTGAAAAATGGAGTCCCAAATCAAAAGTTATGGCTCCTGGAAGTTGGCACACTTTCTAGAAGATACTAATTTTTGAATGTACTTTTGAAATTTGAATTTCAAGTTATAATTTTTAGCACCAGACCACCAAAAACTCAAATTTGAATGTTGTTTTGGCTCCAAACTAAAAAGGGAGCTCTTTTTATGGTCGGGTTTCTAATTTTTGTGTAGCTTTTTGGGGACAAGTTCGCATATTGCAAAAAGGGGGTTTTTTTGTAATTCTGTAGTTTGCATATTTCTAGAACTTGAGGATATCAGATCCTCTGCATGTAAGAAGATCATTTTCATAATAATAAAATAACATTCTCTATTTGGTGTGTTAATTTTCTATGTCTCGGGTTGCACCCTTGTCAGGAGGCTAGGATTTTCCCTCTTAAGGGTTTTTTCAGGGTATACCATGTGTCATATTTTGATGGTATGTTTTCTATTCTTTTGCATATGGATTATGAATATTTGTTTGCATAGACTTCTCTATTTGGGTTATGAGGAAATTGTCATAGATGGTTACAAAATTCTTTTCATTTTTATAATCAAAAAATATGAAAGGCTTGGAAAGCTAACGGTAGATTTTATGAAAGGGAACAATTTTATGGAGTTATATATCAATCAAAAATCCACTTGGTGGTATCCTATGATCACATTTTTGGATAGGCCTCTTGCTAAAGTTCCTTAGGTTCATGTACACTAAAGTGTTATCACAAGAGAATTAAGGCACTCCCAAATATTTTTCAATGACCACTAGAAATATTTTTTCTTAGCCTAAATTCAAAAAGAAATTCATTCTCGAATAGAGATTTTGAATCCTCTTATATAGTTCTTAATTATATTCGTAGATAAATTTGTCACAAAATTGGAGTTACCTATGTAATAAACCCTAGTAGAAAGACTAGAAATGGTATCATGATAACCCATTTTGTAATGACAAACCTCATAAAGGATATTCATGGCTCTCTTTGCTGCTACATAAAGTATAAAAAATCGATGAAAGATGGACCTTATAGTCCTCAACTAGCTCATGAAAGCATAAATCTATCATTTTAATTTATCCTTAAGAACTTTATCATGGTTAAGGACTTTTTTTATAAAATTTAGATTTTTTAAATTTGCATATTGAGATATATGAAATGTTATTTCTCATTTTATCTAAAAATACCAAATGTTCCACATGTAAAAATTCATCTGAAATGATAAGAAAAAGATAATTTAAACTCCAATTGGAAAACAAAGGGAATTGTCACCAAAACCATGCCACATAAGCATGTTCAGCCCAACCAAGTTTGACCTAACATGTTCAATTGAATGAGGTTAGGTTGAACCCCACTAACATAAAAGATGAAATTTGTGTTTTCATTGTGAAGAGGGGCTTGTTCCAACTATGTTGGGTGGAACCCCCCGTTTTCCATGCATAGATGCCACATGCATGTCATGTGAGGATTGGGCTGAATATTTGATTGTCAAATCCATTGATAAGAAGTGACTTTCTAAAAAAAGTAACACAACTTTGTGTTTTTACCCCTCTATTTGAAGATATAGCCCCTTACACATTTTATATCAAGTCAAACTATGGAATTTTTAAAGCTTATTCTTTTTCAACTTATTCTTTTTCTCTTAATTGAGAGAGTTCATGTTCTAACCTTTTCTTCCTTTCATATCCAAATGCAAGCTAAGAAACTAGCCTTAGAATTTCAACACATTCATAGCATGCTCAACCACTAATGGACACCATGAGTTAAATTTATCTTTAAGCTAATATATCCTAGGGGTTACCATTGCCTACTGTCAAATAGAGTCATTCACATAGCTAGAGATGCTCCTTACCTCCTCTTTCTCAACAAAGTTGAAATTTTTCACTACATAGGAAGAGTGTTGGTCATGTAGCTGACCTTTTATTCATGGTGGTGTGGATCTCAACCTATCATGCTTGTGCCTCCTCATTGGGGGAGCTTTTCTTATTTGTCATCTAAGACACTAAGGATGGTGGAAGAAGCTTAATCCTCCCTCTAGTGAACATTTTGAGTGGGTTATTCTTGTATTGTGGGATGATTTTCTTCCCATTTCTTTTGATGGAACATTGGTTTTAGTTAGTGAGGTGGTAGTTTTTGTCCAAATCATTTTTATAATTTTGACTAGTGTCTCATTGGGTGATGCATACCAATCAATCATTTTTTTTTAAATCTTAAACACTTCTTTATATGTACTTTACTTTTATATTTTTTATTACTATATAATTCTTGGACTATTTCTAACAAAAAATAAATTGATTACAAGGGTCATGTTTTTGTACCTCGCCTTTAAGATCTTTGTTAATAGGATTCGTGAGAAGAACAGCTTCAGGATAAGCTAGTTGCTCACACCTGCCTGGCAATCTATCTTCAGGCATGGGCATTATCCTTTGCTTATCGTCAGCTATTGCCATGTAATGAAATCTGTATGAGTAGAAGAAGCAATACCCAATTTTTTCATATTAAGAAGTTATATAAATTGATATAATTCAAAAAAAAATGCTTAATATCTTCAAATATTGTTTCTTACTTATCTTTGCGGAGTTTGAAGGCTATTCGAGTTTCCCCTAAAATAAAGTCTGGCCACCCTGAAGGGCGTTCATAGATAGCATATGTATAGAAACCAGAACAACCCCTAAGCAAAACAAACCTATATATTCCAAAAAAAATGACATAATTTAATCATAAGAAGCATTTACTTTTTCAATTAAATTCAAACTTCCAATGCCTAAATAGATAATTTATAACATTAACAAAAAAAATTGTCAAAATTACAATATAATAGTGATAGCAATTTAAACTTATTTTATAATTATAAAATCCAATCTGGTATTATCATATAATCTATTTGAATGTAACCAAATTTAATTGGAACACTTTTGTTTATAAATCTTTAAAGTGTGGTTCAAGCTTATCAATTACATCTTATGTTTCATTTTATAACTATTAAAATTTAAGTTACTATATTTTAGAGGGATAAGAGTCTTTGAATAGATTTTTCAATTTATCAATATTAATAATACAAATTGTATGAAATCTTTTAACATTTTTAAAAAATATTTCAATCTTTAAATTTTGGTTCTATCAAAGTATTGTAGTTCAATTGATTGAGTGCAATTAGTGAGAATAATACTATGTTCTTTAATTATACCATCCACCAAAATTCAACATTACCCACTAACTGGTACCCAAGATACGGGCTGCTGGGCCTCTGGACTGGGCCACAGTGACACCCTTATTGTATAAAAAAAAACATTACCCACTAACCCAAACTTAAATACACCAAACAAATCAAAAATATGACATACCTTTTATCTATATTCAATGGAACCAAAGTGCCCTCTTGTGAAGGATCCCATGTCCTAGTAAAGGACAACTCCACCTGGTTATCATCAGCTTGTATTACACTAAACTCACTTCCCTTAATCCTGTGCCATTCCCATATTACAGAAAAGTTAGAGAAAAGAGGACCATAATGAGACTAAGAAATAGAGTGATGTTTGAATACTCACACATCAAAGATGCCAGGCCCATTAGGTTCGCTCCAAACTAGATCCCAATATCTGTAGACCTCATTACCAATAGTATTATAACCAACTTTTAAATGGGTGTATCCATAAATAGATATGAGGAAAGTGGGAAATTTTTACAGAACTTCTCTTGTCTTGAAAGCTTAAATCTATCATGTTAATTTATCCTCAAGAACTTTATAGTGGTAAAGGATTTATACCCTCTATTGTCTTCATGGTTAGCTATTTCCAGCAAATTGTTCAATCCACCATACTCAATCCCAGTAACAATTCCCTCTGGCTTAGACAAAGTGACCTTCAAAATCCCATTGTCCATATGAACCTGTACAACAATGCAACAGTTACTATTATCAGTAAATTCAGAAACTGCAAGAAAAGGCCTAATATTGTAAACTTGGGCCTGGTCTGAGATAACTTACATAATTCTCTTCTATTTCCAGTTGAACACCTATGGGTGCCATAATCAATCTGTATTTTTTCTAGACTGTTGTATCTGCAACAACAGTTATGGAAAACATGGCATCAGCATGACCTGTTTTGCATTTGAAACCTATGAACTAGAGTAACTGTAAACAAATATATATGAATAACTGTACTTAAGTATACCATGAATAGGGGCTCACAAATATACTTAAGGAATAATTTAGAATATGTTTTTCTGAAAACAATCCAATTTAATATCAAAAATATGGACTAATAGTGGTATATCTATCAGTTCTTGGAGATATGGAGCATTCTTTATCAACTTTTAACAAATAAAGGGTCAAAACCAGTTAGCAGAAAAAGGGTCAAGAATCATAAACAAGGGCAATGCAAGGGCTACAAAAATTTGAGCAATGTTATTTTCAAATCAGCTAGATAATTTGTTGAGGTTCTTAAGTTTTCATGTTTTCTACTTGATTTATCAGTATGAATCATAAACAAGGGCAATGCAACGGTTACAAAGATTTGAGCAATATTTTCGATAAGATAAGCAGGATTTTGAAAGAGCCAAGAACCTTGTACAAAGAGAAGAGCATGCATTGCAACTAAACATCAAAATTTCAAACTTTACCAACGAAATGTTATTTTCAGGATAATTTCTACTTAACTTGTCAGTATGAAAAGGATTATAGGCCAAATTTATATTGTTTTAATTGGTCATAACATTTTTAATAATAAATGTAATGGACATTCAGAACATCTAAACAAAACAAATTATCTAGGACTCTGAAAGCAACATTGCAAATCAATACAGTAGACATAAACAAGTACTAAATCAAATACAAATTGACATTGAAAAGAGAGAAATCATACTTTTGAAGCCCACAGATCTCCCAAGCTTGTTCTCTCCTAGATTTGAAGAAGAATGGTCTCTATAAGATCACCCACTGAATAATCTTTCTTTGCAAGCAAAGTGCCCACTGTCATCATTTACGTTCTTACTTAGACTCTACCTCATGGTTGGTGTCTTCTCTTTTACACAAAGCAAAGCTATTTGTGTTCCAAGCACTACAAGGAAAGGAAAGTTAACTCTGACATGTCTTAATCATAAATGTCTGTATCTATGAATACCTTGATAACTACGATTGACTTTTAGATATATTTTACTGACTTTCTTTTCCATTATAACTGTCTGTTGTGAGTACTTGATTACTGTTATTGACTTGTGCATGTATTTTTCTCTTGGAAGGCTAATTTTACATCACAGACCAGAAAAGATGGTTATCATTTGACAACACGGCCATTTTTTCCTTAAAAGGGAGAAGTTGAACAGTAGCAGATCACAACAAGCACTCACACCAAAATAATGAGTGCATGAAAATCAGGGGGTTGTTGAAGAAACATCTGCATGTCCTAAAAATGGTATTTACTTATTTGGAAAACTGAATTATTAAGGACTAATAATTACAAACTTTGTCTCAGTGCTTTTGTACTTGTAATTCATTATTTTATGAAATCATTTTTTTTGGGTTTACATATAAAGTTGAATGATTTATAAAGAAATTATTAGAGATTGAGTGTGAAGTTTATCTTTTTAGAACAATATAGTTTTTTTTTGTATCGGTTAAATTCAGGATTATAAATGGGGGACCTCCTCCCTGTCCCTGGCATGAACGCAAGTAACAACAGTCCACTCTTGCAAGCACACCAGTCCAGTGAGGGAATGGGCCTTCGTCCTTCTCCCCAGCATGAACGCAAGTAACAATAGTGCACTCCCACGAGCACACCAGTCCAGAGAGGGAATGGGCCTTAGGCATGAACGCTATCAGCAACATCAATGTTGTGAGTCAAGTCTGCGAGCACATTGGATCTGTGAAGGTCTAACAGAGATTTGAACTTTTGTGACCACAACAATGCCACCACTTAACCATCACACTATGGGATGAACCCCAACAATATAATTTTGATTGTATTTTAAAAGTGAAATTGATTAAAAAATATTATAAATCTATGTATAACAAAAAAACATAATGCTAATATAAAATTATTTTATAATAATTTTATTTATATAATTGTATTTGAAGGGTTATAAATATATTTTAACTAAAATTATTTAAATAATTAAATGGTATAAAAATTGTTGACGATATGAATAAATTTTTACAATTTTGTTTAGTCAAAATATTTATGTTCACATAATAAACAAATAAAGAAAATGGTTGTATCTTGTTGTATGGGGTTCTAATCAAATGATGTTTATTCACTATATATAAATAATTTAAATAGGAAATTAATTAAAACAACTGAAATTAATATTTTATAATTATATGAATTATGAAAATAATATATATTTTTAATTAATTTGTAACAAAACAAAATGTTATTTATAATATTGAAAATATAAAGTTAATGCAAAATAAATATTTTAATTAATTAGTGTGTAACACTACTTAAATATTTGGACATCTACCTTACGGCTTCGGGCTAGAGAGTCAATGAGCAAAAGTCTTCTATTTTCTTCTTTAATACTCCTCAAGCTATCCAGCATAGGATTGCTGCCATTCTGCGGTTTCAAATTGGGACTCTTCCCTTCGTTTTTTTGGGTATTCCTCTTACTGTTGGTCGTCTGCCCAGATCTTCTTGGCAGCAGTTGCTTGATAAGCTTAGGAGAAAGGTTACTCATTGGACCCATCGTTGGTTGTCTTCTGCAGCTAGATTGACTCTTCTTAAGTCTGTCATCCAGGCCCTTCCCATCTACAGGTGCTTTGTTCAAGCAGCTCCTATGTATTTCCTTAAGGAATTTGATGCTCTTTCTCGTCAATTTCTTTGGAGCGGTAATTTATTGTCTTCAAAATGGAGCCTTGTTAAGTGGGAATCGGTGTGTAGACCTAAGCAGGAGGGGGGTCTTGGTTTACGCTCTGCTATTTTGAATGGGAAAGCTCTTGCTGCTAAGCTTTACTGGCACTGGTGCACCCATCAGCACCAGTTATGGGCTCGTATTCTCAACCTTAAATATCTTCGGGGTGTTGCTTCTTTTGAGGTCCCTCGCTATCCTCTGGAGGGGGGTGGTTCTATGATCTGGCATACTTTGAAAGTGGGGGCGCAGTTGATTAAGGATGCTCTTTTTTGGATCTGTCATTCGGGTTCACAGGCTCTTTTTTGGTCAGATTCCTGGGATGGTCACCCTCCTATTCTTTCTTCTTTTCCTCATCTCCAGCCTCTGTCTGAGGTTTTTAGTGCAGCTGGCTGGGATACTGTGGAGCATTATAAGGTGGCGCATCATGATGGTTTGGTTCTACGTTTTCGTTGGAAGCACCCTTCTGAGTGGCCTCCTGGAGGGTCTGAGGGGGATAGGCGTGAGCTTTCCCAACTTTTAGCATTTCGTGCTTGTAATTCTTTGAGAGGACCTGATGTTTTGGCTTGGGATGGTTCAGACTTGTCTGGAAAGTACTTTGTGGTTGCTGGTTATAAACAGATTGGTAGGCAGTTGTTTGGGGACATTGAGGTCCCTTGGTGGAAGCATGTTTGGCACAAGTTGTCATGGCCCAAGTGCAACTTCCTTATGTGGTTAGTGGCCCAAAATCGGTGTCTCACTTGGGATAATTTATGTAAGCGTGGTTTTCAAGGCCCTTCTATGTGTGTTTTGTGTCAAGGTTGTGAAGAGAGTGTTTCCCATATCTTTTTCCAATGCTCCTATGCTAGGGAGATTTGGCACTTCTGGTGGGGAGTGTGGAATACGACCTGCTGGCATGTTTCCTCTTTGGTGGAATTTTGGGAACGATGGGGAAGGGCCCCTGCTTCTACTTCCTTTCTCCAGGCTGCTTGGGCTATTGGGCCTTCCTTTATTATCTGGAATCTTTGGTTGGAGAGGAATAGGCGGATCTTTCAGGATTTGCGGCTGATGGCTCCTCATCTTTGGAGGAAAATTTTACACTCCTTAGGGGAAACTATTGCGGCTAAGTGTGATATGACTATGCGGGTGGACCCTCGGGATGTTGATTGTTGTAATCGTCTTCATCTTCCTCCTCCATAACGACAACTCATGCATAACAGGTGTAGGCATCCTACCCCAAAGGTGAATAGGGAGGGAAGATGGACCCCTCCTCCCTTGGGAGTCCTAAAAATCAACTCGGATGGCTCTTCTCGTGGTAATCCTGGTCATGCTGGCATTGGAGGTGTGGGCCGTGATAGCTCAGGGGATGTTCAGTTTATTTTCTCTGTGTATAAGGGTCTTCATACGAATAATCTTATGGAGGCTCAGGCTATTTTAGTGGCTGTGGAGCGGGCCAGTCAGTTGGGTTGGCGAAGGATCATATGTGAGTCTGACTCCCAGGTTGTGGTGAACTTACTGAAAAGGCAGTATATGGATAATGTGAGCTGGCAGCTGGCTTTGATTGTTGAACAAATTCTCACTCTCTGTGCATCTCTGGAGCATGTTACTTTCAACCATATTCCCCGTGAATGGAATGGTGTGGCTGATTGCTTGGCTAAATGGGCTTCCGATCATATGCATGATTGGAATTTGGTGGATTGGGGCCATCTGCCCCCGGATTTGTCTCATCAATTGGATCACTTGGTTGATCTTGATAGGGCCATTTAATGGCCTTGCTTTGTAATGTTTCCTTGGTTTAATAATATTTTTACCCCTTTATGTTAAATGATTAGAACCATAAATTATGATTACAAGCACTTTTTAATATATAATAAAAATATTTTTATTTTGATTTTAAAATATTATTTATAAAATTTAAAAATATTAATTTAATATAACATATATATTTTACATTGATATATGTAACACTATAGAATTGAAAATAGGAAAAAAAAACCTTTGGCAAGAGATAACTTTAAGGAACCTTCTTTGAAAAAGGATATAAAATCTTTGGGAATCTTTTAATTTTTTTTAAAATATATTATTTTTGTTGGTGAATCTTTCCTTTTTTTTTAATATTATTTTTATTGGTATTTTTTTTTTTAAATCACTAGAAATTTGTAGAAAATATTGGAAAATCTTGACAAATAATAGGCAAATGCATTAATTACCATGATGAATGCTTCATCTAAAAAAAAAAAAATTCTATGGAAAAGTAAGGGCTAAAGGTGGTAGTGGTTGACTAGTTTAAGAGTGCTTGTGTTTATAATTCCTTAATTCCTTAATATTTTAAATCAAACATTAAACATTTTGGACCCTATGAGCATTGAAGCTCTTTGAATACATTATGTCCCACAAATTTAACCCCAACCATTAGATTATAAATCTCCAATGACCCAAATACAATTTCAGACTTGATGAGCATTGTAACTACGTGGTACATTTTAACCCATGGAATACAACCCCAAGCATTAGATTATAAATAAAATCAATGGCAGTGATTAAAAATTAGTGATGTGTCCCTAAAGTAACCAATAATTATATTATAATATTATTGGTGAATTAATTTCATTTTCTACTATAACTTATAAAATTTAGGTGAATTTGATCTAATTAGGTACCGAATATTATGGTGAATTTTTGAGTCAAGTGTTGATAATATTTTCATTATTTATTTAATGGTCACTTGCTCCTTCACAATCAAATGCTGGCAATGTTTGTGTTAAGTTGGGTTGGGTAGCGCTTTTCCCAAGGATCTCCTAGCATTCTTCAAGTCATGGCTCAACATCTCAACAAGGTATTATATGCATCATCTCTCTCACATTCATGTTGATTATGCCTATCAAAGATAATGGATACCATAATTAAGTTAATAGCTAAGAAGAGGTAAATATCCTTTTTGGGTGAGATTACAAGCTTACAATTGAGAAACGTTTTCAAGATCAATGTAGTGATAATGACTCGTGGTATCAAGGTGACACTGTGAGAGCTATTCATTTCCATTGCACAAAGGTATAAAGCTGATTCATATATTTCTTCTATATTTGTAGTCATCTTTTAGGAAGCGAGTGAATTCAATGAGCAAATCAAGATTATTTATGAGTCTTTAATTAGGCTCCAATTGCATAAGGGACTCAAAACCATTCTAGATGATGTTGTCACCAATTTTAGCTTTCATTCTAGTGGGAATCAATGCCAATCTATCTATGTCAACACAAAATATACACCAAATAAGGATTTCAAATATAATAGTAAAGCCTTAATCTATATCAAATGTGACCTCAATTAAAGCAACAAATTGAAAACACAAATGAATAGATCAAAATGAAGTTACCCATTTTTTTGTACGTGTTGCACTATGAGAGTGGATTTGCTCAAAAAAGTTTGAAATGTGGTACTCACAATTGACAGCATAATGATACAAGAATTCAGGATCCCAAAAAATGGTTCATGGATGATGAATTTATAGGCTTAGCAAGAGGATGATCAATAGTGGAGATTTGATAATAAATGGATGGCTTAGATCACGTTGGTTGGGTAGTTGAAGGATGGAGGGAGGAGATTAATTGGGACTTTTAACTTAATTCATTCATTTTTTAGAGATGTTTATAAGATGAGTGGTGAGGAATAAAAGGAAGTTTTTATTTCTTTTGTTCATTTTTGGGTGGTTATGTGACAAAAGGGGGATTATGTGTGAGAAGGGGACTAGGCCTTTAAGGAAATGGATTAGGACTTAAGGGGAAATGGAATAATTAGGATAAATGATGAAATTAGGTCGTGAAATTGAGATAAGGCAATAAATCAAGATAATTTAGGGGATAATTGATTACAATTAAGATAATTAGGATGGTTTAGGGATAATTTGGACAATTTAAGGATTAGGACTTGGTGTTTGGGGTAAATTTTAGGTGTCTACCCTTAGCACAATGTATTCCCTTTGTTATTACTATCATTGGATTCAATGATGATAAGTGCAAACATTAGTCGAAGTGCAGGACAAAATTTCTAAACTTTGCCACTAGGGTCATGTCATCCCCAAGTATTGACTAGACCTTCATGGTGGACGAGGAGACTATTGAAAGTGGTGAGGAGGAAGCCTAGCAATTGGGATAAGATATGAATGACAACTTATAGTTTGATAAATGCTCACAATTATGTTACTATATGTTACTTTCTGCCAATAACATGTCCAAAGGAGTTAGCCATCCTACATGATTTTTGCTATCCTATGCCCCACTGGGGATTTTGTTCACAAGCTCTCCTTATTAGAGCTACCAAAACAATTATATTTTTTTTGGTTCTATGGGAATGGCCCCCAAGACCATTTTAATCTAGAAAAACATAATAAAAATTAAGATATTTTTTTATGTATAAATAAATTATATTATATTTTTAAATTATATGTTTGCATAAAATATATCATTTAAAGTTTAAGCCTAGATTGTTATAAAATAAATTATAATATTATTAAAAATTTATTTAAATAATTATATTTAAGATATTATTATAATATATATTATTGAATTATTTTTATGATTTTTATAATTAGTTTTTTACCAAATTTGAGAATTTAAATAAATTCATAATTAACAAACTTATGAGAACTAATAAATTCTATATTAGTGTGTATTTTTTAGTAGCATATTCTACCTATAAAAGGGATTTTTTGTGTATAACAATCAAACATAAAATTAAAATTGTGGGAAGTATTATTTTATTAGTTGAAGGTTGTAAGAAAATTTAATTATAAGAATAAAACTAATGACAACATTACAAGTGTAATGAATGATTAATAGGCACTAATGTTTATAGCCTATCATAACCAAAAATTAAAATTTAATTATGATCATGAAGTAGCATTTCAAATTTCAATTATATCTCTAAATATAATCTCAAACAAATTTGAACATTATATAAACTACAATTGATAGATGGAAACTAAGTTTTCTAGAAATCATGTTTTTACATATATAGCCCTATAATTAAACCTCACATGCATTTGTGTTGTTAAAAGTGTATAAGATACATATGCTAATTAGAACTAACAAATAAAATACTCTATATTCTCAAAAAAAAATTGTAACTAACTTCACTCAATTTGATTATACCAAAATAGTAGAAGCTAAAATCAATCTAATTCATGATCTAATAGTTTTATTGTTGTACCTTTTTTAATTTATTAAGGTTTGGATTCACCATCACTTGTGCCTTATTTATCTCTCTTGATTAGGGCTCAAGGTTCATTGTTTGTTGTCTATGATTCTTAACCTCCTACCCTCTTTTGTGCTTCATTGTTGCATCTTTCATTATTGACATTTTTCCCAATCTCCTTTCCATATTTTCTTCTTATCTCACGTGATACATTTAGGGATATAAATTCAACACCTAGTGAACCTATTATTTTTACATCTCATGATAGTACTCCTTAATGTGCTTCTATTGATTCATCCTTCCTTGAGGGGCCTAGTGTTGTGTAGTTGATCAATCCACATTCTTCACCTACAGTTACATATGATGATGATACAACTTCTCCCATGCCTAAGGATATGTTTAGTTAAGGTCATGCTCTTTATGAAACTTTTTAAGATGCAATCTCTTTAGGGTTGGTTATCTATGATGTATATCCTAGTGATGATACATTCTATGTATATGCCTAAGGATATGTTTAGTGATGGTCATACTCTTTATGAATTTTTTTAAGATGCATTCTCTTTAGGGTTGTTTATCTATGATGTACATTCTATTTATGAGCTTTGTGGTGATTGTACTTATTCTATCAATAAAATGTACCTCTACATTGATACACCTTGTTTACGTTCACCTTCGCATGAGGTTGTTTCCCTCAAGTAGTTCATAATAGTCCTCTTACATATCTTTTAGCTCAAATTCTATTGACATGATATATTTAGCAAGGTGCATCATGCTAGTTCCTTATCTTCTTATGATGTGGATGACAACTCTTCAATCCATGATTTGGTTTATGATAGTTCTAGAAGTAATGTTTTTTATTATCATTCTTTGCATTTTTGTGGCCCTTCCTTGGAAGAACCTATGGGTACTTCTTTACATCATAATGATGTACCACTCTATGATATAAATATAGATTCTTTGTATATTTTTATGCTCTCATATAATGTATTTGATTAACTCTAGGGTACCCTCTTTTATATCTCCTATTGAGAAAACATGTCTTAGACATTCATAAAAAGAAGCACCACATGGAGATCTCTTTTGAGAAATATCTATGATTTACCTACACATCAAGTTATCAGGCATGTTGAACATCTAGACAAGCATATTAATGATTATGAAAAATGATTTTGAAACCAAATAGATTTGTGCATAGAATGTATAATAGTAGAGGTAATTTATTACTACAATTATGATCCTTCCAAGCTACATGCTTGACTTATTTTCATGAGCACGGGTTGCTTGAAGGTTATTTCCAACAACTTTGAGTGGTCCCACATAAAGAACAATTAAAAGTAAAATGTTTTCAACCACCAATTGTTTTCCAAAATCTTGGCGATGTTTGTAAAAATATTTGTGCTTGTATGAAGGTTTGAGATAGGTGACCGAAGAATTGAGCTGCAACATGGAAAAGTATACAGGAATGGCATATGTATTGCCTTAGATCCTAATGCATAGAAAAGAAAAAAGCGGTTACAAGTGTGTACCATTCAACACTTTTAGGAAAAAATGGCACCATATCAACTAGTACATTAGGTGTCAAATGACTTCTATAGAGGAGGAGATTTGCTACTCCCAAGTCTCTAAGACGAAGGTGAGTCTACAAGGAGCAAATGGTCCTCAACTACCTCAAAGGAAAAGCTCAAGTGACAAAGGTAAAATGACAAAGGAGTTCTGGTTATGTTTTATGTTTTAAGACAAATTTTGGAATAAAGACTTTAGAAACTGAAAGAGCAAACTTCAGAGTTCTCGAGAGCAAGTTGGCTGGCTTTCGGCCAAGGACAATAATGTGACACACGGACATCCCCACAACACGCTATGGTCTCATACAGACCAAAAATAGAACGTGCTCATAAAAATGCAAAGAGTCTACTATCTATCTAGAAACTAAAATTTGAGTGTTTATGCTATACTAACAGAGCACTTAGAATATCAATAAAAAAGTGACGACAGGCGTGACTCTATGCTTGCAATGGGAGGATTTTGGTATGGCAAATGGGCTTCCTCTGCACTGCAATCTCCCTCCGCCTGGTGTGTTGAATCCTGTGGTCGGTGAGGTGCGGGGTGTGGGCAGGGGCCCTCCCCCTCCTCCTAGCGCTTCCTCTGCTAGTGTTGCAAAGGGTTGTGTGGTCGGGGACCCTATTTCTCCTATCACACGGAAATCTTTTTTTGTTGTTGGGGTTCCTCCTAACGAAATCCTTGATCCTTCCTTGTGTTATTTGCTAGAGAATGGTGTTTGTGTGGGTGTTGCACTGCCTAGTGTGGGTGCAATCGTCCCCTCTATCTCTATTCTCCTTGTGGTGCAGCCTACTATGGCTTCTAGTGTTCCTGTTGGAGTCCCTAGCTTTAGAGCTGCTTCAGGAGGCCATCAGAAGTCCTTCTCTGAGGCGGTTTCTAAGAATGGTAATCGATATATGCCTGCTCCGACTAGGGTTCAACCTCTGCCATGTGCCTGTGCTTCCCTTGTTGTAGTTTGTGGACCTGAAGTTGCTGAAAATGAGGATTATGAATAGTCGGCTTGTGGCTATCTTAACTCTCTATTAAGTCATTATCATTAGTATATTGTTATTTAGTTGTTTAGGTCGGCCTAAGTCTTATATAGGTGTGTCTAAGTCGGCCAAGGTGATATCCTTGGCATAAATAGGTATATATAGGAGGTTGTGAGTCTTATTTCATCATCAAGTTGTGAAGTGTGTTCTCATTAGAGATATTTGGAGGTTTGTCCCCTCGAAGTGGCTTGTTATTCTCAATTATTATCAAGTATTTGTAGCATATTTCATATCATATTCTTCTATTGTGCAAGTTATTTCATAACAAAGATGCTCTCTCGGACCACCTCACGGTTGGTTCTCCCTCTTTGGATGATTCCTCTTACGAGGGCGACCCTCCTATTCCTCCCTTGGTGCTTGAGCCCTTCCAGGCTCCTCTTCCGGCTATCCCTTCAGTGGAACCTGTGTTGCCTCGATCTGTTGTCGTTGTCCTAGCGGATCCTACTCATCCCTTGTTGATCAACTTTGTTGATCCTTTGATTGCTCTTGTCTCCTCTTCTACGCAAACAACTCCCTCGATGTGCGGTGGCTCCTTGCTTGGGGTGGTTGATGAGAATCCGCTCCTCTCACCTCGCTCAATGGATTTTGATTCCAAGACTTCCTGGTCTACTGTGCTGAGGAAGAAGGGACTACCCAAATTCATCACTTTTTCGCAACCTAGGGCTTCGAGAGTCAGATTAGTCCCCTCAAGTTTGGGGTTGTCTAGTTCTTGTTTGTTGTTCTACAATTGTTGGTCAATTGTTTCTGTTTTTTTCCTAGTTCATGCTTTGTTTTGAACTAGCTTATTTTTGGCCTTGAGGGCTTTCTGTGTGAAGGGTATAGCACCTTGTAAATGCTACTTATCTTATCAAAAACAGAGCACTTAGAATAACAAAAATAACAAGAAAACTCACGTGCATGCATTAAACTAATTGAAATAACAAAGTAAAGATGAAACGAACAAATGAACTCACGAGAGGTCCAATGCTATGCAACCTCCTGTAACACTCCCAAACAAACAATCTGCACACATAGAAACGAGGAAAAATGTTGGGGATATTTTGTAGCTTGCCTTGGTCAAACCCTCGTTTTGGTGTTTCCACCTCCAATGACAGCCAAATAGACAAATAGAGTGAAAATAGATAAAGAAATGGATAGACAAGACAATAGACAAGTTAAAAGACAATATGCTACTAAAATAAATACGATAATGCAAAGAGTGTGATTATCAAAGAAGAGCATGCAACACTCTAGACAAGACAAAAGAGAGCCAATATGCCAACGTAAAAGCCAAGAGTCAATGCAGAGATCCAAGAGCAAAAATGATGTAAAGAGCAATGATGTAAAGAGCGTGAGAGTAAAAGATTGCAAGAATGAGTTGGAGGAATGAGAGAATAGAGTTTGAATGAAGAAAAGGCATGCCAGAAGGTGTTTTTGGTGCGTTTGCAACCCACAAAGGCGTTACACTTTGCGAGCAGGCAGAAGTGTAATGTGGAGCTCAATTAGACTTGTTTAAATTTTCTCCCCTTTTGTCAATGTGTTCCCCTGAAGCAAAAATTGGCTAATATTTTAATAAACAATTTGCTGCTCATTTTGTATTTTAAAATACAGTTATAATAGTTGTAAAACCATCCAAAAACGAATAGTTATTGTTACACATTGGAGAATTCCAACAACCACGAATTGGACAATTTGCAACTCATACGTGGGAATGCAAACAGTCACGTTGGATTTGGTTTTGTTGTTGTAGGGCATGTAAAACATGATGGAGAAGTTGTAGGTCACAAATTGTGACAGGCTATGAAAACACAGGTAAAGCATTGGACACACATAGCAATGTTCGTGGGAGAACAAAGCAACAGTATTGTGGTTTATGATTGCTACAAGTTTATGATTGCAATGTTTATGACGCACGTAGCTATTGTTGCAAGTCACCATAAATGTTATTTGCTGGAAATTAATCAATAAAAGGACTTTGGTTTGTGGACGTAGCTCAAGATTTGGGCAAACCCCATTAAAACTCTCTTTGTTATCTCACTTTTATTTCTGTGTATTTTATTCCTTTGTTTATCTATTTCATTGTGTACTTATTTTTTGTAATTTGCATTTAATTGGTAGTTTGTACTCTCTTCTTACCTACAATTCCTATCTAGTATAACGTCCCAATGACCACAAAATCAAGAATCTTGTCAAGATGTTTGTACGTCACGAAAGCGTCCCCGACAAGAATTCACTTCAAGACTATAAACAAAGGGGTCAAAGACGAAATTGAAGTTATGGGAAAGGGGAACAACATTTTTTTCTTTTATTAGGCTTAAGGGAGGGCTATGTAATGTGAAATTACACAGGATGCAATTTTACGATATTACAACTTGTAAAAAACAATTGATCATAACCATATTTTAACAAACAACTTCAGTAAGATTTTTTTTAAAAAAACATAAAAATGACATGATTTGATCTGGCAAAATGATTTCTTTTTACTTTAATTGACAAGGAAAAGATGGTCACAAGTGTTAACTATTCAATCGTTTTAGAAAAAAAATAATAACATATTAACTAGTATATTAGATGACTTATGACTTGAAAATAAAATTAATAGACCATATTTTTACAAACAACTTCACTAAAAGATTTCAGCGAGTTTCTCAATATAATTGCAATTAATTACAACACATAAAAGAACAGTTTAACAAGTTATTTTTAAATACGAAGTTTTTGGCTAAATTACACGTTGCTCTTACATGGCAAACATTTGATAAGTAAATTTTGTAAACTTTGTCATACTCTTTAGTGATTTGAAACATTAATGGAATTATAAGAAATAATGTAGTTTTAGTACAATGCCAATACAAACTATTGACCCAAACAATTCACAAAAAATGCAATAGGAGCACATCCTCTTTTTCTGAGTCATTAAGAGGGATGAAATTGAGTCGATGGAGATAACATCGACACATCACCACTAAGGTTGAAAGGGTGTCATGCAGAACATATGCCCGCTCCTCCTCGCAAAAGACTTCAAGAGCAAAGAAGACGTGTCTGAACTGCAATCGCCAAAAACTGGGCCATACAAATAATCGTAGTGATGAAATAGGGGAAACTAAAAGTTGTACTGCTACAACTCATATTTGCTCAATTTAGTGCAGGTCATAGGTGCCATGACACAATTGTGAAGCTCTGTTTCCATTGCTTGTAAGCTCTACAACACCTATAGCTTTGCAAATGATGAAGCCCCACAGGCAACAAACATGACTTGAACTCCATTAGATTCTTATTTTGAAATGGTAACTCTTGCAACAAATGTTCCAAAGAGCAAGCCAAGCGCAACTCGGTCAGAAAGGCACACTTAATGTTAGCAACCCTGGGAGTAATGGAGGAACACTCCAAGAATAGTTATACAGAGACTTGTATTAAGAGATCAATCGCTTTTTCTCGTTACATGGTATTCATAAAATAAATATTTTGTTTTCCAAAACCTGTATTTTTTATAGGCAAAAAATTGAGATTATCAAGAAAGTGTACTATATAATGATCTATTGGCAGCAATGTCTACGCAGCCAGCAGAATGCACATTTGACTCTGTTTATTAATTAATTGAAAATAAAAATGAACGCACTTTTTTTTTCAATTAATTAACAAATACAGTCAAACATGCATCCTGCTGGCTGCATAGGCAGTACGTCTATTGACCACATACATTTGAATGAATGTGCAATTATAAGTAAGATAAACATGTTAAGAGTCTCAAACATTTATGTATTTTTATTTCCAATTATAATTCATAGAGATTTTATTGTTATAGGATTTGTAAATTTCATGTTTCAAATGATACTTTGTTCAGATTGAGATTTATGAGTGAACTTGTAAATGATTCTCTATACAGTAATTATTGAAAGATACCCTTTCTAAGATTTATAAATGTGATGTTCCAAATGAAACTCTACTAGGATTAGTATTAAATGCAAATGCGGATATTGTTAGGAAAACCAATTTATAGGGAAGCCACTTCAACAAATATAAAGTTTTTATTTTGGTCATGAAAATTTAAAGATAATTTTGATTAAACAGAAATACCATAACAGGACATGTTTGTAACAGCTTAGGTTAAACAGAAATACCATAACAGGACATGTTTGTAACAGCTTAGGTTAAACAGAAATACCATAACAGGACATTTTTTCAAATGGACTTCATCATACCTACATTAGCCCCTATTATTCATGGTTGAATGTCAAGATTCTCTGATGAAAGAAAAGTTTGCTTTTTTTAACAGAGCATTCTTTCAAATAGGCTTCATTATACCTATATCAACCCTCACTATGATGACAGAATGTCAAGATTCTCTAATGAAATAATAGCTTGCTCTTTTTGGTAACTATCCTATGATAAATAGGCTCCACATCCTGCATGATCAACCTCATTATCCTAATAGATATACTAATTGAAGAATTGTTGAATTAGAACCAACTTATCAGAATTCTTTCTAGGATAAGAAATAGACAAACAAATTGCATTACTCATATCGTCTAGTTCCGAGCTTAGCCAAGTCTAAAATTAATTATCTTCATTTTTGTGCGAGAGTGAAACGCTCAGCAAAACAATCTGGTGAGCAAAGCCACTGTATGATTTTAAAGCCACTTGAAAAAAAGCTTGTCTTAACTTCAAAGAGTCTAACTGCAGATTTTTTCCCATGCCAACTGTCTACAAAATCCATCAGTCTCATATGTCGTGCAAACCAATTTTACCATGATAGCCTTGGTGAGATAACTTGCAAGAGATCAAGAGGCATAATATATTTTAAAGAAAAATCCGGTGACTTTCCCACACTCAATTATGTTTGTTGAAATCATTGTGTGATCCATACAGAGATAGCACACATTTGACAATGAAATCCATTAACTAATGGAAAGGGGATAATAGCTGCTATATTCCCAGGCTGTAAGCTTGTTGCACTAAGGTAATTGCACAGTTTAAATGAAATATCTTATATTTTCTCTCCAATTATAGGTACCAGTTGAGTGTCATGGTATACCCTAAAATACAACACAACAAACAAAAAAATCCAAACTTGTGTCTGAGATGCTTCAAGCAATGCTAATACCTCAAAGTCTATTGAGGAGTACAGGATTTAAATCAAAACTTCTACATAGGCATCGCTTGTCCAGTTCATGCCAGGAAATCACACTTCAATTTCCTCTGGCTTTACCAACCTAGATTAAAGGAAAATAGTTTTAACAGTTAATAGCTAGTGAAGTTAGCCAATTGGCAGCTTTCGGAAGAAATATCTGTATACAACTTTTTTGGAGACTATAACTCTAGTTTTCAAAGAAACTTTGTTTTAGATATATGTACAGTAGCAAGATGCATTTTCAGAAGAAATATCTGTATACAACTTCTTGGAGACTATAACTCTAGTTTTCAAAGAAACCTTGTTTTAGATATATGTAGTTGTACAGTAGCAAGATGCATTTTCTGGTCCATTGTCACCATAATCCTTCAGAAAATTATTTCAGGCTTTAGAAATATCACAATTTAGAAATATTCTCATCAATAGTCACCACAACAGGCTTTATGCATTTTCTAATCAACTGTCACCTTAACCTTTAAGAAAATTATTTCAGCCTTTAGCAATATATACTCACAGGAGTGATGTTGAGCAGGATTTCAATTTTCAAATAAGTTGCAGGCGGGAATTGCCTGGGAGGCACAGAGGAAGATGAAGAGGATGAGGATGATAATGGTGGTACTGAAGAAGACTCTATCGAGGCATTGCAGGATGAGTGGAACCATCTGCTCGAAGTGATGTCATTGAGCAGGATTTCAATTTTCAAATAAAATTGGGTGGGAATCGCCTGGGAGGTGCAGAGGAAGATGAAGAGGATGAGGATGATAATGGTGGTGCTGAAGAAGACTCTATCGAGGCATTGGAGGATGAGTGGAACCATCCGCTTGACGAAGATGAGAGGAACTTTTGCTTGGAATTTGGCTGGAAGCCCAACAACATTCAGCTTCGAAGGCCCATAAGATGTCTTTTCCTAGTGAGCTGCTTCTGGTGCCAAGTAAAGGCTCCTATCTTTCGCCAATTCCAGCAAATGGGATCAAGTTAGGGGTTGTGAAGGGGTTTACCCCTGCAAAGAGAATGATGCGGTCCTGGTGTGTCTAGAGAGGTGTGTTGTGGCAAAGTCCCCTCCTGCCCCTTTAGTGATTGTTATTTCGATGGACCTAGCTTATTTGCAAACCTGGGTAGTCAGGGTGGATATTGTTGGCTCGGTGGTAACAGGAGATCAGAGATTTGTGGTATAGTGTGCTGGTGACTCTATTGCTCAACACCTAGTGCCTGAGATAGAGAGTCAAAGCAAGTTCAAGGTGTGGCCAAACTTGAAAGTTATTGCTTCCAGTGGTGTGTTGTCTCAACAAAAGACTTAATGAGGTTGCTTCCGATAAACAAGGCATTGCTTTTTCCTTTCCTTTGGTGCTGACTGGGGAGAGCCAACATCTTTCTCTTTGGATTCTTGACTCCACTGTTGATAGAGCTGCCTCAACACCTGAGTTGTCCCATATTGGGAGGTTTTTGGGGGCAAAGTCAAACATTGATGCCTTAAGAATTGGGCCAAAAGAAAGTGAAACCGTTGTGGCCCTTTTGAGATTGCAGCTATGGTCAACGGCTTCTTTTTTATCTCTTCCTCAAGTCAAGAAGACTGTTCAAACTTTGTTGGGTGGACCACATTTCATGGGCAAGTTTGGGCTTTTCCTTAAGAGGTGGGCTCTAGGCCTTTGGTGTATTGGGAGGATGTCCTGAAAGGAATTGCCTCTTCAGCTGACCAGCTCATTACTTTTGACCCCATGACCATTCCTAGGAAACATTTATTGTTTGCTAAATTTTGTGTATGCAGATGCTAGTAAGGTGCTTATTACCTTATCCTCCAAAGTGGGTGATTGGGTGCAACATTTTGTTTACGAGGGCTCCTCACTTATGTGTCAAAAATGCCTTACAGCTTGCCATTCCTTTAGGTACGTGGTCAATAGGAGTTTAATAATATCAGGAAGAAAAATTATCTCATGGTATCTATCATCCTCAATGTGTTGCAATACCTCTTTTGAAAATTGCTGATGCGAGAAAGTACTTTGGTGGGAGGGTCATGGAGGCGGACTATGGGTCACACTTTCCTAGCAACAAGAATAGGGGGAGGATATTCAGATTGATAATACTTGTAGCTCTTCTTGCGTGTTCCAACCCTCATCCAATGCACTTTCTCCAAAAAGGGATAACAAGAGAATTTAGAAGGATGCAAGTTGGATTAATCATCATATGATTTCTTTTGAGGATGGGTCAGCTTTTAAGGATGGAATTACGGCCAGGATAGTTAGTGACCACAAGGATGCTACGGATGGAAATAATGGAAATTTTTAGTGCTATCTTGTGTGATTTGGCTTTAAGCCACCTTGATTCTGTGTTAATGTCATTTTGTGCTCCTATTTGGGAGCTGTTACTTCTATTCATTATGCTCGATTGCTTTCTTTGAGTGCGGTCTGTTTGCTGACAGGGTGCAGTCTTTGTGCTGTGTGCTTCACAAAACATGTACTTGTAACATAGCTTTCTTAGAAAATAGGGGTTGCCAGAAACTGCTGCATCTTTAAAATTGCCCTGCCTTATCCTAATTTTTATTTCTATGCTACGAATATGCATGTTGATGCCTACCAGCTATCCAAATAAAACAAATCTAATATATTTTTCTAGTTGTTAGCTCCTCCGATTTATTTCATCAGTGGTGATGTTGGCTCTTACACCCTTCATTGAGCCCTACCAGCTACCCAAATAAAACAAATCTATAATATATTTTCCTAGTTGTTAGCTCCTCCGATTTATTTCATCAGTGGTGATGTTGGCTCTTATACCCTTCATTGAGCCAGCTCTTTGTCCAAATTGTGCAAATTTCTTTTAATCATCCACATGAGTGAGTGGATAACTTCTGGCTCCCTTAAATGTAATTTTGTCTATCAACAAAAACATTTTAAAAAGTCACTTATATAAAACTCAGCAACATAAAGAACATTGCAACCTCATAAGAAAAGGTGGGTCATTTGCCTTTCTAAAAAAGGAATTACAAGAAAACATTCAATTATGAATCAAGAGAATATAAGCCAAACATGTTATCTGATTTAGTCATTGGCATCCAAACATGAATTTGAGTTTATTAAACCCAGATTAGGCATCTACCAAATGCTAAGGTCCATTTTCCCTAACTTAGCTAAATCTATATTACCCCCACTAACATGCCAAACAACATTTCTCTTTAATGTAAAGAATAGCTTATTCCTTTGGGTACATCTGATGAAGATAGATATTGCTCTCCTTCCACGCAATGAGATTAATTTTTGACAATTTGACAACATATGTACTTAGGAAATGGTTAACACTTTATTGTTGTATGCCTACGCACGCTGACTTACAATCATTCTCACCCAAAGCACACTTAAATTCAGTCTGCCTCGTTAATATGCGAGGCTAATACAATGAGACAACAAATGCAAAAAACTTATAATGCAGAATAATAAACAGATATTATATGCATAAATTAAGGCAGAACTTTGTTGCTTTCTTCTATCCACTTTCTATTCAACGGATTATGCCTCTGGGGTTTTATAGGCACTTTAGCCAATGCACATTACTCCAGTTTACAAACACATGCAATGCAAATCATGGCACCAATCTCACACAACTGCAAAAAAAAAAGCACTTAAATTGAATCTTACAGTACAGATTGAGCAGTGCACTCCAATTAATTGGGTTGTGTTCACAGATAACAAGATATATGCTCTTAACATTTTCAGTTAACTACAAGATTATTGCACAATAAGGGAAAGACACATTATGGTGCCAACATCCGCAGAGTACAAAACTAAGACATGTTATGGTGCCAACATCCTCACAGCACAAAACAGTTTTTAACAAAACACAACAAAAAGACTTATACCAAAATTGCGAAAAGGTTCATCAATCTGAGGAAAGGATCAATTCAACCTTACAAGGAAGACTTCTTTCTTCAAAAGTTCCTGCAATTGTGTTCAAGCATTCAATGTTGAGCACATAAACTCATTTGCACTGGAAATGATGTCCTTGATGGCCTGTGCATCCTCATCCACTACAACTTCAAGCATTCAAGAGTTGTAATTCTTGCTCAAGTCTATCGAGTCCAAGCTTCTATTGAGCCTACCATGCATCCACCAAGCTTGTGTATTTAGAACCATATTGGCAATTTTGTCAAATTGTCAAAAATCATAACGAGCAATTGTGAGGAGGTTAAGGCAAAAAGCAATTCAGTCTGAAGAACATTGAAATCAAAGTGGTTTTCAATTGCACAATGCCATTTGTTGTTGAGATGTCATCTTCTGATAATTATAAATTGATTGGTATGCAGCAATTGTACCGTGCTACAAGTGAACCATGACCAATTCCATAAGACATCATCCACTTGAACCTAGGCCACTTTTGCATTCTCAAATGCAATGCATTGTGCTACCAATTTTTCATCCTGCACCTTGACTTGCTGCAGTGCATCTACCTGCACCTGCACCTCTACCAATCTTTCCTCTACAAGTCGGACGTTGTTTGCTGCCACTAGAGAAATTGTTTTATGCTAGCCCAATTTGTGGGCACCATCTCTTTTGGTAGTTGCCTCATTGTGTTGACTCCAACCCAATCATTGAAACATGGCTTACGTAGTTGCTAAAGAAAGCACAGGCCAGCTTTCATTCAGTCATTGCTTTGAGTGCTAAAACATGTGATTAGCCATCCAGCTATGTTATCAACACAACACCTTAGAAGTTTGTAGACAAAGGCCTCAAAAGTTGGCTGAGGAACTAATGTAACTTTGAACTAGAACATTGGCACTTGGCTCGGATACAAGCACGGGAATGATTGAGATTGGGAATCAAGTGACACATTGCTCTTTACAGATGTGCACAAGAACCTTACCAAATGGAGCTAACAAAGGCACATGAAGTGGTGAAACCAACTGGTTCAAATAGGAGGAACTAGAGGCAATGGAAGTGTTACTAACTAAAGCAAAGGAGGTGCAACTAACAAAGGCGATGGAGGCACAAATTGCTTTTGTGCTGAACCAGAGATAGGTCATTGTGCCTTCACTTGTTGGCCCTTGTTGTACAGGTGATGGTGGGATGCCTTGTTGTTGGCTTTGTTCATGCACTTTTTTTTCTTCTACCTTATGCTCCTATTTGGTTTGAACAGAAACCTCGTGGTTCTCACTTGCACTTTGGAGAAAGCAATGTTGCTTTACCTTTTCCTTTGCCACACTTCTGCTTATGTCACGAAGTTTCCCTGACAATAGGCTATTATGAAATAGAAAGCACAATAGGGGGAATCAAGGTATCAACTAGGATACCATCCTTCAATCATGCATGTTTTGCCTCCACATAACTCATCCAAAACATAAGGCAATTGGCTTGGTATGCAATCCTCCATCATCAAGACATATTGCTTGACAATGATGGGGATAAATGCAACAAGGAAAATCTAGGAATTACACAATAACTGTCCACAAATTGCAATATAAGCACCCTTCCAAATAATCCATGAGATTTGCATGCATTTCTACATTACATACCTTTGTAGAGTACTAGAAAAATTTAAAGAAACACACACTAGCACACTCATTGCCTCATTGGTACCACTCACCATACCATAGTGTATTCAAGCATGTGCAAACGAGAAGCTTGCCATAGCGAAATTCAGCACCTTTCTCCCATATTTTTTGTGCATTGATGATTGTATCATTCACTAAGAAATTAGCACAATCGTAAATGACCTATTTTACCCCCACTTGGTATCCGAAATAGGCTATTGCAACTATGACATCATGTGAGGTTGACTTCCACAATAGCTTCATACCAACAAGCTAGAAACAAGAGAAACTAGAGGCAACACATAGCTAATTGAGGTGAAGGAGGAAAAACTAACAAAGGCAATGGAGGCATTGATTGTTGTTGTGCTAACCTGAGATAGATTCATGTGCCTTCACTTGTCTCGAAGTGGCCCTTGTTGGACAAGTGATTGTGGCATAACTTGCTGCTAGCATTGTTCATGTGTGTTTGCAACTTTTGCCTCACACTCCTCTTTAGTTTAAATGTGAACCCTAGTGGTTCCATGCTTGCACTCTGGAGGAGGTGGTGTTGCTTTACCTTTTCCTATGCCGCACTTTTGCTTCTACTGCACAATTTCCTCAACAATAGGCTGGTATGGTGTAGAAAGCACAACATGGGGAATCAAGGTATCAACTAAGAAACCATCCTTCAACTAAAAACTTTCTACCTCCACATATCTCTTTGTTTGTTACATAAGGCAACTAGCTTGGCATGTGGTCTCATCATCAAGATATATTGCCTAACAATGATGGGAATAAACAAGGAAAGTGACATCTAGGAATTCTACAACAAAATAAGATGTCACATGATATTTTCCCATGCATTGCAATATGAGTGTCCTTGCCCATTTATCCATGAGGTTTAGGTGCATTGCAAAATCGCATGACTTTGTAGGGTACTAGAAAAGGTCAAAGAATAACACATTAGCATGCTTGTTGCCTTGTCAATATTGCTCACTAGTATCCAAGTATGTGTAGAAGAGAAGCTCATTGTAGCGAAATTCATCACCCTTCTCCCATGCTTCTTGTGCATTGATGATCATATCACTTACCAGGTAAACAACTAGTCATAAATAACTTGCTTTATCCCCACTTGGTATGTTGCATAGGTTCTTGAAAATGTGGCATTGTGCAAGAGCAACTTGCACAATAGCTTCATACTAATAACCCTTCAAGTCATGCACATGCAAACACCCTCAACATCAAGCACATTAATGCCTCAATGGCCCCTATGACTTTTGACCAATTGACACACCTACACTACATCATGCTTAGATTCTAATCCCTCTTCAAAATCAAGGTATGTCTTATTGTTGTCTGTAATATCCCTCTTCGCGTATTGATCAATCATGAGGAAATTTTCTAACCTTTTCTATTCCCGGAGGTTAGGAATCAATTAATCAATAAGAAGATATGAGAATAATTAAATTGGGGCCAAAAAGCTATAGTTTTGTTTAATTTTATTTAATTATTCATTATGAATAAATGTGGGGCCACTTTAAGTGACAACTTATCATTCACTAGGCGTGCAGCATGGGGGTTAATAAATTAAAAGAAATGCCTAAGTCTTTATATTTGCAAAAAGGGCGATTTATTAATCTGGACATAAGATCTCTTTGAGGGATCGATGGCTTTTTTGGTGAATAGGATAAAAGGCTTCAATGGGCTTGAGAGAGGCATTGAGAATCATTTTTAACTTATTTTTCTCCATCGAGCTTTGCAGAAGAATTACTCCAGGACAGAACCCCTGGCCATGGAATGAATGGGACGAAATCCCCACTCATTTAATAATAGCAGCACACACACACAGCAGTCTACAGTTGAAGGAAGACGTCAGATGCAGACAAGAAATCGCAATACTAATAGGCGCAGCTCTGTCAAAATTCACAGCAGCATCAAGGGTCTGGAAAGCGACATATATGCACACCAAGATCTGATCAAGGAAGGTGATTTGCAATAGTAATCACAGCCAGTACCATATTTTCTGTTTATACAGAAATATGCTTGGTATGTCTCATGAACTTGTAGCAATCTGGATTCAATAAATAATCAGAAATTCTACAGTTTGGTTGAATTTACTGTTACTGAATTTCATTATATCTCAATACTGTACATGCATTAAATTTCTCTTGCTCAAAACAAACCATCTGAAACATTAAACAATTTGCAAACATTTAATTGTAATGCAATGTATCTGAGCTAAGGATATTTCATTTATCCCCAACTGGTATGTTGCATAGGTTCTTGAAAATGTGACATTGTGCAAGAGCAACTTGCACAATAGCTTCATACCAATAAGAATTCAAGCCGTGCACATGCAAACACCCTCAACATCAAGCACATTAATGCCTTGATGGCCCCTATGACATTGACACACCTACACTACATCATGCCTAGATTCCAATCCCTCTTCAAAATCAAGGTATGTCTTATTGTTGTCTTCCCATAATTGAGCACATGGAAAACCAATAAATTCAAAAATAGACAAATGAGAGACAGAAGTGCACTTTCCATTTAAATACAAAACACTATTATGGTACTGGCTGTGATTTTTGCACTTTTGAATGAGAAGCTCAAAAGTGCAAAAATATAGTAACTTAAAAAGTCACACCAGCCCAATATCAAGTAAGAGTTGTCTAATCTAGTTCTATTTCCACCTTATCTAGCCAATCTGCATGTTAATGACATTAGAGCCAAGCTACTTCAAATCATCAACTTTCTCACAAAGGTGGTTAAAATCCTTGAGCTTTTAGTACTTAATTGCAACCCATAAAATCTCCTTGGATGTCGCATCCTTGTACAACTTGCATAAGAGCAAGCTCCACCTCGTCATCTAGCTTGGCATTTGAAAGGTACTACCTAATCTCTTATTGTGCTTATTACGGAGTGCATCTATCTAAGCCTCCTGCCATTGTCCCCTCTAAACTTGAAACACTACAAAAAATTTAGCTAAACATCTTATACAATGAGATGGCTTCCATTATGTTTGTTCCAAACAATAGTGGTTCTTATAGCTGCACATAACAATTAATAGTATTTACCATGAGATGACTGCATAGCTTTGAGATATGTGTCCACCATACACAACATCCAATGAAATAAACGCTATAACAAGTGCAAAGACATTCTTTTAACCCTAAGTTTAATGCTTGTAAGGTGCCCTGCATGTTGACAAGTTTTTCCATGAAATTCGCCAAAAATGGTGAGCCTCACAAGATGTCATTCCGAAATGACAATTAATTCTTGCTTGCAGCCTTTGAAACAACAAAATTTTTGACAAGGCACCTCTTCCTCCCTAAATCAATAGGTATGCATGCTAGCAACACACATACAAGGAAATGTCATGATGAAGTGCATTCAAACTTAATGCTACATATCTAGTTAGACCTAACATAGACATCCCTAAACAATCTTATAGCCATACAAAATTGTTGTAGTTGAATACTTAATACAGACACGTGTGTGCAAGACTTTCAACACGTGTACACAACCCTTCATTGAACAACACACTATGCAATATCGTGTGGTGAAGATGGATTTGCAAAACAACCCTCCAATCCTTGTGTATTGGTGTGGTGGACAACATACTACAATTTGCCATTTCATGCACCAAGCATTGAGTTTTGGTGATAATGATAAGCATGTAATGATTGCCTAAGCTCCCAAACTCCCTTTGTGTGCCCTTTGCACATTATGCCTTAGAGCACTTAGCTAAGCCATTTCTTGTGTTTTACTATAACATACATTCTTTCATGCATAAAATATTATAGTTGTTTAAATAAAGATATGCATTTAAAATTTTAAACCAAATGCACAATGTCAAATACAAAATAGAACTACTCCACAACTAATTAGCACCTACCTAGATACAAACTTATTTACATTGGTCTCATAGTACTAAGATACTAAAAAGGTGCATTGCCTCAAAATTTTAAAAAAAATTGCAAAAATTAATGGTTGCAATCACCTTGTGAGCAAAAGTATTTTAAGCTTAAATCAAAGATTCAAAATGATGCAATACATTGTTGCTCCACATAAGGCTTTGAACCCAACACCATTCACTTTCCCCCTCAACAATATTCCATCCAATGTATCCAAGCACACTATGCCATTTGCTGAGATATCACAAACCAAATATGTGCCCAGCCACTGAACTTTCAACTTAAATAGATGGCACTAAAACTGGTTGTCGATAAGGAGCACTAAACTTACTAGTTGAAACTCGCATTGCTTGATGTGACAATCATGACACTATTTTTGTCTTTGTTTTTCCATATGCTTACTCCATAATGCTAGAAACCAGTTTTCCTCAAGACTCTTCAATTCTTAAGGTTCTCTTGCAAGGATTCCTCTTCATCAAGGTGCACAATCTATGCAATTCTCAAACTCGGTATCAGGAATTCTAATAGGATGACAACTTCTTTACCATACACCAATTGAAATGGGTTGTAACCTATAAGCCTTTTTGAGGTTGTGCAATACACCCACAACTCAAAAAAGCACCCTTTTAGCCCAATCACAGTGACGTACATCACAAACCTTTAGTAAAATATGGCCTAAAATTATTAAAGGCTTCAATAGTACAATTGGCCTACAAATGGTAGGATGTGCTTCAATAACATTCTATTTTGAACATACACAACAATACTTAAACAGTACAGGCAGTGATATGTGCTCCTTGATTGCTAGTCATCCTCAATTGACACCCAAATTGCATGATATTTTCAAATATGAAGCACATTGTCATCTCATCTGTACAATCCTTTGCTGGCTCAACTTTTCTTGTCAAGAGTAATCCATGGTTGTTATCACATAATGCACTCCAGTACATCGTGCAACAAATTTAACTGGTCCCACAAAATCAACCACCCATTTTTCAGATGACGCTTGGGCTAGTGCTGGATTAGCAATAACTCGTCTGATGCAAGAGCATCCAAGTTTGCAAGCAATCCTTCATCACCAAAAATAATTGCAAGTTGCAAGTTTTGTTTTCAATTTCTTTTTCTTTCTTTGTGTGTTTTGTTGCTATTAGATTTCATCAACTTGCTTCTTGGGAAGAGCTACAAGAAGGTTTCAAATGTGTCTTTGACACAGTCACCAATAGTGGTGTTAAGAAAGCATTAGTTTGTTGTTTCAAACCCAAATCAAGCTGCTACAGTTCCTTTTTTTCAATTAAAATGAGCTGCTACAGAAACAAGGCTGTGTATTTCTACTATAGAACCTGTGTATTTTTTCTAATTCTGTTTACAGCTACAAGACAACTGTATTTTCTGCTATATAACCTCTGTTTTCAACTAAAGGGACCGTGTGTGAATTTTAATGTGTAAAGCTTTGAAGCTACTATAGTAAATTCTATAGGAGC
>VDFB02058242.1:473510478-473626717 GCA_007258455.2 Sequoia sempervirens
TGTATTGAGCACTACACTGTGGGTCTCATCCTTCCCTTTGGTATTTACACCATCAAACAACTCAGAAGCCGAGACCATCCATCACTTATACAAACATTTACCTTAAACTTACTAATATTGCTTCTTAATATAAGCTTTTGTATCAACAAAGTTTTCCTTGATCATTTCAATCTTTTGTTCCATTTATGACAATATTTTTTGGTCTAAGGTTAATCCTATTCCCTAGTTTCTCCCAACTTTTACAAATTTAACCCTTCTTCCCATATAATGGACCAAACCTCAATGACAAAAGTTTTATTATAATATAAGTAACTGACTAACTTAAAGTAATACATTGAGCATTCATTCGATTGAATCTTTCATCTAATGATAATGGTTTACACAAAACCTTAACATTACTTGTTTCTTCCCATTTGAGATAACCTTCATAGAAACATTAAGCAACTGCTTCACACAATTTGTTGTTTCGGATAAATATTCTATAAATCAAATTTCTCAATCAAAATTGGTTACCTTGGCGAGCCTATCCACCATAACATTATGTTAATTCTATTGATATAGAGAGATCAATCTGTTCTAATGACCTACCACTTCCTCACTGGGATTTTTCAAGAGTATATAAATCTTGTTGATGACGATATCATGTCTCCATCCTTTGACATATTGGACAACAACTTGCTACATACCTTGCAACATCTTACTCTTTCCCTTCTATATTATAGTGGTTCCTCATCCGACAAAGAATTTTGTCATTCCAATGTCTTGAGTATGACATCAACTTACCTCATTTCATTCCTTAACCTTCCAAAATTGACACTTAGGTTCTTTCTCCAATTCATAATAGTCCATCTTGTCTAGTGAAATCTTTTCCATGGACAGTTGATGCCACATACAATTCTCAAAACATAATAATTAAATATTTTTGTGGAGATAAAACTCCTTCATCCTAGGTCATCCATACCCTAGATTTCTTTTGTCCTCTTAATCTTTTTCAAAATATTAATCCGATTCCCAAAGTTGTAATCCAATTTTTAGTTCAATCTACTTCTTCTGATGAGCATTTTAATAGTTGAGTACCAATCCTCATTACATCATGTTAGTTCGCTATTGTCTTCCAAAAGATGTCAATTACATACTTATTTTCCAAGCATGAACGTTTCCTCTATAACTTGCAATCACGAGTATATGAATCTTCCCTTTATGATCTATGCATAGGTAATAATCTTGCCTTCCATGATTAAGCATATTGTCTATCCTTCTAGAAGCATCTGTTGATCTTCCAAAACAACTATGTATAAAATATTGTGTTGTAATTTTTTCTTTCTCATTGTCAAAAGCCTTCGACCTTTCCACTACATTTCTCCATTACCTTAACCTCTTTGACTTTAATAACCTTATTGTGGTCATTGAGTTCATAACTTTGTTTAAAAATTCTCTCCTAATAGAGATATAACATTCAAATTCCTTGAAAAAGGGAATTTTCTAAGTACATCTACTCTCCCTCTTCCCCCCTTAGGGTTTCCAAAAATTTATATCATCTTTAAAGTTGAACTCTTAGCAATCATATGCTCTCTCCAAATTGAATTGATTAATCATTCCTTGTTGTTGGCTTTTGATAGTTGATTGTCTATTACTTTCCTTTCTTACCCTACATGGTATGCCTTGAATATACTTTTTAATTTCCAAAATTAGATTCATCGTCTCCTTCTAATCTCTCATAATCAGTAGTTGGATCTACCGTAATGAGATCTAATGAATAAACAACTTTACAAGCCAAGAGGTACTCTAGTATTTCATTCCTAATTCTCTCTTCCATGTATACTAATATCCTTTTAGCCATAATGGAAGAATATCTTGTATCTGCAAAGCCCCTTTTGTTGTTGTGTCAATTGAGATTTCTTAAGGATCCCTATGTCAATTGTGTCTTCACCTTTGTGATTTGTTTCCAAGTTATTCTTTCATTTTGACACTTAGTCTCCCTCCTTATCCAATTTCCTTTTGGAACATCTAAACTTAAGTTTACTTTCATTGGCAAGTTGGTATGTTTAATCTACACTTCAACCAAACTATGCTCTAGTTGAGCCCTTTGTCCAATTTGTTTGATTTTCTTTCCAAGCTTTTACCTTGCGATCAACTTTCAAAGTAATTTCGTCCAAGTTCTTGGTAATCCCACTTTCTCATAACTTAAACACTCTAGGTTAGAAATCTAAATTGACCTTATCTTTTATGGTTGTTGGAATCATGTTGGCTTTTATTCTTCACAGGTTGCTTCTTTTTTTGACCATTCTATTCTCTACCCTTTTTTCTAAGGTACTAACTCTTCACTCTTGGCTCCAATCATCATTGCCAAATTTTAACCTAGTATTGAATCAGATTTGTCAAGGGTTATCCTACCTCCTAGATTCCTCTCTTGTTGGTTTTATTTCACAATTTTTTTTCTTTCTTCTTCAACTAAGTTTCCAATTTATGCTATCAATTAGTTCTATTCCAAATAAGCATACTCATAGATTTACTAAATCCAAAATCCTAGATTCTTTGCAACTATAGGTTGCTATCAATAAGGGGGATTACTTCAATTCTTCCTATCCCTTAGAATCATTTAAACTATTTTGTATGGCAGAAGTACTCATTGCTAATCATCCATAACCTTCCTACTGAACCTGGTTGCATAATCTTTTGCAATCCAAAGGTGTATCCTAATAAGTTGTTGGTTTAGGAGTTTTCAATTCCAAGGACAATTCTTTTCAAATCCCAAATTTTAATAAGTTTTTAGGAATCTTAACTTCACTTTTTGTTTTTCCTTTGTTCTTTTCATCTTGCCCTCTCGGCGTAGGAACTTCCAACCATTATCTTTCAATAGGGTTTACACATCACTTACATAATGAGCTCATAGGTTCCAGAGCTGAACCTAGTACCTCTGATACCACGTGTAAGATACACAATGTTCTTCACAGTAAAATTTTCTATGTTTTACCCACAAGTGAATAGTTTATGCATCTACTTTTAAGAGCAATAATTTTTTTTCCCTTTGAATAATAAATGCACATTTGAAACATATTTCAAACTTTCCCATTGCATACAAAATAATTCCTCTCATTAATTCAAATGATGATGATACATACTCTCCATATGACATTTCATATTTACAATTTCCATAGAGATGGATACATGAGTACATAGCTTCTAAGATCTTACCAAAATAGAGATACAAATGGTCTAGATGTCCCTATTTGGGCATACATCCTTGATGTCCCCGTCGCTGGTGCATACACTCTAGATGTCCCCGTCGTTGGTGCATACATTCTAGTTGTCCCTAATACTAGTGTGTACATCCCAAATCTTGGCCGCCAACTGAAGAGGATAAGCATCACTCAAGCACTTTTCTTCCATCCTCAAAATTATTGTGGTCCCCCGCACATCTACCTAATCAGTAAGATGGATCTACCCTTTGACGAAGAGATTGGATTGGTAACCTCATAACAATAGCCTATTATGAGCTTGGTGTTGTTTCCTATATGTTTCTTGATTGACATACAGTGGTTACAACTTACATGTATGAACATCCCATGCCTAGTATGTAAGCACATATCACAGTGAAACTGACAGTGTAAACAATGGCTACTTACACTATTTTGGCCAAAGTTTCCATTACCCTAAACTTAGAGTAGACATCACTGTTTCACTCACCTTCCTAGCTTGATTTGGATTAATGACTATTCATATTCTATACCTAGGTTATCCCCTTTCCCACGGATCTGACCAATCCCAAGAATAACCCACATAACATCTCATAATCAAATTACTTAACTACCTAGTATATCAAAATACATAAGTTGTCCCCTTTCCTATGGATTATCCCAACCCCAAGAATAACCTAATCATCCATACAGTTTTCACAATGTCACAACATCAAATGAATCTATTTCAAAAAGTATAATCTCAACAATCAATGTCTTCAATCAAGAGTATAACTCAACAATAAATGAATCTCATCAAAAGTATAATTCTCATCAATAGCCGACTTCAATTTAAAAAATATAAACTTCAACATTAAATGACCTTAATCAAATATATAAATAATAATCAAATGATCAATCAGACTATATAGGTTAATCCCTACCCATGTGCATAAATCAATAATCAAGTAAGCATCCCAATCAAATAGGTTCTCAACCTAGGGTTTCATTTGAATGTAGAGCAATGATCAAGTGATCGAACAAGTAAAGATTATCAATATGGTTTGCATGACATCACATCCTATTGATGATGACATATCTATTTTACCAACATAATCATTGTATTTTCTAACCTCATTAACCACTAGGGTTTACCTAGCATAATATGCTATCAAATACAAGTTACCTCAAGTCATTGATGTAAACCACATTTCTTAGTTCATTCTACATACGCCTAGTGTGGACATCCTACATATAGTGATGACAACTACGTAAAGTATCAATACTTCACATACATACAAATCTTTCCCATATATAGGGTACATACAAATATAACTAATAAGATAGGTTCTACAACGTAATGCACAACCAAGAAATACACAATCATAAACAACTTTGCTGCATACTCAAAAGCATTCTTTCCCAACATAGTAAACAAACTAATTTATCCTTTTCAACATAAAGACAAAGGTATAGAAACTAGCATGCCTATATAATGCTCCAATTGATTAAACTCCTTCCTAATATGAATCCTCAAGTTTGATTGATACCTCGTCCAAGATCCATTCAACTACCCTCTTCTAACTTCTCACTAAACCTCACAATAACCACAAATATGATATACCAAAATAACTCTCAATTCACAAGCTCTCACAACAAAATAGCATCAAGATAATTCAGAATGATAAGTGTAGCATTTGGTAGAATGGGAACCTTTATTTATACTAATTTGTGAGAAATTGAAGGCTACAAACAAGTAAGTATTTTTACCACCTTTCTTCCTCATGCAACGACTCACTTACAGGTTTGCAACACATGTTAGTTTCATGGTTGAGTCAACTTAGTATTTGGGACAACAAGCTGAAAACATATTTCCTAATTCAAATTCCATTTAAAATGATACCAAGTTTGCACTTGGCTGATTCAAAACACTTATTTGCAGACTTATTTGAATTCGTAGATTTCTTTTGCATTACATCCTCTTCTAAATATGGTGCCACCTCTATGCTTTGGTGCCACCTTCACAGGAACAACCTGCTGACTTATTATGTGTTTCAAATAGCATTCACTTCTGTGTTTAAGCATTTAACACATATGCCATCCTTCATATGTGCTATGCTTTGATGTTTGACTTAGTCTCACATACTTTATGCACAAAAAGAGACTTCTAATACATTTCAAATTGTATTCACTTATTTTGCCTATGTTGCTACTTTATCCTCTTATAATGCCTAACCTTTGACTCAGTCCATACTTTGATTAATGCATAGAGTTTATATTAAGTATTGCATATCATAAGGCAATGATATATTCTTTATTCTAATACTATTTTCCTATGTTTTGATTCACTTTGTGTTGCCTCTTACTGCATTTATGTGCAGCCTTGGACTTGGCCATATAGTTGGCTTATATGCTAGGTTTACTATGCCTAGCTTACAAGACAATACATATATTTAATAGCCACCCCTTAGTTCAAGCGCAACATATAATATATGCTTCTTGCTCACTTTATGTGCATCTCATATAACATCTATGTGTGTGTGTGTGTGTGTGTGTGTGTGTGTGTGTGTGTGTGTGTGTGTGTGTGTGTGTGTGTGTGTGTGTGTGTGTGTGTTACAATGGGTTTGAGGTAGCATTTCATTCATCATGGTCCATTTATACTCAACCATATTAATGTATATGTGTAGCGCTTAAGTATGTAAAGAGAATGGCTTTTAATAATCCATTGGTAACTTATAAATTTCCTTTCAAATTAGCACTAGGTCTATAATATAATATTATAATATTAACATTATAATATATATATATATATATATATATATATATATATATATATCACTTAATATCCATATTAAACACACATAATCATGTATTCATTGGTTAACATATAAGTATAAACACACAAGGAAGAACTTTCAGTCAAAAGACTCAATCACATAACCCTAATCAAATACATCTACAAAACAAGACCAAATCCAAAACTATTGCAAAGCATTCCCATTTGATGACCGAAGGCTTCCTACTAGTTTTACAAACTAACTTGACTAGACCAACTAGGGTGTGAATGTGTGTGCATACTTAGTTAGGCTCATCAAAGATTACCAGACCAAGCTCCTCTCCTGAGTGATACTCCCCCTCTCGTACCTGAGGATCAACCTACTCCTCCATTCAACTTAATACAACACAAAGGTAGTTAGTTGTTCGCATATATATTTGCATCATAAATGAAAGCATTAAAGTATTCGTATTGAAATACATATTCATATTTCTATCAACACAAAACATAATCATTCCTTTTAAAGTAATAACATCATAATACATATTCAATATTTCATTCACTTATTCACTTATTAAATGTATCAAAATCATGATTTACATTCATCATCTTATTTACCCATGAAGGTAAAAGTAACTTGGTAGCAAAGAGATGGGGTGTAACAGAACATGGAAACAACACACCCTCAAACTTTTTAGACTGTATTATTATTTCAATACATTATTAAACGGGTCATATTAGTTCACATGACTAATATTAATATGTACCTATTTGATTTTGAATTATGTGTTACTTCACATGACTAATATTAATATGCACCTATTCATATGTATGTATGGATGTATTATAGTATACATATATATGATAACAACTCAATGACATTGGTGTCAACCACAAATTCAGATGGTAAAATAAAAATTATATTGATTCAAGGTTTTTCAATAATTTTAAAATAAATGTCAACTACAAATCTTGTTGATATGAACAATAGAATTGAATGTATTCATTTATCTATAGTATTGTATTGGCATTGACTCCTCTCTTATTACTATCCACTTTAAATCATTTCATGATATTATGTTTTTCTACTTGTATACAACATTTCATTTGTGCATGCACTATTGTTGGGATATTTGATGTTTTTTCATTAGTACATGCATTATATTTTTTTTTTGTGCATGCATGCTAGAGCGACTAGAGGTGAAAAGAGTATGTGGTTGGCAAACATATCAATGAAATTGTGTTTGTTAACATAGTAAAACTTTTGGGATATTTTGGTCTTATGGCTACTACTATGATTTTTATAGTTAAATTATTTGTCCTTTTACTGAAATGATATCCTGTTTTTTTTTTTAGTTGTTTAAATGATATCATGTTGTTATACTTGTATACAAATTTTAATTTTACATGCACTATTGATGGGATATTTTTATGTATGTTCATTACTTTGTGTATTACACATTTATTTTGTCAAGCATGTTAGAGTGTTGAGAGGTTTGTAGAGCAACTCATTTTGTAACCAAACAAATCAGGTAAAGTCTTTCAAGACTTAACTTTGGCAATGAACCACTAGGAATAATATATATTTTTGTTTATTACATTCTTCTTAGATTTTATGTAATTTTTTTCTTATATTCTATAACTGAGTTTTCATGTGTTGGCAAATTTTAGGGATTTGAATGCAATAATTGAGAATTTTTCTTCAAGATTCCTTCAATCCTCTTCAACCTAAGATCTACACATTCACAAAGAGAGGAAATGTTGGGCCATTTTAGGGGCTTTCCTCAATCAAACCCTGTGTAAGTGTTTCCACTTCCACAATGGCAATGTCAATGATAGAAATGATAATTGAAAGGAAGGAATGAGGAAACCACAAAGTGCTGCAACTCACCACCCTTCAATGGATTCCTTGAAGGACTAAGTCATGCACATAACCTCAAGGATTTGCATATTTCTTGCTTTAATGCTTGAATGCTTTGGATACCTACAACAAGGGTTAGCCTTCACAAAAAAACATGATAATATGTACACATGAACTCATATACACTTTGACATAATGCTTGGATCTTTAATTGCTGCAATAATACTATGAAATGTTGCTCTTGACTTGCTCTCAATAATATTATTTGCTCCCCAATTGTAGTTCTAGTTTCAAATTGTGAAAATACTAGGTATTTAAAGGTATTTATTCTAGTTTCTTGAAAATTAGATCCTGAAAGTTGACACTTGAAATTTGAATTTTAAAATACCAACAACAACATGTCCAAAAATGGGTCCCGGCTAAGAAGGGGGAACCATATTCCCAAGGGTGTATGTGTCTTGGCCCAAATTTATAAGACATGTCAATAATAACACATGAGTTAGATTCATTTATTCAATGCTTGCATTTTATTGAAATGGTACAAATGGGCTCCTAGAATGCATAATTTTAGGACATTAGGGGGTCAATTAGGCTCAATAATTTAGGGGGGCCAAAACATAGTGTGAAATTGTTAAGGGTGACAATTTTCTATGCTATAGACATATCATTATTTGGTTAGGGCTTGAAATATGAGCTATCATCATAATTTTAAATAAAAAGACTTAGAAGATGCTCATTTTATCTTAAGGGTGGAGATTAGATAGGATAAAGCTAAAATAAAACTTTGGTTGAGTCATAGGAAGGATGTTGATTCTTGTTGGTGTGAATAGGGGTATTGCCTAAATAGTTCCACTATTAGGTCCCTTTCACATCCTTTCACTTAAGTTTACTTGGGTTTCACATAGGATTTTATCACTTTATGTCTCATATCATAAGATTAAGACACTTGTCATTTAATCCTATGTTGACTTTTATCATTATGTCCTAGGTGATTCATCATTAGTTGTATCATTTCATAGGATTAAGACACTTGTCATGATATTGTCTAATCCTATGCCTCAACTTGGCTATATAACCAAGGGTCTCTCTCATTGTATATTGATTCTATTTTGCATTCATTGATAGGAATGCAGTTTATTCTTGTCATATTGATCTTTTGAGTATTTTGTGCTTCCCATAGGCCTTTAGATCTTGAGTGACTATCTTCATAGTCAAATCTTACATGGTATTAAAGCAAGTTGAGTGCCTTTGGTTAGCCTTTTAGGAGATCTTGAGTGAAAATCTTGTATTTTCTTGAAACATTGAGTATGCTCTTCTCTTGCATCTTTGGATGATCTAGAGAATCATAAAGGTGTGATAGAAATACCAGATTCTGGGGGGTTCCTTTTTGGCTTTTTATTTGTTGTCACATGGGACCCTCAACCCTCATTGGTACCCCTTAAACCTCTCTGATGTTGCCCTCACTGACAATTTAGGCTTTTGGTGTAGTGGCAATCAGTTTGTGTTAACAAAATTGGCAAATCCGCTGGGGAGGGTTCGACTCCCACTCTTGACACTCTTTTTGTCTCTCAGTCGAATGTGTCTGCCAACCTCTTGATTGGGGGAGTAAATTGTTGTCACGTGGGACCCTCAACCCTCGTTTGTACCCCTTAAACCTCTCTAATATCGCCACAAATTTTGTTAACATAGATCGACTGCCACTACACCAAAAGCTTAAGTTTTGAGTGAGGGCAACATCAAAGAGGTTTAAGGGGTATCGACGAGGGTTGAGGGTCCCATGTGACAACAATTTACCCCCCCAGTCGAGAGGTCAACAAACATAGTCGACTGCAAGATGGAAAGAGTGTCAAGAGTGGCAGTCGAACCTTCCCCAACAGAGTTGCCAATTTTGTTAACACAGACTGACTACCACTACACTAAAAGCCTAAGTTGTTAGTGAGGGAAACATCAGAGAGGTTAAAGGGGTATGGACAAGGGTTGAGGGTCCCATGTGACAACAGTTTACCCCCCAATTGAGAGTTTGACAGACATAGTCGACTGCAAGACAAAAAGAGTGTCAAGAGTGGGAGTCGAACCCTCCCCAATAGAATCGCCAATTTTGTTAATACACACCAACTGCCACTGCACCAAAATCCTAAGTTGTTAGTGAGGGAAACATTAGAGAGGTTTAAGGGATACCGATGAGGGTTGAGGGTCCCACGTGACAATAGTTTACCCCCCAGTTGAGAGGTCAACAAACATAGTCGATTACGAGACAAAAAGAGTGTCAAGAGTGGGAGTCAAACCCTCCCTAGCAAAGTTGCCAATTTTGCTAACATAAACCAACTACCAGTACACCAAAAGCCTAAGCTTTCAATGAGGGCAACATCAGAGAGGTTTAAGGGGTACTGATGAGGGTTGAGATTCCCACATGACAATAGTATTGTAGGTGCATTTTGGGAGCTTGTTACATTAGAGATGAGCTCACCATTGTGTTTGGAGTGCTTGAGAAAGTCAAATTTGCCTTTTATTTCATCCTAGTTGGACATTGGAGGCCAAATCTACAAGGATTTGAAGATTGAAGGTGGTTGTGAGATCTAGAAGGCAGCTACCACTTCAAAGCATTTTCAATCAAAAAGGACATCGCCATCATGCTCAAAAGGCCTAAAAATGTATAGATCAATTGTCAAATCATCAAATTTGGACAAAGTTTCCCTTTGAGGCAAAAATATTACAATCATTCAACCCATCAACAGGGTTTTCATTTTTTAAGGTCCTTAAACCATTCTCACCTACATGACCCATCCTTTGGTGCCACAACATTATTTTTTTGATATTAATTTATTCTCTAAATCATGCACACCCTTACATACCTAGAAAGTATGACTAGATCAAAAGTAGACACAAGACGACTCTTTGTTTCTAGCTCCAATGGAAAAGGTAAATATTTTGTTGATCTAATCATTGTAGGAATTAAAGAATTATTGCACTAAATTATGCATGTATCTAGCCAAAACTAAGTTCCAAATTGAATACCCTTAGCAAGAAAAATAGCTCCTCTGACTATCTTTCACCCTCTACTAAAAAAATTAACTTGCACACCTTCATCATTTAGTTTACTTATAGAAAGTAGGTTCTACAAAAATCTAGAGATATGTAATACAATATTAATCTCATTCATTCATCCATTAGGAAATTGAATCAAGAATCCACCATGACCAATAATATTTGGATGAGAATCATATCCAAGGTACTCCTTCCCACCATCATATTACTCATATTTTTTAAACCAACCTCAATGTAAGGTCATGTTGAAAGAGGCTCTAGAGTCTATCAACCATAAACCTTTTGATGCATGAGTATCCAAGATACCAAAAAATATCATCTCCATCCTAGGAGGATCTCTTAGAATCATCATTAAAATCTACTTTCTTCTTCCTTTCTCCTCCTCCTTAATATCTTTTCGTATATTTCTAGCTTAGTCATAATTCTAATATTTCACCTTAAACTTACTAGGAGATTTGGACCTCCCACAGGATTTAGATCTAGACTTATCTTGCTTCTTTTCCTTCTTCTTTCCTCTTTCTTTAGATTTTCCATGAATCACTAGGGCCTCCTTAGCTGACATAGAAATTTTCCTTTTTATTTCATCATAAATCAAATATGTAACCACTTTGATAATCTTGAATTTGGTGGTAGTGCTTGCAATGGTGATAACAAGGTGGTCCCATGAATCTAACAAAGAATACAACAAATTCATACACAAATAATCCTCCATTTTTAATCTCATGAAGTGTGATTAGATAACTACTATATTGAAGGCATTTATATGTTTGGCCACATAATTGCCATCCTCCATATTGAGGGTATACAACTTATATCTCAGGAAAATATTATTCACTAGTGATTTATCTTGATAAATTTCTCCAAGATTCTTCAGAAGGTTCATTGCAATAGTCTTTTCATATAGATTCAACAACATTGAACAGGATATAATGAGTCTAATAAGAACCTTTTATTTTCAATCCATCTTGTCCTAGTTTTCTTGTGATGTCGCTATAGGTTTGGATCTAGATGCCACAAGCGGTAGATCTTGGTTTATGAGCATATCATCCATCTTGAGTTTCCATAACTCAAAGTTTGTGCTTTAAAAATTCTCCATTTCTTCCTAAAATAAGATAAAAAAATCTTTGTTCAATCTCTTAAAAAAATTATTAAACAAAACTATCTACCTAATACCTAGAATCTAAGGTGGATAGGCTTTGATACCAAGTTCAAAAGGAAGAAAGGTACATGAATATTCTTCCTACACTAATATTTTGAGGAGATCATTATACAAATTTTAATTTTTTAACAACTATAAAAAGAATAATTATATAAACATAGATTAAATAATGTACTATAACATAGGTGTATGTGGAGAAAACCATTTTCAAAGAAAAACCCACACTCTAAAGTAAACATAGACTAAATAATGTACTATAACATAGGTGTATTTGGAGAAAACCATTTTTGGAGAAAAAACCGACACTCTAAAGTAGCCCAATTTATTATTTAGTAAACCACAATTACAATACACTTGTAGAGAAAGTCTTCACAAGAGTATCACTAGATAGAAAGTTTGTTAGGTCCCTAATATTATATCTTTTTAAATATAATAAAGTGAAGCACTTGTTTCATGCCAAACCTAAACATTAATTTTAGTTAATACACTAATTCCTCTTAATTAAGATGAGGGGGTTTGTCCCTACATAGTTAAGTCTATAAATAAGGATATGTTTCTCCCAAACTATCATATCATCAAATGTTGAATTCATATATTATTAATAAATTATTGGTCACCCCTCGAAGTGGTCTACTATGTTACAATTTTTTTCATTTATTTCGAAGAAATTTCATAACAAGTGGTATCAAAGATGTTATTTGGGCCAATATTTTATTTCTGCCATAAATTATAGACAACTAAATTTCAACCTAATTTTTTCTAGGTTTAAGTTTGAAATGACTAGATTTGGTGGATATTTAGCCAATCAATGGAAAATATACATGGACAAATAGAAGGAAAGATTTCCTCTAGATAGAAAAATCATTAGATAGATTTTTGTCCTCACCAAATTGGGTGGTAGGAGATTATCTCTTAGAATCATAAATTCTGCCTTTAACTGCCTCAAATCATTTTGTAATATCTCTAAAAATTTCATCAAAATCATCAAGGTCAAATAAAAAATTTGCTTTTAAATTTGAAGTGATGTGGTTCAACCATTCAGATTTTATACATTTACTAAGACAATGGTAGATTAGTGTGCCTTTTTGTCAAGGTTCCAAAATGTTTCAGTTTTGTAAGAAACTCAAATATATAAAACAACAAATTAAGGTCTGGAATGTGCAGGTCTTCAAAAACATTTTTGTGCAAAAGGATATGGTCTTTAAACAACTTTTAGAAATAAATGAAAACATAATTTCTCATGGGATGGATGTAGTGGCATTTGAAAAACAAAAAAAACTACAATTGGAATGGAATGATTTACTAACATAGGAAGAGGTGTATTGGAGACAAAAATCTACATAATTATGGCTAAAAGATGGAGATATAAACACAAAAAAAATTATATTTCAACTTAAATTAAGAGAGCTAAAAATTTAATTTTTCTATTCAAAAGGGATAAAATTCTTCTCAAATTTGTTAACTGGTCAATTGAGTCATAACTCTCAAAGGGAAAGGGAGAGAGAATAATTTTTAGAAGCTATCCTTACACTAATCTTTGAGAAAGAAAATGACCAATTGTTGAAACCTTTAACTCTAGAGGAAGTCAAATCAATTGTCTTTTCATTGCCAACAAATAAAGCACCAGGTTTGGGTGGATTTACTGCTATTTTCTTCCAAAAGTGTTGGGATTTCATCGGAAATGACCTCCTTAGGGAAATGGAAGAGTCAAGAAAGATTGGAACTATACTAAAACAATTTAATGTAACACATTTAGCAATTATTCCAAAAGTTAGCTCTCCAAGAACCTTCTCAAATTTCAGACCTATCTCTATTTGCAACACAGTTTATAAAATATTCACCAAAGCTATTTATCTTAGATTAGACCCCTTTGTGTTTGAGATTATCTTTGAACAATAGGTAGGTTTTGTTCTAGGAAGGGAAAAAGTTGAAGGATCCCTTGTTGCACATGAATTATTACATTCCATTAATACAAATAAGCTTTCATCTATTATAATAAAATTGGATACATAATGATGAAGGCTTATGATAGGGTTGACTAGTCTTTTCTAATTTGAGTTCTATGTAAGTTTGGGTTTAATAAAAATGGTGTAAGTGGACACTTTCATACCTATTAGGAGCAAAGTTTTTAGTAATCATTAATGGTTCACCGGTAGGTTTTTTTATTTCAACACAAGGGGTTCAACAAGGGGATCCTTTTTCACAATTTTGATTCATCATTCTTGCAGAGGTATTGAGCAGATGCATTCATCGGTTGCATTCTCAGGGTTCTTGGAAAGGGATTTCTATTTCACCTACCAATATAACAACTACTCACTCTCTTTTTACGGATGACACAATACTTTTTGGAAAAGCAACTATGGCAAAAGCTTGAAACAAATAAAAGGTGTTCTAGATAAATACATAGTAGCATCGAGTCAAAGCATAAATGCAAGTAAATAAAAAATCTATTTGTTTAATGTAAAAGCAGTTATAAAAAGGTAGATAGTTAAGCTTTTAGGATTTCAAATAGCAGAGCTTCCTTGTAAGTACCTAGGCATACCCTTTTTTGCAAGAGCTAATAAAGTATCATATTGGCATAAGATTATTCAAAGTATTTAGTCAAGAATTTTGTCTTGGAAGGGAAGGTGGTTATCACTGTCGAGAAGGATATTAATGATTAAATCAGTGTTATCATCCATTCCCAATTATTAAATTTCAGTATTAAAAGCATCACAATCCATTATTGCTCGAATTGAAAAATTGATTAGAAATTTTCTATGGACATGCAACATGGATAATAAAAAGAAAATACCTCTAATCTCATTAGAAAACATTTATATTGAAAATCTCAAAGGAGGGGTAGGGTTACACAATATGACAACAATAAATTTATCCTTAGGTGCCAAATTGGTTTGGCATATATATGAAAATCCAAATTTGAAATGGTGTATGATCATGCAAGCTAAGTATCTGGATAATTCAGCCCCAACCAAGATACTTACTATATCAAACCCTCCATCAAGATCAGTCATGTAGAATTTTTTAATAGATTGCAGGAAGCTTATTATCCCTTATCTAACTTGGGAGGTGCATAATGATGAAGAGGCTCTATTTTGGAAGGATTCTTGGAATGGGAATCCTCCCATAAATACATTGCAAAATTTTGAAACAACAAAGAACATATTATCAGAAAGTTGGGGTCCAAAAGTGAAGGATTATATTCAGTGTGCAAATGTTTTAATAGGGAAGGTTAGTTGGAAGGATTTGTCAAATTGTCCAATTATTGATGATTAGAAAATCAATTTGAAAAAAATATTAAATGAAAGGATTGTGTACTATTCAGAAGCTATGGATAGGTTAAGATGGGATCCCTCGAAAATAGGAAGCTATTTATTAAGGTATGGATATAAGGCATCTACCAAAAATGGAGATCAGTTGGAATCTAAGAGTGCCTTTTCTTTTTGCTAGAATGCAATGGTTTTACCAAATGTAGGTTGTTTTGTGTGGCTAGCAATCATAAACAAGATCCTAACAAGTGATAGAATTTCAAAGCTCGGGATTTCATAATCATTCAAATGTATGTTATATGTGAAAGTGAATTTGAAGATATAAATCACCTTTTCTTTTCTTGTTCATTTGTGTGCAATCATGTTGGGAATTTGTAAAGGGTAAAATGAACTAGTACTCCCCACCTCCAAATAATCTGTAGGATTTATTCTCAAGTTAGCTAGTTCTATATAAAATATCTTTTTTTGCTAGCATTTGGAGAATCATACCAGCTATGGTAATATGGGCAATATGGTGGGTAAGAAACAAGTGCATTTTTAAAAAAGAAAATACAACTAGTGAGGAATTGTTGATTAAAATATAAAAGTCAATCTCAGAGGTAGTAAATGCCTATGTTAAAAAATGTAAGCATGTAGGATCAATTTTTTCTCCTTGGGATGCAAACTTAATGAAAAATTGGTCATACCCCCATCTTTCCATTTAAAAGGAGATTACAACAATTTAAAAAAAAAAACAGATAGAAATAAGATTTCATGGAAACCACCCCCTTTTGGTTACTACAAACTAAAATTTGATGGGGCTACTAGGGGGAATCTGAGGATCTCAAGAGCAGGGATTTCTATAAGAGATTGCAAGGGTACATTGGTAAGGGTTGCATTAGTTTGACTTTCTCTTGCCATGAATATTGTTGCAGAGGCACAAGCACTTTTACATACTTTAAAATTGGCTATAAATCTTAGCCTTTCAAATATTCAGATAGAGGGAGATTCATTGGTATTAATTAATGCATGCAAGGAAAGGAAAATTCAAAATTGAAAGCTAGATTATATCTTACAATAGATATGGATTTTATTGAATAAGTTGGAAGATTATCCAATCAATCATGTCTACAAGGAGAGAAATAAGATGGTAGATTGTTTAGCAAATTTGGGATGTGAGCAAAAAGAACAAGTTATCTATGAATCCAATTTTACAAACCTTTAAGAAAATTTAAAAGTTATATTAGGAAATGAAGGAGGGGAATAGGTTCTACAAGGCTTTTCTTGATATCCCACCCTAGAAATGCTCCCCACAATTCCGCTAGATATCATTAGGAAGCATTCTCACTTACTGTGGAATGGTAGGGAAAGGTAGAATAGACATATGCAATAAATTGACTAATAAAAGAAGCACAATATGTGATAACATATTAACAAATGAAATCGTGCCTAGGGGAGGATGGGAGACAACGATCGACTGTTGCTTAATGGCGTTGCAAGGGTTTCAATTGGCAAAAGCCCGTTTGAATCTGACTTACCAAGAGATGAATGGAGTTCGATGCTTTGGGGGAGCCTACAACAATGATTTGGTGGAATAGGGTGACCATAAAAGCCAAGTTGGAAAGCTCTCGGGAAGGCTTGGTGATGACCTTGTTCCATGCAAAGGAAAAAAACAAGACAACATGGAAAACATTCAGACGTCATCATCTCGGGAGGGGATGAAGGTGCAAAGGGGGTAAAGTTTCCCTCATTTGGGGGATGTAAAATGGGGGTTCCTCAAAATCCATGTGTAGATTTTAGGGCTGCAATGACTCTTTCTTTATAGAGCCACAAGGAGGAGCCTTTGTGCGTCGCCCATAAATCTTTAGGCACATAGAGTGGTAGAAGCAGTGGTAAACATGGCACTAGAGGGAAGGATGGGAGAAACAAGTTAGAGGGTGCGAAAGGCAGTGAGGAGCCACTCTTTCAAACAACGGGAATATCAACTGAAGCGGATAAAACTGATAAACCATCAGTCCTCTTGCAGGAGGAGCTCGAAGAAGAGGTAATGCACAATATGAAAGTTTTCTCTCAACTAGGTCTGATAGGGTGTTTCAGGGGTTTTTGGCCATGTTTGTATGATTTACACAAGTGGATTTCTGAGCACTGGGAACCAATTGTGGAAGGTTGCATTCAAATCTACCCTGCCGCGAGAGGCTTGTTTATTGTTGTTTTTGAAAATGTGGATGATAGAAATAAAGTTTTGTGTGATTACTTCTGGAGTTGGGAGGAGAAATATGCACTATCCCTGAAGCCCTAGCATCTGGCCTTTAACCCTGCAACAAAGACCTTTGATAAAGCTCCTCTTTGGGTAAGACTTCCAAACTTTCCTCTTCATTTTTGGTTTGAGTCTTTCCTAGAGGCTATTGGAAACTCTTTAAGGGATTTTTTGATGGTTGATGAGGGATCCTCAAACCTTATGCATTCCACCTATGCATGGATTTTGGTGGATTTGGACATTTCAAAGGCACTCCCTGAAGAGGTTTCAATAAAAACCTCCAAAGGGTGTTGGGTACAACCCTTGGATTATGAGGGGATACCTTTTCGATGCAGGAGGTGTTTCCAAATAGGTCATATTGCTACAAAATGTATAAAGACCAGATGGTCAAAACTGACAACTTGGTGGCAGGATGTCTCCCACAAACACTATGCGGTGGAGAAATAAAGAGGAAGCAAGGCAGAGCAGGCCAAGAACAACTCTCAGACGGTGGGAAAATCTGAACAACCAGAGTCTTCAAATTAGGTGGGGGGTTGGTTAACACAAAGGTGCTCATCTCAAATGGTGCTAGGGATGAAAGTGCAAAGAAAGTTGAAGCAGAGCAAAGAAATCATGGTGCTAAAACTTTGGAGTGTAGGGAGAAATTAGGCATGGAGAAGGAGTAGAAAAAAGGGGAATGTAATTGTGTGGTAGTTGGACAGAATAGGCAAACCGTGGTTGAAGAACATGAAGTATCATGACAACAACATGATGTTCCATATGATTGCTTGAATGAGGTGGAGAAAATGAAGGAAGGGGGGCTTGTTGAGCTGAATAATTATTATGATTGGCAAAAGGAGGTTGCAAAGTTGGAGGACGACTGGCAAGCCGTGAAGGGGAGGAAGGATAAGAATTTCAAAAGGAGAAGTTTTTCCATGGTCCTTCAGTCATAGACCAAAGAAAGACCAAGTGGCTCTTCTAAGGTTTAAACTTGTTAATAGGCCTTTCTCAGGATCTTATGGTTGTAATTGTAAATCTATGGTGTTTGTTGTACTACGGTGGGAAGCTTCTGCTTTGAATTTATGATGTAATCTCTTTTTAAATTTCATTAATAAAATAAAAAAACCCTTATTACTTATAAAAAAAATGTGATAACATATTCAAAATATGTGATAAGGGCATTATGAAGGACATGATGGCAAAGGCATACATCATAGATCAAATGTACTAATGTAGCACCTCCCCACAATTCTGCCAAACTTCACTTGGAAGTTCCTTCACCTTCTATAGAATGGTGGTGGCAAATGTCACACATAAAATAGTAATCAATCTAGACACATGCTAACATATTCAAAATATGTGATAAGGGTAGTATGAAGGGCATGGTGCAAATCATATTTAAAGGATAAATCATATCTATGGTCATTTTTCCAATAGATAATTATTCAAAAATGGCTCTAGATGGAGGAGACAAACATCACATATTAAATTTAATAATACGCCTCCCCACAATTTCACTAGACTTCACCTGCAAGTATTTTCACTTCTTGTGGAATGGTGGTGGAAAATGTCACACTTCAAACTTTAATCAATTTGTGGTACTAACTTTTTTTCTTGCAGTATCATTAATTGTTCAAGTTTAGAGGCTCATTTACTAAAGTTATTAATGCACATTGCAAAGTAGTTAAAGCTATCAATAAATGTGCCAAATCCTGACGTGCATTGGATGGTGGAGGCATATGTCATGTATCAAATAGCATTAATATAGTGCCTAGGAGGGAACCTCTCCAAATTAATCATGATTTCATCCTTAGGAGCGAGAATGTCTAATGGTCATTTGCGCTTGTCTGTGGAAGGTAGAGTTTCTCTTGTTTTGAGTTTGGGGAAGCTTTCTCAGGGAAAATTTGACAAATTTCGGCTCATTGGAGGGAAGCGTAAAGAGATATTGGACTAGGAAAATAGATTAGAGATCGTCGGGAAGACTTTCAAACCCAATGGAGATGGTTGTAGGTTGGAGGGAGGTGATCGGTCTACACAAAAAGACTTGAGGAATGGGGAGGAAGACACACCTATAGCAGGGGGCGTGAGAGCAGTCAAGGGATCCAAGGTGCCTTGGAATGGGGGGAAACAAACTAAACCTTCTTAAGGTCCAAAGCTTTTCAAAGCAGCAACATGAAGGGGAGGAGGGGTTTCTCCCAAAACAATAACAATGGAACTAGATGGAGAGCTGGATGAAGAAGTGATCTTTAATGAGAAATTTTTTTTCTAGGATGGGCTTGATTGGAAGATTCAAGGGTTTTTGGCCAAGCTTATTTGATCTCCACCAGTGGATTTCTAGTTACTGGAAGCCGGTTTTAGAAGGGTATGTTCAAATCTATCCTATGGCTAAAGGGTTCTTCATTGTTGTTTTTGAAAAGGAACAAGACAAAAATAAGATCCTATGTGATTATCACTGGGATTGGGAAGAAAAATATACATTATTGTTAAAGCCATGGCATTCGACTTTCAACCCAGCAACTGAAGTGTTTGAAAGGGTTCCTCTCTAGGTGAGACTTCCCAACCTTCCCTTACAATTTTGGTTTGATTCTTGCCTTGAGGCTGTAGGGAACTCTTTAGGAAGTTTTTAAATGATGGATGAAGGGTCCTTAAATCTTTGCACTTGACCTTTGCTTGGATTTTGGTGGAAATGGATATGTCTAGAGAGCTTCCAGAAGATATAAGGTTAAAAACGTTGAGAGGATGCTGGGTGCAGCCCCTGGACTATGAGGGGGTGCTCTTTAGGTGTAGAGTTTGTTATAAAACTAGGCACTTGGTTGCTCAGTGTGCCAAAAACAAGACAAATAAACATGCTTCATGGTGGAAAGATGTCACTCCCTAGCACTACACAGTGGAGAAGGAGAAGGAGAAGCAAGCAAGTCCTCATATGAAAGACAAGGAAGTAGAGGTTCAGGTACCGGGAGCCTAGGGTAAGGAAGAAGAGGCTTTGATGAAAAATGCTACAAGGGAGGAGCAACAATAGAATAGCAAGGTTTAGATACAAGAAGGGAGTCCAAGTGTGAACAACAATAGAGCTTCCCTGAATGGCAGAGAAAAGGAGTTTAAAAATTGGGCAACAATGCCATAATGTAAAGAGAAAAAAAGTGGGGTGATATCACAAGAGAAAGAAATTGGGAAACAAAAAGCTATTGAACAGTGTCAACAAATGACTGGCCTTCAGGATGAAGCTTTGTAGAGTCCCCAGGACAAATCACTGAAATGGCAAAAGGAGGCTGCAAGGATGGAAGATGGTTGGCAAATGGTCAAGGGGAAGAAAGCAAAGAAAGTAGAGAATAAATCATTTGCAACGGTCCTTTGGTCTTAGACAAAGGGAATACCAAGTAGTTCCTCATTCCTTTGACTTGTTAATAGGCTTATGGTGAATTTGAATGTAATATGGTTAGGAGGCAGGGCTAGGGGAATTGATGGTAGAGTCTACAAATGAGGAAAGTGGGATGTAAAATGATGATGTAATGAAAATAACTATGCAATTTAGTTTTTATTAATAAAATCCACTTAGTTACCGACCAAAAAATTTATAGTGCCCAGGAGACCTCCTCGTAATTCAGCCAGACTTCTCTTTGAAGTCCTATCAACTACTGCGAAATGGTGGTGGTATACATCACACACCAAATTGTATTCATCTTCTCAAGCACTAACCTTGTATTTCTATAGGATCATTAATTGATTGAGGTTGGAGTCTTGTTTATTAGTATTTCCAAAGAATATTTTAAAGGATCTCAAATCTATAAACAAATGTGCTAAATCTTCACTTGCATGCTGTGATAAGATAGCAATAATTAAGATGTCAATCAATGGTTTTTTATTGGTTAGCAAGTCAATTTGTAGGATTAAAAAGGACTTAATCAACACTTTCTTACTCAATGTTCTCCATTGTAGTTTTTTCACCAATTCATATATCACAAATGTGGTATATTAGGGTAGCACATTTTCTCTATCTCTAGCATTCAAGTTAGCTTCCAGATTATGGGTTATCAACCAAAGAATCTCAGGGTGCCATCTTGTGTGTAGAATTGGGAACAACCTTTCAATGGATACCTATCAAACATGGAATTGGGCCAAATCTTTAATGTCTACTACCCAAGTGTGGCAAAATGCATTCAAATCATTCTTGGTGAAGATATATATTGACCCCAAGCTCCATGCATCATTTTCCCATCCCATGTAATGTCAATTTTTGTGTCTAATGTCCTAGATCTTGTGAAATATTTTGAATATCTTGAGGTGATAGTGGATGAAGTGGTCTTTGGCCAATTTCTAGGTTTTAATGGTCTATTATGCAATGTACATAAGTATAACTTTGATAAGGGGAAGGGTTGGGTAGATGGTCTATTTCTAAGATCCTACTTGAAGCATAAGAGAGTGTTTGTGGCTATTTATGATGCAATTAAGCAAGCTTTGTAAATGAACTATGCACGAAACCTATACAGGGTTCTAGATACACATTATGAAGAAATTGGAATTCAATTAGTACAGGGAATAAAGGACAAGTATTTTCCCATTTCATTTCTCTATTTTCATCGCAAACATCACAATGTGAACGCCCCTCCTCGGTTGCTAGTTTCAGGTCATACAAATGGTGAGGATGATTCATTTCAAGAGGATCATGATGAGAATTCTATGGAAAATGATCATATGGTTTAAATATGGTTTGAAAATCTTTGTCAATTTGGTAGAATTTTGTTGAAGCTACTTGTAGTCAATTGCAATTTTATAAAACTCTAGTAGTTTCATGTATAAGTTGGTATGATAAGCTTTTCATATGAGCCAATTTTCTTTGGTCCTAGAAATTTTTGTAACAACCTTCCTACTTTGGTAATATTTTAATATTTCATTTATATAATATAATTTATAGGCGAAATATCTTTTCCTTAAAAAAAAATTCAAACTCAAGATGTGAAACCTTATCAAAGGCTACAAGTTTACATCAATGGACTTAAAGAATAAATTAAACTTGATGTTCATTTTTTAGAACCTTTATAGTTAGAAAATCTATGCAAGAAACATTACATATTAAGCAAAAAACCATCACAACCAAAAGATCAAAACAAGGCCAAACTATATGATAGAAAGATAGAAATGTCACTAATAGTATTAAAAAAATGGGGCTAACTTATTTAACCCAACATAAATAACTAAGCTCTCTACTTAGCAAGAGGTAAAGAAAGAGAAAAATATCTATGTTTTTGATAAGGAAAAGCAGGTTTTGAAGGGGCTTTGAAACCCTTTACAATGGAGAGAAGCTGCTAAAAAGACTAAAATAGTAAAACCCACAGCCCAAAAAAACCAAAAATATCTATGTTGCCATTGTTATATAGAAAATGGTTTAGGGGTCATAAATATGATAATAATACGAATAGACTATTGATTTTTGATAATGAGGTTGAAGAAGAGGAAGAAGTAGCTATAGAATAAAAAAATGGAACTAAAGCATGAAAATTTAAAGGAATAAGAAAGTGTCACTATCTCCTTACATTCATTGAATGTAATAAGCACATCATAAACACTTAAAGTGTTTGGTTATATAAAAAGGAGAAAGGTGACAATGTTGGTTGATACATGTAGTACACATAAATTTATTGATAAAAGATTGGATAATGAGATCAATTATTTTATGCATCTAGTCTCTAACTTTTAAGTCATGATATCTAATGGAAAACAATGAGCTCTTGTGGTGATAAATGCCATCATATAAAAATTTCAATGGGATATTATAATCTAGATTAATTTTTTTTGCTATCTCAATTAGAGGAGTAGATGTAGTTTTAGGAATACAATGACTTAACTAGTTGGGAGCAATGTCTTTCAATTTTTAGGAATTATTTATTAATTTTAGTTTTAATGGACAAATGTATAAACTTATATGGATAAAATAACCACCAAATCAAATCATTAGCTCCCATAGGATGGAAACATTACTTAAGAAAGGTTCTTATGGTCTAATGACACAAATTTATATTTTGTATAAGCACAAGACATGAAAACTCAAAATCCACTACAATTTTAAGAGATCATTAAAAACCACCAATAAAAATTTCATGAATCGAAGGGTCTATCTCCAATTAGAGATCATGATCATGCCATTGAGTTAAACTAGGAAGTATTCCTCCTAACATTATACATTATCACTATCCTTGTGAGTAGAAGGAAGAAATTGAAAATCTAGTCAAGGAAATGTTGGATTCAAGAATTATTCATTCTAGTAAAAGTTCATATTCATCTCCAACATGGTTATGGTTAAAAATAAGGACGAGTCATGGAGAATGTGTCTAGATTATAGAGAAATCAATAAGCGCATTCTTAAGGATAAGTTTCCTATTCTTATTGTGATCAAGTGAAAATCTTCATCCTAAAGTGTGCAACAATAACAAAAATGCAAGAAACAAAAATGAACAGTTAACACCTCAAGATTGGGAAAAAATGTTAACTTAACAAATGTAGATGAAACAATTATACCTTGCTAAGTTGCTCCTTTGGTTGGCCCTTTGATCTTTGATGTTGTGTATGCTCCTCTTGATGGCAAAATATGTGAGATGGGATGCAAAGATGGTTGAAAGTAGATGAGTATGGGATGCAAGTGCTATGGTGAAGGCAAAGTGTGAAAATTAGCTAAGTATGACTCAAATGTCAAATTGGCAAGAGTTTGGTAAAAAATCATAAACCCCTTAAATGAGAGAAAAGATAGGGTATTTATAGAGGAATTTGAATTCTCTAGAGAATTCAATGGTTGAGATTTATCCAACAAGGCCAAGATGAAGGGCTATGGTGAGTTGAGGGCTCACAAGCCCTCACATCTTGACATGTGGAATGTGAAGTGGCTAAGGATGTGATGATGTGTAGGTGAGGTGGAAGGAGAGTATGTGATGTTGAGGAAGGAAAAAAACTTTGCAAGTACCTTGGGGGATGAGAAGATTTTCTCAAAAAGGAACTTCTTGTCTCCAAGTGGGAATGAAAGTAACACAAGAGAAATTTTAGTATTCCTCAAAAATCTCCATGGGGAAGAGGAAAGTAGTTGGGAAAATAAATGTGAATTAAAAATTCACATGCTTGGAAGAATCTCATAGACAAGACAAGGTTCCAAAAAGGGAAGCACTTGTCCACATATGACTTGATGTGACAAGTCAAAACATTATAGAAGATGAATGGGGAAGAGAAGATTCCTTGGAGGAATAAATGTGAATTAAAAAATCACATGGGGAAGAGAAAAGTCTTGGATGAATAAAAAGGAATTAAAAATTCCTTGGGGGATGGAGAGAGTTGACCAAGGTACTAATTAGGCTTAACTAATCAGTTATTAGAAGATGATTAGTGACTAACGAAGGTTAAGAAGCCAACTTGCAAAAGTTGGAGGATGTGACATGTTTTAATCAAGGATTAGACATGTGCACATCTCTAATGATGAGATTAGAAGATGAATTAAGATTAAGGAAAAGGATGTGATATGTGAGGAATTAAATGAATTTAATATTTATTTAATTCACTTGATGAAAGGAGGATTAAAGAGATAAGGTATTTAATTATTAACTAAATACCTTAGGGATTTAGAAGAATTAAGGGTATTAATTAAATAATAGTAATATTACTTAATTAATGCAAATAAAAAGATGCTTAGATGAAAGAGGATAAATTTGGATAAATTAAGTGTCCAAATTTAGGTGTCTACATTTTACCCCTCTTTGAGATGGTGTTACGAAGTAGCATCATTTCAAAGAATATTAAAACATAGGACTTGGAAGAAGAGGGTTAGATTGGAAAAGATGCCCTAGTCATCAAAGGGATGACTAGGAAGAAAGGTGGTGGGAGTGATGATGAAGGTTAGGGATTGAGGATGCCCCCTTGAGAGGACATGTGTGTTGAAGAGAACATGGGTGTGCTCTCGAAATGGATGATGTGATGCAAGGGGAGATGGGGAAGATGATACAAAGTGATGGACAAGAGAGGAGGATAAGTGATAGGAGATGAATGAAGCACAAATGGATTTTAGGAAAAATATGATGTGGCCCTAGTCAAGGTACAAGCCAAAATGGGTTGATGATGGATGGAGTGTTATCAATGAGGGAATGATGTATCCCAAAACAATACGAGGATAGGGAGAATACATCCCGATGATGATGATGAAAGTGTTGTTGATATGGGAAGGATACATCCCAAAAACACACGAGGGTAGGGAATGAGACATTCTGATAAAAAGGGTTGTTGAGGAGGGAAGGATACATCATAAAACAACACCAAAGGATAGGGAAGGATACATCCCAATGATGAGGATGATGATGAGGATGATTGGATCGAGGATTGGATTGAGATGGGAGATAGATGAAAGGAATAAAAATGATGGGGGACAAGATGCTTAGAATAACCAATCTATACTATTCTAAGAAGATTGAAGAGATGATGATAAGAGATTGGATGGATATGGGAGGGAGAGTGATGAAGGATGAATGGATGGGAGGGGATTGTGATAGATGAGAGGATGGGGGATACATGCAAGATGATGGAATGGAAAATGAAATGCAATCCTAATGCAATTTCCCATTTTTGGAGCACTAATTTTTGCTATAGCATAAGCCATAAGATGCTAGGGTATGAAGAACCAAGGCAGATTAGTGTCTAATGCATAAAACACACAACAAACAAGAAGGCTATTCCAACACCCCAAAGTCACGATGAATTTGGTCGGGCCAGGCATTGGGATAACCACAAGCACAAAAGGATGCCCCAACGTAACACAAGACCTCGAGGATCTTGGTGGGTACTACATGGGACAACCCAAAAGACAACAAAAAAAAAGAAAAAGGTCAAGATATGCCCGTATGTTAACTGGTCAAAACACACCATAATATGATGGATCATGGCAGCCTTGAAAGGTGATGACAGGGAGCTCAAGTGATAAACAAAAGCCAAAAGTATCAAAAGATCACAATCAAATTCAAATGTCCTTTTCCATAGGATCACAAGGATGGATGGGGTTGATGAGGTCTGTTAGGAAGGATGCATCCTATTGAGAATGATGATGGATACTAAACTAAAATGACCGATATGATGTAGGATATTCAAAGTTGATTGGATCTGATGATACTGGTGGATCTCGTTTGTTAACAACCAGCTAGATAAGGGCATAGCTTGACAACACAACATAAGAGAGACAAGATGCAGGACTGACACAAGACCAAAAAACCCTAACAACCTAAGGGCTCGGGGGATGATCAAAGATTAGCCTTGCCTATGTGAAAGCATAGAGCCCTTGTAGTTTGATAAAAGACCATGGATAAAAATGGAAAGAGGACAATGGAGACAGATGATGGATGACCAAGATTAGGTAGACAAAAGAAAAAAGACCGATGATAGATGATAAAGGAGCCCCGGGGGCGGATCAAATGATCAACCTTGCCTATGTGAAAGCGCAAGGACAACATAGTTCGACAAAATTCCAAAGATAAATGATGGATAAAAGATGATGAGAGAACCTTGGATAAGGGATAGAGTGATGGGACCAATATGATGAGACAAGATAGACTTGGTGGATAGGATGGGACGATGATGACTATACGAAGCTCAGGGATGGGATAGTTATCCAAATCATCAAAAGATGAATTGGGAGGATGGTATGATAGATAGATGAATGATGAGAAAGGAGAGGAGATTGAAAAGATGTGCAAAAGAAGCTGAAGTGATGATGATAAGATAGATGACATTGGATTGCATGGGGAGTGGCCTATAGCTAGATACCAATGACAAGGGATTATGAGATGGGATGAGGATAGAGGTAAATGGATAAATAGATAAGGATGGGGGAGGAAAAGGATTGTTTGGATGGATTGGATAGAGGGATAAGGAGTTGGATGAGGAAAAGGTTATTGGATAGATAAATGGATAGATAATAATTTGGGTGATGGAAATGATTTCTATGATGGATGGATAGAGGGATAAGGATGGGGAGATGGAAGGGATTGTTTGCTAGATGAAAGATGTCTCCAAGGATTATGTCACAAAGGAAGATTGATGCCCTCACTCTAAATATGTCATGTATAATGAGGCATAAGGAATGGAAGGTAGAAAGATAGGCTAATAAAGAAGTGGATAGAATGTGGATGAGGGGAATGTATGCCAAGAGGTGTCCAAAGAATGTTTGTATGTTTGCCCCTATCTATATCAAGATCACAAGGAGGATGGAGGGATTGGGATAAATGGGATATGATAAGCAAGATGTGTAAGATCGGTTGGATGGAGGAGATGGGATAAATGGGATATGATAAGCAGGATGTGTAAGATCGGTTGGATGGAGGAGATGGGTAAAGGGGAATGGAGTTGCCCCCAAGTGTGGACGTAAACTGGATGGGGGGATTTACACATGATGCCTATTTGCCAGGTTTTCATCATGGTACTTATCCAAGGCGCTTTTTTGCCAAGTTTTCACCATTGGATGAATTATTTCTTTTTACTCTTTTATTTTTTTGTTTTGAATTTTCTGATTTTTTTTTTTTTACTTTTTTGGATTTTTTGACCTTTTTGGATTCTTTTAGATTTTTGGATAGAAGGTGGATGGAGATGGACAAGGATAGAGGGATGTGGATGAAGGACTCAAGCATCAAGTTCCATACAAGGTATTAAGAGCCTATGTGTGAAGCGACTATTTGATGTTGGTACAACCTTATTAGGATAAATGTACTATGCAAGAGGATGAATTAGAGGGATTTGATGGGGAAGATATGTGGGATAATGGATGGGATGTTGGAAAGGGTATGGATAGAACAATGGGCTAAGTGTGTGATGGGGGGATGTTTTCAGGACCAACATTGGCATATATGGTGGTGGAGGTGAAATGATGGGAGGATTAATGGATGGATGATGTGGGGATAATGGAGGAGATGGGGTAGTGAATTTTGGGACATAAGGACCCAAAATAGATTTAGGAGATGAAAGGGGTGTATGATTAGCAACTTTGGATGTTGTTACAAATTTTTCATTTGAAGGCATTGCATTTTTCTTCTTTGGGATCCACATGGTTTTGATCTTTGCTTCGGTGGGCCTTTGTGGCCAATGGGTATGATTTTTATTTTGTATTTGATTTTTCTTTTCTTCAACATGTCATTTCAAGGGGACATGAGGAGCTTCAAATTCATGTGGATATTTAGATTTATGCATTGTTATTTTAGCATCCAAAGTGCTTTTAGTAGCAATGGGATGGGTGTGAGGAGATGGATGACATGGAGCGATGAAGGTAGGAGTATGGGGATTATGTGTAGATGGAGGATGTGTAGGTATGTGCCTTTGTTGATCCTGTTTATGGGATATGTGAGTGGGATGTTTATGATGGGTGACATGGAGGGGTGATGGATGGATGAAAGGATGAATAGGACAAGATGGAGGAGGTGATTTTGGGATATAAGGGCCCAAAATAGACGTAGTGGGTAGAGGGACATAAGGACCCAAAATGGATGGAGCAGATGAGGGAGGAATATGGATGGTTGTTTTGAGGTGGTACGATGGAGGAGGGGGGATGGTAGCAAATGATTTGGTGGAGCGATGGGAAGAGCCTATATTTCTTTTGGAAGAGGCTCATTGAGGATGTCTAGAGGTTGTACCAACATATTTAGGTTGCGAGTCTTGAGAAATATGTCCAAGACCTTGCATACATATTTGTTCTTTGACCTAGATGGGCTCTAAAATACCTTGATCATGAAGGCCTAAACCTTTTCCTTGGTAATTCATGTTCTTAAGCATTTGATCCATGACAAGATTTTTGTTATTTATGAAGAATGATGCGAATCCATTATTAGGCAGAGGAGGAGGGGTGGTGTATATATTTTGTTCTTCTTCTGCAAGGAGACCACCATGGAATAATGTGAGAGTACCAAGGGGATATACAAGCGGTGTGGGGATTGTAGGTTTAGGTGATGATGGAGGATCATGAGATGGAGATGAGGGGATAGCGACATCTTGATCGAGACAAGGGAGTGGTAAGGGATCAAGAGAGGGATTAGGTGACATGATAGGATTTGGATTTGTGGTAGCGGATGATAAGGGCTTGTGCAATGGAAATGGAGATAAGTGCTCATGAGATGGAGTGGTGGAATTAAGGAGATCATGGGATGGAATGGATGGGGGACTATGATCTTGAGATGGACTAGACATGATGGCATGATCTTGATGTGGAGATATGCTGTTATGCTTTGGATCAAGGTCTTCGCATGACTCTTCTTGTGTGGGTGGCATGATAATGGAGGCATGTTGGATGGACTCCCAAGTGGGTGAGGTGGACGGATGGAAGATTCATGAAGTTCAAGAGGAGGGATTGTGGTGATACTAGGAGTGGAAGGAGTGGATTGGATTGGTGGATTTGTGATGGATTGGGAGGATATAGGTGTAGGAGGAGTGGATCATATTTGGTTATCTTTGATGGGCTCAAAAAATCTCAAAGTAGGAGATGGGGGCTCAATGGATTCAAATGATGTGAATTTGTGTTGGTATTCTTGCTAAAATCCTTGTCTATAGTAAATCAAGGGAAGAAAATTTGCAACATGTAGAGAATATATTATAAGTATTGGAAGAAAATAAAATCCAATCCAAGAAATCTAAATGTTTCTTTGGGGTGAACAAAGTAGAATACTTGGGACATGTAGTATCACATAAAGGTGTTAAGGTGGACCCCAATAATATTCAATAGTAAAAGAGTGGCCAAAACCTAAAAATATCAAAGGTTTAAGAGGATTTTTTGGTCTAATAGGATACTATAGAAGATTTTTTCTATCTATTATCATATTGTGACGCCCCTAACAAAATTATTAAAGAAGGATTTATTTTCATGGTCAAAGATAGCCACCCAAATCCTTCCAACAACTAAAAGGTCTCACTTCAACTCTTGTGCTAGCTAACCCAAACTCCTCTAAGACATTCATGGTAGAATGCAATGCTTTTGGACATGGTATTGGGGTAGTATTAATACATGAAGGATGTCCCTTAGCCTTTGAGATTTGACAACTCAAAAGAATTTTTTTTGATAAGACCCACATATGAGAAATAAATGTTATCCATTATTCATGTAATTAAATAAGAGCATTAATATTTAATGGGAAGGAATTTCAAAGTGAAGATAAATAATAAGAGTCTAAAATATTTTTTGGAACAATGACTATCTTTAGAACATTAGCAAAAATGGGTTACTAAGATGCTAGGGTGTGATTTTGAAATTATTTATAAAAAAGGTAAAGAAAATATTGTAGTTGATGCCCTTTCTCGACATGAAATAGAGAAATAAATATTTGTTCCATTTATTTATTACAACTTATTGATGTGTGCTTTGAATGAAAAAACTTAGATAAAATACTAAGTACTTTATCTCTCTTGAAAGGAAATCAAATCCTAACATGACTTAGAAAATGATAACCCTAAGGCTTTGAATGTCAAGTCTTGACTATGAAAAATAACTCAATGTTCAATGTGCATTTATTTTTTTCCACAAGGGGCCTTGATTTTTGATATGGTGGAAAATGGTGAGCACCCTTTTAGAGATTTACACTCTTTAGGATTTGACACATTTTTTCGTTTATCATTAAGAAATGTGGATGGAAATGGTATGGTTGTGGGGGTTTGATGGAATTGGACAAGATATTTGATTGACTTACAACCTGAAAGGTGATTCAACCAAACCTTGACCAAATATAGGATGAATTTAGGGATGAAATGAAATAAAAAGACTAGGTCAATGATGCAAATTACTATCCTAATGCAAGTACAAAAAACATAGAAAGTCACAGACAAATTTGGACAATTGAAATGGAAAGGGTAGGACATTGTACACTTGTATAAATTTGAGCCTAATTTTGGAGTACTAATTCTCCATAGGGCATATGTGTCCTTGTAGAGATATTTTAAATCTATTTTCTCAGTCCTCTAGTACCAGATGAAAGCTTTTTGTTTTTGTCTATAAAAATGTCAGATCACTATCATATAATGCTATAAGTGAGTTTCTGTGAGTTATCAAGAGGTAGGGTTTTGAATGTAACAATAGATAATTGACTTACAATCTGAAAGGTGAGTCAACCAACCATTGACCAAATCTAGGATAAATTTAGGGATGAAATGAAATAAAAATACTAGGTCAATGATGCAAATTACTATCCTAATGCAAGTACAAAAAACACAGAAAGTCATCCACAAATTTGGACAATTGAAATGGAAAGAGCAGGGCATTGTACACCTGTGGTATAAATTTGAGCCTAATTTTGGAATACTAATTCTCCATAGGGCGTATATGTCCTTGTAGAGATATTTCAAATATGTTTTCATAGTCCTCTAGTGCCAGATTAAAGATTTCTATTTTTGTTTGTAAAAATGTCAGATCACTATCAGATAATTTTGTAAGTGAGTTTCTATGAATTATCAAGAGGTAGGATTTTGAATGTAACAATGGATAATTAATATTCAAACTTCTTTCTTTCTGAAAGACCTAAAACTCACACATTCAAAGAGAGAGGAAGGGTTGTGTCATTTAGGGGCTTTCCTTAGTCAAACCTCATGTTAGTGTTTCCACTTCCACAATAGCAATGTCAATGATAAAAAGGATGAATTTTAGGAAAGAATGATGAATCCATAAAGTGCTACAACTCACCACCTTTCAATGGCTTCCTTGAAGGACTAAATTCATGCACATCTCCTCAAGGTCTTGGATCTTGCTTGCTTGATTTTCTTGAATTTCTTGGAGACCTACAAAAGGGTTAGCCTTCACAAACAATGATAACATACACATACATAAACTCACATATGATTTGACATGATGCTTGGATCTTGAATTGCTGCAATAAATCACTAAAATTTTTCTCTTGACTTTCTTGATAATGCTCTTGACAATAATTCTTGCTCTTAATATCCACCTCTTGCTTGTTACCTTTGAAATGATACAATAACTAGGTATTTATATGCAATTATTTTGATTTTCCATAGATTAAATCTTGATAGTCAACATTTGAAATTTGAATTTCAAATAATAAAATGTTGACACTGACATATTTGAATTTGGATTTAACCAAATTAGGGGGACTAAATTTCCATAGGGAATATGTGTTCCAGCCCTATTTTATGAAAATTAAGGTGTCAAAGGAAAAATGTGTTGGCCCCATAGTTGTCGTTGCACCAAAAGATCGACCCATCAATTTTTGATACAACCGCCAAAGTTAATGGATCCACAAGAGGTGGTTAGTCCATGTCATGAATCCCGAGGGGAGCACTAACCATTTTCCAACAATCTCCCCCTTAGTGCAAGCCAAGGGGATTCAAAATCAAAAAAATTGGCTCTAACACCAATTGTTGGCCCCACAGTTATTGTTGCACCAAAAGGTCAACCTGTAAATGTCCGATACAACTGCCAAAGTTAATGGATCCACAAGAGGTGGTTAGTCCATGTCACGAATCTTGAGGGGAGCACTAACCATTTGCCAACAAAATGTTAGATAAATGCATTTTTTTTCCACTTGCAATTTGTTGGTAATTATTTAAATGGACCATGGAATGTATTATTTAGGAAATTAGGTGTTCAATTAGATCCAATAATTTAAGGGGGAGCAAAACATAGTGTGAAATTGTTAAGGGTGACAATTTATGACACTAAATTTTATCAACTAGAAACTTAATGAGTGTTTGGAATGATTGGTATGGAATGTGAAACCCTAAGTATATATTTAGATTTAAGATTTGAGAATAATCTCCATCATTTGATATAGAAATAAACTTGATGCTTTTCCTAATTAATTTTTTTCTTTATGAAATAAACTTCAAAAGAAAGGGTGAGAATTCCTATGAAAAATATTGTAATGATTAAGTGGTAGTAAAAATATCCCTCAGGGGTGGTGGGCCTAGCTCAATTGGCTAAAGCATCCTGTTGCAGGCAAGAGGTCATGAGGTCTAGTCTACCCACTATCCCCATGGTACCAAAGAGCGTGTTGCACCAACGTCACTGGTCACGTGAAAAAAGTTTACCAGGCACACTGTAATTTATATAGGGACAGATACCCGACCGATTCCTGCAGTCTAAAAAAATATCCCTCAAATAAATAATCTTTGCTTAATCAAGGAAACCCACAATGCAAATTTCAATGGAAATAATATTTTCAAATAATAAAAATTCACTTAAATACCCAAATCTAACACAACTCAAGCAAATCTTCACAATTGGACCAAATTAAAAGATAGGTTTAGACTAACCATGTAAAGTAACTTACAACCAATAAGCTACAAAAGGTATGAACCAAATGTCCATAAAATATCCAAACACTTCATTATCAATGTAATTGAACTTTATGTAAGACTTGAGATGAAATCATGAAAACAATTGAAGCAATCCACAAAACACACAAACCAATGCTTTTGTTTGTATTGATTTCAAAATATTTTGAGTTCAACAATTCCTTATCTCTCCAACTCTACTCTATCACTAAAATTCTTAAGCACTAATACTTATTTTAAAAATATCTCTACTACTGCTACTATTATTATTACTACTAAACTATACAAGGAAGAATTAATGCTTTTTATAGGGAAGCAAAGGAAAATTAGAATACAATGAAGGGCGAGGATTAATCTTGCACCAAAGGTTGAGATTTTTTTTTTAAAATTTTGACTGAAGGAATCGGTTGGGTATCTGTCCCCCTATAAATTGCTGTCTGCTTGGTAAATTTTTTTCACATGACTGGTGACACTGGCGTGACATGCCCTCCAATACCACAGGAATAGTGGGGAGACTATACCTCATGACCTCTTACCTACAACAAGATGCTTTAGCCAATTGAGATAGGCCCATCACCCGAGATTAAATTTACATTTAATAGTTAGAAAAAAAATAAAATTTTCATCTATTTCCTACTAAATTCTATTACACACTTCATCTTTGTTGCAAGTATGCTACAAGTTTTATCATTGATGTCAATAGTATGGAGATGGTTGGATATGGAGATTGATGGAAGCTTGTGTATGCTACTAATGTTGTCATTGATGTATAGTGTGAAGAGATAGTTGAGTAGGAAGATTGATGAAGATTGATGAGCATAGTAGTATATAATGTTGTCATTGATGATAACCTATTGAATAGATGCAAAAGTGTTGGTCTAGAGAAGATAAGATGATTTAGATATTTTCTTGTCTAGAGTATAGTTTATCAATGATCAAAGAACCAGACTTTTGGTCTGCATTGCTTTGCCATGAAGAATTTGGTTATGACATTTTGAAGTAATGATGGTGTATGTTTGAAGACTCTAAATCCAATGTTTCATGATCTTATGCATTCCATAGTCTAAGATAATAGTGACAGAGTATCAGTTTGGAAATACCAGTGTAACTGTGACAAAGTGTATAATTGGAATGCTCTACATTCCACCTTGGGTGAAAATTTTGGTATGAAAATTTGTAGAAGTGGTTGAGGATGCTTGTAGTATGTTTTCACTAAGACACAAGTGTTTTGGCTGTCCACATGTCAAGTTGTGAGTGAAAAAAATGGTTCATTCTATTGTTTCTTCACCAACAGTGTCAACCTAAGTATTTTGGGTTGTGTGAAGATGAGTAGAGTTTGGAGTGGAATTATGGAAATAATTATAGGTCATGCTGACCTATATTAATATGTTATATGCTTTGGTTCCCTTTGCAAGGCATGCATGATTGAGTTTTGAGCTAACATGATGAAGGGTTTGTTGCAGTATGGACAGACACTTAGAGGGGGGTGAATTAGTGTCTGAAGGATATACCTAAAATTTTAAAATTTTAAAATTTGACAAAGATTTTTGGTTCAAATATCCTTTTGATAGAGCAGAGTAATTAATTTGAAAGCATTCATGAAAGAGGTAAACAAAAATATGACAACATTGACTCAGTTCATTTAGGTAGCTTATGTCAATGTAACTTGTGAGAGATATCTTGCACTTGACTGATGTTATTTAACAATCAAAGCATGATGGAAAATTAGGTGCAACTCATAAGACTGTGTACATGAAGACCAATATCAATGAATCACTTTAAGATCATCAACTTTTAATGCAGTTGAATGACATATGATAAGTATTGAGACAACAAAAAGCTTTAGCACATTATGACAGATTGAAACACAACAATCTTGAATTATGAATCCATGAATGAACATGTGATGTGATAGACTAAATCCTTTTCATCATAGAATGAAAAATGTGTTTGGTTAATATAGAACTTTTAAATTAGTTTGCAACATATGACTGTGAAAGTACTTATAACATTGTAACATCAGATCACATTAACATTGATAATAGAAATTAATGTAACTTATGAAAATCAGTTAGACATGAAAAAAATCACACCAAGACTCATCACATAACACATTATATGTCCTGAGTGGAAAAAATTCTTGGGGAATAAAAACCACTCGAAAAAATATTTCTCTTTATTTACTTGGAGCACCAACTCTTCACAATTCTGGAGCCCCAACTCCTCACAATTCAGGAGCACCAACTCCTCTACTTTTCAGGAGAACCAACTCCACAAATTTTCACAAGCACCAACTCCACAATTTTTTAGGAGCACCAACTCCACAAAAATTCAATGTTTAAACAATCACAGTATCCTATTAGAACCCTAGAAGTGCAATTTGCAATCCTAGAATCTCAATAGAAGACTATATATATTTTCAATAAGCACATTGAAGAATGTTGTATGAAAGTGACATCTTCTAGAATGATAAACTTTATTTGAAACAGCTTTTACACAAAGTCCTTTTAAGGAATAATCATGAAAACTCTATTTATTCTTCTCTCAAGTACTTCTTCCATACTAGTACATCTAATATCCTCAAGATTCATTCTAGAATATCTAAAATACAAGATATATCAATTAAACATTCTACTTCATATTTGCAATATTTTAAAATACAAAAATTTGTGCATTAACCCTTTTTAAAAATACCAACTCTCAAAAAAACAATGATCAACCACTGTTTTATACACATATATTCTCATGAATCTTCATCGAAATTTCTAGATTGCAATAACTGTTTTCGTTCAAGATACCTGAATGCATTAACCCTTTATCTGTTTGCTAAGGAATAATCAAGAGTTTCGAAGGTCATTAACCTCTGAATCTTCATAATTATTGTCTTAACAAAATATATTAAAGCTTGTAAAAAGAGTTTACATTAATACCTATTTATGGAGGAATATAAACAAACAAATACCAGAAGAACCGATTCATAACTACCCAGCTGAAGACCTCCATCTACAAGCTCTATCGCTTCTCTTTTCAACTTCCACAGTCAACAATCATCCTCTTAACTAGTTCAATATTACATATTATGCAAAAATGTCCATGGCGGCTAGGGTTCTTCTCAAAAATGTCTTTTACCCTAGTTTTTCCTTCCTTCAAATATTTCAGAGACTTTACAAAAGAACATAATCATTTAAAATCTGCAACATTTCAATCAATACCATCGACAAATAATAATCTTGCTAAAAGTGCCGACACAATAATATCAACAATGATAAAAATCCAATATCATATGTTTATTGTGACCAAAACTTAAGCACCAAAACAATACCTTTACCCAAGCTTTTTAATTTTATTTTTTTTATCTTTAGTGCCCGACTCCTTTGGCATGTCTCATGACTTAGTATGCCTAACAAGAGCTTTTTCCTGCTTTGTTTAATAAAGATCTCATATCTCCTAAGTTCCTAATACCTTAAAATGGTGTAAATGATATGTATTTCAATATCCTTAACATAGGACATATCAACCATGAAATCCTTCAAAAACATATACCAATGTAATACAATGAAATACAAGCTGCCCGAAGTCATATGGTTTATGACACCATGAATTGATGTTTGACCTCTTTAGAAAAATAATCAATGAAGAGAATATATACAAGTGACTTGAACTTGTAATCTGCATTTTCTTGAAACTTGTATGTTTTGTGCAAAGATATGCCATTCATATCACATTTGAACTGTCAGCCCAATAATTTTCTTTTTTGCACAAATGTATAAACAAGTGTATACTTCAACAAGAACCTACTAGTATATATGTTAGCCAAAGTATGTATGTCATTGTACATTGTGTCTAAGATGCATGTTCAATAAGTAAATGTCATTATGTAAAGAATAAACCTGACTTGTAGTACCCTGTCAAAATGAAAGATAAACATTGTCAGCATCAACATGTATCAAGAGTATCAATATGTATCAATAGCCCATCAAAGTGATATAAACTGAGCCAAGTAAATCACTGTGTATAACATCACATGCCACCAAGATCAAACCATCACAATTGTATATCATATGTCATGTATTATCCAAACCAGAGTTTTGTCATCAAGGACAACCAAATCGCAATAAACAACTGAAAGCCAACAGGGTTGCATGATACATGTTTTGGGCTGAGCTAATTGATGTTTTGCTTGGTTTTAGTATATATGTATAAGGTTAATTACTTGTATGATAATCTAAAAGATGCAAGATAATTCAGTGTGTGCAAAATTCATAATAGAGAAGTGCAAATTGGAGTCAAGGTGAAAAATGAAGTGTCTTAAGTCAATATTTTGAGCTTTAGTGGAACTATATCTTTAGCATAGGTTAGATCCTTTGTTAACAGTCCATACTTGGTAGTGAGCCATTCTTTCTTCTATCTCTTTCTATTTTGGGTAGCGATCCCTTTGCCAATGATCCACCCATAGTGAGCCTTTCTTTCCTTTGGATAGTGAGTCCATCAATTACATCAAAATTTGTAACTAGTTGCAATATCTATATTGTGAGCTAATCCCAACTGTGGTTTTTCCATTTTTAGGTTTTCTATGTAAATTTGGTGTTCTTGTGTTTTTTGATCTAATGCATGCTTTCTATGTTCCTTTCCATTACTACAAGTTTAATGTGATACATTGAATGAATGATTAAAATTTAATAGAATATTGATTCACCCCCCTCTTAGTATTTTGGGTGTTCAACAATTGATATCAGAGCTTGGTTCCTTCATTTGGATTGACCGGTAAGGCGGATCTTGGAGTTGAACACGTAACTACAAGGAAGTATCCTACTCCTCTAGAAGAGATTATCCCTGAAAGATTTATTGAAGAAGATTGCATAGGGGACATGGAAGGAGAACTCAAATCATCTCTTGATGATTTGGATAAAGTAGAAGCAAAGAACAAAGATATGAAATTTTTTTTTGGTGATATAGATGAGTGTATTAAGAACTTGAGAGAGAAACTCAAGAAAGCTACAAAAAGAATCAAGGAAACAAATGAGAAGCTTAAGCAATCTAATGAGACTATGACCAGTCTAAAAGTGCAAGTTGAGGAAGGTAAAAGAGTTGAAGATTGCCTAAATACTAAATTGAAAGACAAATCTAAAGAATGTTCAAAGCTTGAATAAGAGATTGTGACTTTGAGATTAGATCTAGAAAAAAGAAAAGATTCAAGAATACAAATTCAAAAAGAGCTATACAATGCTTGATGAGATGATTACGAATCATAAGGCTTCTAAGGACAAATAATTACTAGGGTTTGAGAAAGGTGAAAGTTTAAAGGTAGATCAAACTCTAAATAATGCTGAAAAGAAACATGACAAGAAGGGTAATGTCAAATAGATTTGAAACCAGAAGAAAGACATCAAGATACCACCTATTAGACAACCAAATGCACAAATGTATCCATCCTTTAATGGTTATTGTTATTATTGCAATAAGTTTGGATATAAAGCTATAGAATGTAGAAGCAAAATGAATCAAAATGTTCAATCATTTGCTGATCAGTGCTATACATGTAATAGATTTGGTCATAAAGCTAGTGAATGCATAAAAAAATGATGAATGGTTACAATAAAGGTATGATGTTTCAATCTTTCAATGGCTATTGTTATGTGTTATCCTCGAATTTAGCTGTACTTAATTTGTGGGATAACTCGTATGAAACTTGTCTGTTTTGTAGCCTACATTCTCTAAGCATGCAAAACAAGGAAAATATTACTTGCCCTCGTGCATGGTCTCAAGCCTCGAAAATTCATTTCGAGTTTCTAGTCTTTCCGCCTTTCAAAATTTGCAAAAAGGAAAAAGTTGCAAAGTTCAATTTTAGTGTAATAGTCATTTTTTTTGTGTATGCAGTAGTGCTGAAATTCAACACCCTTGCATACTTGGTGCAAAAATAAAACATGCATGAGTGCCAAATTTCAGTGCTTGTACATGTCTTTTTCCAAATGCTTAAAAAAGTGTATAGACATTATTTTTCACTGCCGTTGCATCTCGAGTTCACACGAGTGCATTTAATGTAGGGTGATTAATGCATTTTAGGGTGGTTTTATTTGTTTTATTTTATTTTTATTTCACTTTGACTCCTCAAATCTCCTACAAACTCGTCAACTCTCTTTGTGTGTGTGCCCATTTGAATTTCTTACAGTATTTGTGTAGGTTGGGCTGGGGGTTTTACACAATTTTTCTTCCATTTAAGCTGTTTTCAGGTATGTTCCACTTTCTCTTTTTGTTTGTGTCTTGCAGGTGTTTACGAATTTTTGGTCTGTGTTATCTTCTATTGTGAATAATAGATTTTATTTATAGTTTTTCCTTTTGGTTTTGCTTTCACATTTTTTGATTAGGCTAGGGTAAACCCTCGTGTGTTTTATAGTAGAAGTTTTCCATAATAGGGTGTGTTGCGGGTTTTGAAACCTTGACCCCTAGTTATTCATAATTTTGTTCTATCTTGTGGGTTTTAAATATTGTGTAGCACCTTTTCATGCAATACACAAACTACCAAAACATTTCCATGGAGTCTAAGTTTCAAGCTTTGATTGCTAATAAACACCTACATAATCCCTTTGTACATCATGGGTTTTAAACCCTATGTTGCATAGACGAACCAGTCGACCATAATATATATCATCAAGATTTTATTCCGCCTTGGCATGAACTATAAACCTGATCAACTAAACCATTTCTAAACCTTATATGTACAAGTGGTGAAATTTTCCGCTTACACACATACTATTGCAAACTTCATGCATAGTCGGTAATTTTTTCTGATAGTGCATGTGAAGGTTACCTTATTTTTTTTAGACTGTAGGAATCGATTGAGTATATGTTCCCTTATAAACTACAGTGCACTTGTTAAATTTTTTCACGTAACCAATGATGTTGGCGTGACATGCCCTTCGATACCACATGGATAGTGGGGAGACTAGACCTCATGACCTCTTGCTTGCAACAGGAAGAAGGTTACCCCATTTTACCAAATGTTAGAGCAGTAATTTTTTTTGCTCATACAACCTTTTTAAAAATTACATGCAATATTGGGAATTTTTCCCAACGATGCATGTAATCATCTTAATCATATGTAATGTTAGTAAAATTTACTACTTGAACATAATCCGATTTACCTAAGTGTAGAAGTGATGAATTTTACTGCGGGTACACTTAACATGTTTTATCCTCATGTAGGGGTAGAGAATTTCTCTACCCTTGCATCATTTTGATCTACCAACATGTAGTAGTGCTAAAATTTAGCAAAGCTGCACTTAGAAATTAAAACACTTATAAAGGCGCATAATTTCTTCACCATTACATCCAATCTTGCAAAGCATGTGTAGAAGCGTAGAATTTCAACACTATTACACTCAAATGCAAATTTTCATGGTAACACTTAGATTTTTTCTATCGTTACATCCAAGCTTCCAATTTACATGCACCTACTCAGTTTTCCAGCATCCTTGCACCTGGACCCTTCAAGCATATGCAACAACTCAAAATTTTCCCACCAGTGCATGCAACCTTGAATTTTCTCTAACACTAGAAAATCTGAACTTCTTGCTATAGTTTCCTTTATATGCTATTTAAAGAATTTGAGCTTGAGTTCTTGAAGGGGTATGATCATTTTATTTTGCACGAAGCAACTCTATCAATGTTAGGTCTGTCTCCAAGTAAAAAAGCTATGAAGTACAAGTATCAAGGGGTTCTTCTAGAAACCTCGGTTTCTTCCAACATTGATGACATAAGGGACACAAAGATGGGACATGTTGACATGTTAAATTTTTTAGGAGTGTACTAGGAAGCAACCATTGTATGAAGGGATGAGATACATTATTGAGAGCAACATTCAGTTGGTCTCTTCCTTTCCAGTTGTAGCACACAACCATGAGTTTGTACTTGCAAGTAGCGACACATTATAACAAGGATGACATGTGTGTGAGATATCCTAATGGGAATATAGTTATCTGACTGATGCATAATTATTTGACTTGATTTTCAGTATCCTAGCATTGATTCATATGAAAATCTAAAAATTGAAATGACACAAGCATTATGTTAAGGATCCAGATAATTGTAGGAGGGAAATTAATGCAATGGCTAAAGAATCCAAGGCCCAACATTTCAAGATGGCCAAAGAGTTTTCCTTAGAGTGAATTTGTTGAGGAAATTAATGATTTGATTAGTCTCCTTAGCAGAGTTAAGGGTTTGACCAACTCTTCTACCTTCTAAGAATGGATGTATTTATATATTCATGTTATCAAGAAGAGGAAACAACAAATTTTATGGGGGGAACAAATTAGTGATGCTATTAATGAGCAACTTATGAAGGTTCATGCTTCTTTGAAATTCTACATGACCTCATATTTGGTTTATGTTGAAAAATCGATGAGGAGCTTTCCAGGACTTACATTTGAAGGAGATAGGAGACATATTCCAATATATCAATATTTATAATAGTTGAATTTGAATAAAAGTATCCATCACTTCAGAAGAGTTAATGATGCATTGTTTGCCCCATATCTCCACATATTCGATATGGAGCTTGAAAACAAAAGAGTCTCAGATGAGGCATGGTTAGTGGTCAACATACTTGATTGCTTGTACTTACAATTTCCTATTTTCACTTACCCCAGAGTTGGTTTTTTTGTGGGATATCCTCTCATGCTCCCAAGATACCCAAGTGATAAGATCATCCTCATGGAGCTCTACAAACAGATAATGGTTGTCCATAATAAACAAATGAAATCTCATAAGCCAAGCTTCAAATTTCCTCTTATTGTAGGTAGATATTCAATTATCACATCTCCTAAAGTAAAGGTCATGGAATTTGAAATGCAATTGGTGACAATGAACACCTACAAAAGGAGGTCTAACTTTGAGTATAAGGGGACAAAAGATAGAATCAAGAAGGTCTACACCCATGTGCACATAAGTGAAGATATATGGGCTGATTATAGAAAAAAAGAGGAAATTAGGAAATTGGATTATTGTCAATTAACCTTGGAGCAAATTGAGAACCTTGACTTGGTAGATGTCCCAGAGGATATGGAGGATGATGAAGACATCCTAGATCCAACTTATGAGAGAAACAATATTGTTGGGAGTCCTCTACCTATAATCTAGTGGTTTTAGAAGGAGATGATTTGGATCAGGGAAATATTTTAACCTATCCTTGCTAATACTAATGTTTGGATATATCAGAAGGGTATAAGGTTGAAACACTTCAACATTGGATCTAATGAAGAAGAGCCTGAAGGACATACATGCAAGAAAGTTGAACTAAGGACAAAGAACAAGGGAGATGTGCCTAGCTTGAGCAGAAATCCTAAACCAAACATCAGGTTCATTGTGAAAGGGACTAAGAGTCAAACTATTGAAGGGCCATCCACCATCATAGGGGAGGTGTCAGTTTAGGATAAAGAACAAGAGGTAATTATGAATAATTGCTAGAGTCTCTACATGATAATATTCTAAAAGACACCCTTGTTACTTCTTCACCCATTGTTGCTACCGTATCTACCCCTACTCCTCCTGCTACTTCCTTTGAACAACCTTTTCCATCTATTAGTATTACTCCTAGTGCCACTATTGTTTCTGATGTCACTGTTTTTGTTACTCCCTAGTATCAATTCATTCATCCCTAACTTCAAGATCCATTTTTGATAGTCCTAGGAATGAGTTTAGGGATGTTTTTGGTTCTCCTTCTAGTATTCTGAGTTTGTATTCTCCTTCCTTGATGTAACTTCACATTCAGAGTTGGATAACTTTATATTAGAGTGTAAAATTTGACAAGTGTGGAAATTCCTGAAGTGATTTTGACTAACACCCAACCACTTGTTACCACTACATTTGTGACTATAGCTACCACTTCCCAAACCATGACTATAGGACCTGAAGGGAGTTCTCCTATTCCACCTTGGTTACTAAGTCAAACACCTAAGAGAAAGAAGAAAGCCATCTCTCAAGATGTCTTTGATTTCGGTCAATTAGTGTCAATAAAGATGAAATCCATGAATAAGTTGAAGACTCTTTCTCGAGTATTGGTAGATAAGGAGGGATATAAGTATGAAAAATTTGCATAATCCCCTCCTAAAAAAGCAGCCAAGGACATTGATATTTATGAGTATTCAATAAGATGGATTGAATGGGAAAGAGAAATCATGAGTAAGAAAAGGAAGATGCGTAGTCAGCATTGGCTTCTCATATTGAGAAGTATGATCAGGAGAAGAAGGTAAAGGATCAATACAAAGCTAGGGTGGAACAATTGACCTCATTAATTTAGAAGATTACCCAATCTTTAGGGTTTGTTGAACCCATGACAACTAGCATTGAAGATCCTGTGTATGAGAAGACTCATTCTAGAGGTAGGGCAGTTGGTAATTTTCTTGATAGAATGATGGAATAGGGAACACAACTTTTGAAATCAATTGTGGAAAGAGTTGGGAATCTGGAAAATGATAAGGAAAAGCTGGAAAAAGCCATTGATACATTTCTTGAGGATTTTCAAGAGATGTAAAACACTCTAGGAGCTTGGAAAAAAATGAAGGAACTAAAGCTCAACATGTTAGTGGATATTGAGATAATTCCCAATAGAGAGATGTTAATTGAGGCTAGGTCAAAAATGAAACATAAGATCAGTGTCATTAAGGATCTTATTGGAGACTTAAGAGAAACTGGTTCATGTCTTGCTACTAGAATCAAGAAGCTCCCGTGCAAACTGTTTGATGACAATGAGAAGATACTTCCCACTGACTCAGTTATCTAGGAGTTCACATCCATGATCCAAAAGGAATTTAAAAATCAAGCCTTCTTAGTGGCTTCAATGGAAAAAATTTTGGACATTCAACTCACCCTAGATAATCTCAAGGTATTTTTGGAAAGGCACAAGAAAGATTGCAACACTATCAAGGATTCAATAATAAAATTTCTTGCTATCTCCAAGCATACATTAGGTCTAGATGAATCTAAGGTTCAAGTGGCCTTAATGAAATATGAAGATTTCATGGAGAAGGATGGTGTAGAATAGATGGACATGTATTTCCTATACTTTGTTTATTTTTCAACATTTTTTATGCTTTATGTAATTAGTTTTTGGAATTTTACATATCTTTTATCAATATGTAATTACATGTAAAAACAACATGAGTCATAAATCAAATTAGATTGTGTTGTTGAATTTAAGTTAAATTAGGTTATATTTTTCTCTTTTTGCTCTCAAATCTTCTTCATATATATGAGGGAGTTTCTTTATAAATAGGAACTTTGATCTTTTGAAGTGAAGCATTTCCCATTTGAAGAGCATACTTGAATATTTGAGTTTAATGTGCATATCAAAAATTAATCAATAAAAGAGGTGAATTTGCATCCAACCTTTGTTTTGAATCTTGTTGGTTATGTGTAAGATTGTTCTTACATGTATTTCTTATCATATTTTCTTGCAATTGGTTGATAAAGTGGTGTTATATCAAATTGTTGGAAGGGGAATTCAAATCTAATATTGATAGTCTTTTTGCTAATTTATTGCATTTGGAGTTTATGTGAGAACTTGGTTGATAACTCAAAGACTTTGAGTTGTGATTATTTGCTACATTCTTGTAGATATTTTGGTTGTGTATGTTAAAGTATTTGAGTTTCAATGTGCTTCACATTTCATTGTTGACAATCATTATTGGAAGCAACAAAAGTCTTTGAGATTTTGTGGGTTTTTAAGCTACAAAAATCATTGGTATCTTTGTTGATTACTCTTATGTCTAATCAAGTTGGATATTGGTTATTGTTGCTCTAGATAATACTTTGAAGTAGATTACTTGTCATAATAATTATTGTTGTAAGAAAGAAACATCTTTTATGAAAAAGAAAGAAAAGGATGACTATAACACCTAATGGATAAAATTAGTGTATATAATCTAGGTTAGTTATCAGTTAGTTTAGAGAGCAGTAAGAAGGGAGTCCCCCCTTTCTAAGAGGAGATATTAACATCTCATCATAGATGTGGTTGAAATCACCATTTTTTAATTAATCAAGAGACTATAGTCAAACAAACCTTATCAACCAAATGCTTAAACTCTATACTCTCAACAAAATACCCTCTACCCTCTACCCTCAACCCTAATCCCTCAACCCTATACCCTCAACCCTTAAACCCTTAAACCCAAATAAAATATCTATCCTAATCCCTCAACCCTATACCCTCAACCCTTAAACCCTTAAACCCTCAACACTCAACCCTTAAGCCCTAAACCCTAAACCCTTAAAGCATAAAACCTAAACCTTTAAACCCTCTACTCTCTACCCTTAACCCTTAACCCTCTACCCTCAACCCTAAACCCTCAACCCCCCCTCCCTCTCTCTCAACCCTACACCCTCTATCCTTAAACTGTAAACCGTAATCCCTAAACCCTAAACCCTAAACCCTCTACCCTTAACCCTTAACCCTTAATCCCTAAACCCTTTACAATTATTTGGTATGCTATTATTATGATACTTTTGGCCCCTTTAATCTCATTGAGGGCGTGGAACGTGAGGATGTATCAGTGAAACAAAGAAAAATAGGGTGTGTGTTTGGGTTGTTAAATGTTTTAAAATGGGTTCACCACAATAAATAGATACCAAAGGACCTATTTTTCCAATTACATTCAAGGAAATGAGATCCAAACAATGAGATGACTAACATCCAAAAGGTGAGTCAAATCAAGGTATGAATCAACAAATTTCCTTTCTATGCAAGGATGAGGGTATGAGTCAAATAGAACTTTGGGGAGAAAGATTAAAGCCATAAAAAAAACTCCAAAATGCAAGCTATAAAATGCAAATGAAAGAATGTACTCAAAACTGATGGAAATAACAATCAAAATGCAGATTTGAAAAGGGGAGAATAATGTGTACTAGTCATCAAAAGTGCATTTTTGAAGCTCACTAAGGACTCATTCGCCCTCTAGCCAATGGGTTTTGGCTAGGGCTCTACAAAAATCCTTTATGGTTTCTCTTATGTTGTGTGTGCACTCCCAGATTCATAATTTTCACTGTCAAACAGTCAAAAATAAATCTTGTAGAAGAGTTTATCTGAAATGACAACTTTCCTTGCAACTTTGAAAAAATTTCAACTTTCTTCAATTTTTCTCTACAAAGGATCTTCCAAATAAAATTTGCAATTACACATCAAAGAGAGAAAAATATTGTTTGTTCGGTGAATGGGGATTTTCCTTAGTCAATCCCTGTTTTGGTAATTAAATCTTGAAATGAAATGAAATAGCATGAAGGGATGATGAATGAACTTGTAGTAATGTCACAATTCACCAAACCTTTGTTTGAACCTTGGATTATAGATCTACAACTTGCATGAATTGGCCTCAATGGATCTGGATCTTGATCATGAAACTTGATTCAAAATGATGCCTTGAATGCTTGAATAGATCTTGAACTCTACATCACCATATTAGCTCAAACAACATGCATGATGCAAGAAATATTTGACATGATAATAGAATCTCGGTTGCTGCAATAATCTTCAACAATTATGCTCTTGAATGCCTTGAAAATGTTCTTGAAATCACTCTTGATCATAAACTTTGCTCTAGGATTTGAGCACTTGAAAATCTAGGTGAAACTAAGTGAAATAACCTTATATTTATACATATCTTAACATTAATTCTCAAAATTAAAATATCACAAGCCAATATCTGAATACACATTTGAAATCATTGAAAAACTACCAAAAACACATTTTAAATTAGGGTCCTAGGTCTAAGTGAGGACCATTCGCCCCATGGTGAATGGGTCCTAGGTCACTTACCTAGGACACACATTCTTCAAGGATGAGTGTTGTGTAATATCATTAATGAATATTGGGTTTTCTCCTTTAGAAAATGCAATTAATCAGGCTTGGATTTGAATTAAAGGGGCCAATTAAGGAAAATTAATCTCATTTAATTAATAAAGCCCTAGGTTAATGTGAAAGTGTAAAGGTACACCTTACAACACCAAAAAATAAGGCACAATTAAGTATATTTTAATTAGAAGACCCTAAAATTAATGTGAATATGTAAAATACATGTTACAACACTAAATTAAGGAATAATTTAGTCCTTTTATTAATATTTATTTCCCAAATTAAGTGTGAAAAAGGGATACTTTTTCCTACACTACATTTAGCCCCCACTTTAGTGAGAGTATGACCCCGTGTCAACTCACATTGAAGTAGACATTCAAGACACTTGTATATGCAATAATGACAAAGATACTCCATCATACAACATCAAAGACCAAGAAGATCAAGACTAGATTTTCTAATTGATGGAAAACACATCTAAGATTTTTGTTTTGTGCTCACTCTGAGGTAGCATAGCTTTAGGCTATCCACTATATGAGTCTCCCAATGGGTGGAAAAACATATCAAAGTTGTCCCTATGACAAATTGAATAAGATTCCACAAGATAAGGTTTCATGATTCATAGGGCTTAACAAGTTGTTTTATGCTAAGCACCTATGAACAAGGGCAAGGCTCCACTGGCAAGCAAGGTGTATTATGCTAGGTGGCCTTGAAGAGGGTTTCAAGCTCCATAGGGATTAACAAGCTACATTATGCTAAGCAATTATGAACAAGGGAAAGGCTCCACTAGAAAGAAAGGTGTGTTATGCTTGGTGGCCTTGAATTTAGGGTTTGAGCTTCATAAGGTTAACAAGTTGTATTATGCTAAACACTTGTGAACAATAATTCTGGTAAAATTTTTTTCAAAGGAATTTTGCTTAGTTCATGTAAGGTCTTCTTCTTAGGGAACATCATGCCTGATGTCTCCAAGAGAGGACAAATCAAGAGTAAAAGATTCACAACTTAGGGAATGCAGTGGGTCGTATCAACACTAAGAGGAAAGTCGTACGCTAAGAAATATCACACTCTTGGAGGACATCCAACCCAATGACTCCACCAAGTAAAGGACACATCATAGGAAGAAAGAAAATCACACCATGAAACATGAGAAATTTCAAAATATATTATCAATGTATGCCCCCACTTTAAAGAAATTGCTACACCATTACTATGAGTAATTGCTTTAAATTAGCCAATGTTCAATCCTAAGACATGAGAGCTTACTCGAAAATCCCTATGCCAAGTCATATGTTTCCAAAATGAAGCTATATCATGAAAAAGGAAGGAGGGGTTGCCCCCAAAAATACATAAGGGATCTACTGATTCAGGGTCAGTATATCTTTGCTACAATGTTGTTATAGAGCTTGGAAAGGTCATCATTCCTCAAATACTTATAAAACTAGAAGAATGACACATAAAGATAAAAAACAAAGAAAGCATTTTGGGTCAACATGGAAGATACCTAAATGTCTTGATGCTTTGTGTCATCCCCAAAAGGAAAACACAAGACAAGCAAAAAAGGTAAAATGTTTACAACATATAGAAGAATGTAGGTACAAATAGAGGAATGCATAAAAAGAGAGAGATACATCAAACAAAAAATTACAGGGGATCAAATTATGCACATGCAATCACAAAAAGAAATATGAAAAAGAAAACAAAGTAAAATGCTAGTAAGGCACATGCGAGTCAACCTATAGTAGGTTGTCTACATCCCAATCTTGGTCAATATATATGAAAGGCAGACAACTAGCCAAAGGGACAACATCAAGTGTCAAACTAGGACTAAGGCTATCTAACCCCTTGCCCCCATTAAGTGTAGGACAAGGATGGACCAAGATAAGTGATGAGAATGATCTCCTTGCAATAAAGAGAATGATTTTCAATGAATTTAAAACATGTAATAATGAGGATGCGATGATCCTATAACTATTACATGGCAAGGAGAAAAATACATGCTTTTGTAGTCAAGTTTGATTCTTAGAGGGTTCAAAATTATTCAATACTTTCTTTAAAGGATGAAAATTATTGGTGTGATGTCCAAAGAATCTATGATAAGCACAATATGGTTCATTTTTATTAGTTTTTCTTTTGGTCAAGTTTTCATGTTTAAGTGGTAATTCGATTAGTTCCCAACATAAAAGAGCATAGAAGATTGTCTCGGTTTTGGATAGTTCTAATAGGTTATAAAGAGATTTAGGAGGTTCATATAGTTATTGTAACTAAATTTTTTTATGTCCATGCAATTTTGGTTTCTTCTTCTTTGGTATGATAATTTTGTTGTTATCACTTTCTTCTTATAACTACAAATCCTTTCCTTTTTCAGAAAAGGATGTGTTAGGAGTAGTAAAGTGATCAAGGTTTGTGGCTTCTTTTCTCTTATGTGTGGGAAGTGTACTGGAAATTGGTTGGGGAGGAGGGAATTTTTTGTTGATGAGATAATCCAAGCTACATATAAACTCTATTCCTTGTTCGTATTTAAGTAGCTTACATATGTTTCCTATAAGGGGAACAACGTGGACAACAATAGGTTCATCTCTCACAAATTCTTGTAAAGTTTTTAATTCTTCATCCAATAATCTTATATTTTCTTGTGGGACATGAGAAACATCATGCACATTGGTTGTAGGTAAGGAAGTAATTGGAAATGAGGTATGTAGGTTGTGATCCATAGAGGGTTGATTATCAAAACTATTAGTGAAAGAGTTGAAAAAACCAAGAACCACGACAAATGGTGTATTACGGGATGACATGAGTCTTGAACTATGTTTCACAACAATATTTCTAATAGGACATCAAGTTGTAAAGCTCATACAAGATTTCACAAACTTAGTGTACACACCGAAAATGGAAAGAGGGTAATGTGCAATGCAGTGACCTAGAATGCAATATGTAAATGCAATTTTCAGATTCTAAACAAGGTAATTTTCTAATTACACTATGAAAAAATCTGAAAAATATGTCTTGTAAATGCAATTTTGAAATCACACAATGCACTTATTTTATCAAATTAAGCTAAATATGACCAAAATGAAGAAACAAAAATTCTGCAAACAAAAACAAAGATCTGAGAACAATAAACAAAAATATAGAAATGAATGTTTTAATGCCCAAAAAAATAGGAAATGATCCTGATCAAGGACTCATTCGCCCTAGGGAAAATGAGTCCTAGGTTAGGGTTTTGAAAAGTTGTTTTACAAATTTTTGAGTTAATTTCAGTGGTTTCTAGATTCTGATTTGATACAACAAGTTACAATTTGATTTTTCTATGAATTTAATGTTGAATGCAAGTGCAAAATGTGATAAAATGACAACCTAGAAAACCTAGTTTGATATACAATTTTGTTTCAAATTTCAAATGCCAATGAATGATAATGCAATAATATGTAATTGAATTGCAAAATGATTGATCAATTTTTTGTATTTTTCATATTTTAAAAAGAATGAAAAATTGCAATCCTAAAACCCTAAGTGAAATGCAAGGTTAAATGCAAACCAGTCACCTTAAATGAGACTCAATTTAATGCAAATGAATGCCAAATCTAAATCTAGGGTGAAAAAGGACTCCAAAATTGGAAAATGTAACAATCAAACTCAGGTTCACCAAAATGAAACAAAGAAAAAGAGGGTGTGTGTTTGGGTTGCTAAATGTTACGAAAGGGGGTTGACCACAATGAATTGATAGAAAAGGACCTATTTTTCCAATTTCATTCAAGTAAATGAGATCCAAACAATGAGATGACTAAAAACTGAAAGGTGAGTCAAATCAAGGTATGAATCAACATATTTCCTTTCTATGCAAGGATGAGGGTATGATTCAAATAACACTTTGGGGAGAAAGATTAAAATCATCAAACAAACTCCAAAATGCAAGCTATAAAATGTAAATGAAAGGATGTACTCAAAACTAATAGAAATGACAATCAAAAGGCAGATCTGGAAAGGGGAGAATAATGTGTACCAGTCACCAAAAGTGCCTTTTTGAAGCTCATTGAAGACTCATTCACCCTATGGTGAATGGGTTCTGGCTAGGGCTCTGCAAAAATCCTTTCTGGGTTATCTTCTGGGTTTTCATTGTCAGACAACCAAAAATAAATCTTGTAAATTTTTTTCTGTGAAATGACAACATTCCTTGCAACTTTGAAAACTTTGAAACTTTCTTCAATTTTGATGTTCAAAGGATCTTCCACCTAAAATATGCAATCACACATCAAAGAGATAAAAATGTTGTTTGTTAGGTGAATGGGGGTTTGCCTTGGTCAAATCCCGTTTTGGTAATTAAACCTTAAAATGAAATAAAATAGCATGAAAGAATGATGAATGAAAAATGTCACAACTCACCAAACCTTTGTTTGAACCTTGGATTGTAGATTTGCAACTTACATGAATTGGCCTCAATGAATGTGGACCTTGATCATGAAATTGATTTGAAATGATGCATTGAATGCTTGAATAGATCTTGAACTCTACATCACCATATTAGCTCAAACAACATGCATAATGCAAGAAAGATTTGACATGACAATGGAATCTTGATTGCTGCAGTAATCTTCAATAATTTTTCTCTTGAATTCCTTGAAAATGTTCTTGAAATCACTCTTGATCATAAACTTTTCTCTAATATTAATATTAATTCCTAAAACTCAAATATCACAAGCCAACATTGGAATACACATTTGAAATCATTGAAAAAACACCAAAAACATATTTTAAATTAGGGTCCTAGGTCTAAATGAGGACCCATTCACCCTATGGCAAATGGGTCCTAGGTCACTTACCTAGGACACACATTCTTCAAGGATGAGTGTTATGTAATATCATTAATGAATGTCAAGTTTCTTCTTTGGAAAATGTAATTAATTAGGCCTGGATTTGAATTAAAGGGGACAATTAAGGCAAATTAACCTCAATTAATTAATAAATCCCTAGGGTAGTGTGAAAGTGTAAAGGTACACCTTAGAACACCAAAAAATAAGGCATAATTAAGTCCATTTCAATTAAAAGACCCTAAAATTAATATGAATATGTAAAATACATATTACAACACTAAATTAAGGAATAATTTAGTCCTTTTATTAATATTTATTTCCCAAACTAAGTGTGAAAAAGGGATACTTTTTCCTACACTATAATTCGTAAGGTTGTTCATTGAAACTTTACAAGGAGTAACAGTTGATTGGTTCTACAATCTTGCTACTAGGACTATCACAAATTGGGATACTCTTCAAACCAAGATTGAGGAAAGATTCAAGCCAGCTAAAGATGTTCATGCCTTGCTGTCTCAACTTACAGCAATGAGGAAAGAACCACATGAACCCATGCATGAGTTCGTGGAAAAATTTAATAAGTTGACAACTAGGATTCTAGCCGACGCTCAGCCAACTCCCCACAATCTAAAGTGCTTCTTCATTGATACACAATTGTTGGAGGTAACTTTCTTATTGCAAAGAGCTAACCCAATTGATCTTGCAACAACTCAAGCATTGGATACTGAGGCTAAAGATGATTTGATTCTTGCTGGAAAGCTAAGAAAGAACTTAAATTGTAAGAAAGGACATATTTCTTCAGTCTAAACTTCCACAAGAACCATAGATCTTATGGAGAAAAATTTAGCAAATGAATTTCTAGCTATTAAGAAGTAAATTTCTTAAGGATCGTCCAATCCTTCATATAAATACATTCTAAGGAGGACTTATCCTAATGCTTTGAATTTTCCTATAAATTCTCAAAGGAATCAGAATAGGCTTCCTGCACCACAAGGAAGGCTTGCACTTACAAATGTGGCCATGGGATATTATGAAACTAAGCAAGAAGATTTTTCGTAGCTGAAATATCACTCAAAAGATAATTCCCATCTCTTCCAAGAGGAGGAAGATCTAACTGGCAACTCTAACATTGGGTATTTGAATTATGAAGAGTCTGACCAAGAGGATGAACCTATTGTTGATGCTTATGTTATTTTCACTCATTCGCAAAATCAACTTGATCATCAACAAGGTGATGCAACCAAAGTAAAGGATAACTCGTGTTCGATAGTTATAATTTCCAAGAGAGGGAATCCTTTTTTAGTCCAACCAAGAGACACAATAGGGAATAAGCAAGTGAGTACTTCAAATCCTCTCACATCTTCTTCTACTTTTAAGACTGGTACCCCAATTACCAAACCCCAAAATGAGAATATCCCATCTTTTTTGGAAAATCCTTATCAAGCATTTTGACATTATAGACCATGCTTAGAACACTAAAGTTCAAATGTCAAAATTTGAGTACCTTCAGGCTAACCCAGATCAATTTGACATAATTGTTAAGTTTGTTAAAGATAAAGGTACTCTTCCTAATTGAGACTCTTCCTAGAACACCCCAGTTGTTTCCAAACCAAAATCTTCACAAAGTAACTTGGTTTCCATTTCCTCATCCATCCCTAGAAAAAAAATTCCTTTTTATATTTCCTTGTTGGTCAATGATTTAAAATTAAGCAATTTTGTCATTGATTTGGGTGCTTTCGACAATGTGATGCCGACCAAAGTGGCTACCACTTTGGGTTTAAATTTAACTAAAAATTTTGGCTGATCCTTTTCCATGGAAAACAAACAAGTGCCTCTTATTGGGAAAATTAAAGATGTGTAATTTTCATTTGATACATTTTCAGATAAAAAGATCAAAATGACTATCTTGGTAGCTAACATCTCAACCTCATATGGGATATTTCTAAGATGTAACTTTTGCATAGATGTTGGGGAAGAGATTAATATGGACTATTCCAAGGCTAGAATACATGTCAAGGGTGTTATGCAAAAATCGCTTCTAGAAAGGGAGTCTAAGTTTTTTGTAACAAAGTCTGATGACCCAAGAGCCTAGATTCTCTTTGAATATTCAAGAATTGGTACATATTATTTACAAATTGATGGAGTTTCTGGTTCTTCAGATAAAGATTCAAGTAAAGAGTAGGAAACTGATGGCTCATCTTCTTCGAATAGAGAATCTTTTTCAAATGGAGCATCTTCAGATGGTAAAAATTCTTCAGATGAAGATACCTCGAATTTTGAGGCTGTTAGTTTAGGAGATCCAAATGGTGTTTGGAATATGGAATTTGACAATAGTTGCTCTTCTATAGGATCTAGGGTAGGGATTGTTTTTATACATCCACAAGGAAAAAAATTCCCTTTCTCCTTCAAGCTATAATTTGATAATACTAACAACATTGCAGAATACGAGGCATTGTTGTTAGGAATGGAGGTTGCATGTAGGAAGGGAATCAAAAACCTATATGCTCAAGGTTATGCTGAGTTAGTGGTTTGTCAGGTAAGGTACCTATATCAAATGAAAAATGAATGATTAAGCCACTACCACAATCTTGTTTTGGATTTTATTGAGGGTTTTGATGCATTTAATATATCTATAGTACCAAGGGAGTATAATGATAAAGCTAATTCTTTAGCAGTGTTAGTTACTCTTTTAATTTCACACAAAGAATTTAATGGTACTACTTATACTATTAAGGTAGTGTTCTGGTCGAGTGTTCCAGATAACTAGACAGCTGAGAGATTTTCAATGATGATGATTAGATCATTGCATTTCTTGAGAAGGTTGGAAATTTTAATGAGTTTTATTTTGAAGGAAGTGAATCTCCTCCATGAGAGTCAATTTCTGAGATAGATCTAGACACCGGTGAAGAAGTTTTGTAGCTCAAAGGGAACAAGATTCCCAAAGGTTTGGTATCTCTCAAGAGAATTTTTGACAAGCATGTATGTTATGTCAAAATGCATAGCACTAATTTAGTTTTGAATCATCAACAAAAATCAAGCAAGTCAATTTGGTAACTGAGGAAGATCCCAAGATGGTGAACATTGATAAATGTTGCATGCCAGATGAGAAAGATAAGTTTGTAGAGTTATTGTGGCAGTACATGGACGTACTTTCTTATTCTTATGAATACTTAAAATATTTCCATTTGAAAGAGGTTCAACATGAAATTCCCCTTAAGGAAGGATCTATGCCTCACAAGCAAAAATAGAGGCAATACAATCCAAAGATTTTGGGTACTATTCTTTTAGAGATTCAAAAATTCTTAATGAAATAATTATCTTTCCTATTCACCATTCAATGTGGATATAAAATATTGTTCCTCTACGGAAAAAGAATGGGGAAATTCACATTTGTGTGGATTTCAGAAACTTGAATCAACTGTCACTAAAGGACAATTATCCCTTGTCGGTAATGGACCAAGTATTACAAACAGTGATGGGATCTGAAATGCACTATCTATACTAGATGGCTTCTCTGGATAAAATCAAGTGGAGGTAAGTGAGGAAGACCAACATAAAACCACCTTCACCACTCCATGGGGTACTTTTTCTTATCACAAAATGCCTTTTGGTTTAATCAACACTAGCATTACATTTCAAAGAGCGATGGAATTGGCTTTTTGTGATGTCATGGGTGAGTTTATTGTGGTCTATCTTGATGAATTGAAAATATTTTCAAAGAAATGTCAAGACCATTTTCATCACTTGCAACAAGTTCTTGAGAGGTGCCGATAACACAAAATTTCCCTCAACCCCAAGAAGTCAATTTTTGGGGTTACCGAAGGTAAACTCCTTGGTAACATTGTGTCTAAGGAAGGTATCCAGATTAATCTAGAATGGTTCAAGTCAATTCAAGGTCTTACTTTACCTTCAAGTAAGACGACTGTCCAATTTTTCTTTGGAAAGGTAAATTTATTGCAGAGGTTTGTCTCAAACTTCATAGAAAAGATACGTCGTATCATTCATATGATGAAAAGTAAATCTATCTTATTTTGGAGTGTAGAAGGAAAAGATGGATTCAATGATATCAAGGTGGCCATTGCACATGCTCCAATCCTAGTCTATCTAGACTACACAAAGGATTTATCATGTATAGTTATGCTTTCAAACATACATTATTTGCAATATTAGTACAACAGAATAATGAGGAGATTGAATCTCCTATATCATTCATGAGTTGTCCACTAAAGGATCATGAGTTGAAATACTCACCAATGGAAAAAAATACTTTTTCTATGGTTAAGGTAGATAAGCATTTCCATTTTTACATCCTTAACTCTCATGTTGTTGCGTTAGTGCCAGATTCCACGATCAAGTCCATCTTGAATCAACAAGAGTTTGGAACTAAAAGAAGCAATTGGATTGCCAAGATTCAAGAATATGACATGGAGATCAAATCCCCTCAGTTGGTACATGGGAAAGGTTTGTATCAGCTCATCATTGATAATAAACTAGAAGAACTATCAAATAATGAGGAAGTAAATGTTGAGGATGTTTTGATAGTCTTGTTTGTTAGCATGATTGATGAATGGTATTAAAATATTGCACATTGTCTTACTTATGGAGAATGTCTAGAGCACCTGAATTTCAAAGAAAAGAGGATAGTCAAACTCAAGGCTACAAACTTCATCCTTTGGGGCAACGGTTTGTACAAAAGGAGTCTTAATGGTACCTTTCAATGTCAAGCGTAGATAAAACACAACAAAGCAAGTTGTTGGAGTCATTTCACAACTCAACATGTGGAAGACATTTCTCAGTACCAATCATAGCTCACAAAATCTTGCGAGCAAAGTACTACTAGCCTAAACTTTTCCAAGATGCGTACAACTAGGTACATAGGTGTGAATTATGCTAGCAGTTCGTGGGGAAACCCAAGTTAGTAGAACTTCCCCTCAACCTGGTGATTATTGAAGAACCCTTCCAATAGTGGGGTATTAATTTTATTAGCATTGTTAATCCACCATCTAGTGCAGGGAATGTCTATGTTCTCATAATGAAGTTAATTATTTCACCAAGTGGGTGGAAGCCATTTCGGTTAAGCATGCTACTTTGGAAGTGGTATGTAGGTTTCTTAAGGAAAATATCATTTCAAGGTTTGGCATTCTAAATAAGATTGTAGCAAATAATGTTGCTTCCTTCTCATCTAGTGAGATAACAAAATTTTTCTTCGTGTATGGGATCACACTTTCTCATTCTTCAGACTATTACCCTCCAAGAAATGGTCAAGAAAAATCAAGTAATAAAATTTTGGTCACCATTATGAAGGAGTTGGTGGATGAGAATCAAAGAGCTTGGCACAAAGCATTGTATGATGCATTGTGGGAAAATCACATTACCCCAAAATGAGCAATTGGTATGTCACTATTTCAACTCTTGTATGGGTTGAATGCAAAAAATCCTATCACTTTGGAATTTTCCACTTTAAAATTGGCCAAATCCATCTAAGACGAAACTTTTGACAACTTTGTGGATAAGCACATCACGTTCCTCATTGAATTGGAGGAGAAGCGTGTTCAGGTGGTGGATCGCATTGCGGAATACTAAGGCCAAGTCAAAACCTAATTTTTAACAAAAAGGCGAAGTCTTGTGATTTTCAAGTTGGATATCAAGGACCCTCTTGTGGGACAAAAGAAGAGAACCTAAGGGTATGCATAGAAATTTTGATTCCTTGTGGAGAGGACCTTTCACGATTCACCAACTTTGTGGTGAAAATAGTTTTTTTCTAGCATACCATATATGTATTCATGAAATATAATGTCCTACATCAGTTGAGTATAGGTAAATTAAACATAGATAAATGCAGTAAAAGATTTTAATAACCAAAATTAAATTCTATTTCCCAAAACAGAGTAAATGGACACAAACAACTACCTAATTGCTACAAGTACTTAATGCTTATGACTGTAACCAAAAAAATATTATACTACAATATTTCTTAATCCAATTAACCTCCAAAGCACTAAATAGAGTATCTAAAGATTCTAATTCATAATTTACAATACATCATTCATAATTGCATAAATTGAAAACTACTAATTAAACTTGTAATAAACAATCTAATCTATCAATTTAACTAAGGTGGTTTTGTAGTACCTCAAGTGGCCCCTGCTTGAGTTGCTACACCCATAAAATCTTCTTCAATCACTCACTCAAGAAAACATGTTATTGAAATATTTTCTCTTTATTGCAATTCAATCATACACATAACTGCTTTAGGAATAAAATATAATAGGAAATCTTATTCAATCTAGAACACATGCAAAAATAGAGGGTCTACTAGAGTTCTTTTATTTGAAAATTGAAAACAAACTTGACAACGAATGTCAACTATCCCTTAGGAATAGGAAGAGCATTGAGTTTATAAAATAGAAAATAACTATCAAAACAAGAGTATAGAATTTGAATAAGGACTATGTACTCAACCAAGATTAATTGATATAATAAAAAATGTGCCCAAACAAAGAAATTTCTGTTATAATTCTTATTCCCAATGGGAAAAAATTCTTCTACTTCATGACTTATTAAAATATAAGAGTGACACTTGTTCCTCCATGATCTGATTCTTAAATGACCACCTCCATCTTCTTTTGAAAGTGATCGTGTTGTAGCAGATTAACTCCTTTGCATCAAACAATCATCCTTATGCTGTAGGTTGAGAAGCCTATTGTTACGAGTTGATAGGTTCCTTGCTAAAAGGGTTAGTCCTTATTCTTCAAGGGATTTTCATTGCTAACAACTATAATTAAACATGAAATCCTTCTAAACTCATGAACATTGATAACTCATACACACATTGATTAATATAACATATATCAACTTCAAATGCTTTAAACTGCTTAAAGTATATAAAAGGTCTGGTAATGTCTTTCAGAGTTTCTAGTAGAAAATTAGATAAAAGTATGAAATTCAACAAGGAAATAGGACATTATTATGACTCATCAATGATTTAGAGAATAAAGAAACTTCAAAGAAATACTAGTTTGGGGGTTTCCTCTTGGTGGCTTTATATTCCAGGTCAATATTGGAGATTTTTGGTACAAATAGAAGCTCACCATTGAGTTTAGAGGGTTCAAGATTTAGTCAAATTTTCCTTTTATTTCATCGAAATCAAACATCTAAGGCCAAATCTATTAGTGTTTGAAACTTTGGAAAGTGGTTGCTAGATCTAGGAGGTAGCTATAATTTTGCAGTATTTTGGGTCAAAATAGGCCCTGCCATTGCATCCAAGAAGCCCAAAAACCCCAAGATCGATTGTCAAAATCGTTAAAATTTGAGCACTTCACTTGGAGCTTGAGGAAAAAATTAATCCTCCTTCACCATCTGTATAACTTTCTAATAATCATAATTGAAAATTGTATTCATTAGAGGAAGGTGCTAGTTGGTACAAGTTTTTTAGAAAATATTTTTAATTTTTTTTGTTTTTCAAATTTAAAAAATAAAAATAAAAATATATTTAAAAAATAAAAAATTATGAGTACTCGGATAATCTGTGTACCCTCTACTCTAGGTACACATCGATCTCAAAAGAGTACCTAACCACCTACTCGAGGCATGCAATGTGGTTCCCTTCAGTGGCACAACCCCAACCTGCTACCTGCTAGCAACTAGTTCTTAAAATCAGCACAAAAACCTTCAAATATTTCATCGTCTTGAAGAAGATTCCACTACCAATATTTTTATGTGACTAATGCATAATATTCTAGCTAGCGAAGGTAATATACTAAAAAATAGAGAATATTCCACCTACTTACATCAACATTGCATCAATAGGAACCTTAAATTTTTTTTCCCCTTTCTCTAAAACACTTTTTGATTTTGTAGTTCAATTTCAGAGGCTCATAACTTAGGCTTAGGACCTCCTTTTTTGAGTTTTTTTTTAATTTGGAGTAGAATTTAATGCTCTTTGTAGTGGTGCAATAAATTTTTTATTTTGGTAACTAGTTTTTCCATATAAGTTATAGATTATTATAGGTGTTGTTGAGTCATTCTCATTTTGAGAACTTTCGGGGCTTTGTTCTCGCTCCTATGGTAACATTTTTGGGTGTATTTTGTTTTGAAAGTGCATAATTTTACATGTAATTTATAGTGGTGTGATTAGATTGATCTCATTCTAGGTAAATATTGTACTTTTATTTTATGGACAAATTTGACATTTGTAAGCACTAAGATCAAGTCCACTTTGTTATTTTCGGCAAGTGGCACCTAGAATCGCACTAAGCATAACGTGCCAAATCATATATTTTCAGGGGGGATTATTGATTGAGTAATTTTTTTTGGGGGGGGGTAATCTTATGGTGGTTGATTTATTTATTTTTCTTGTTGTGTGTTCTTGCAATGTGGAAATCTCAAATTAAACTCCTAACTCCATATAGTTATGTTTCATGGAGAAAATTAGTATGAAATTATCTCATGGCAAAGGGTTGTTTAGGCTATATAAAAGAAGCTACCACTCCACAAATTACTGATGTTAAAGAATTGGAAAAATGGGAGGTTGATCATGAGAAAAAACTTGGATGCATATGTTTATTAGTATATTTTAAATAACAATTTCATATTGAATTATAGAAAACAACTAAAGAGGCTTGGGATAATTTTGAGAAATTGTATGTGTGGATGGTTGATCTAGATCTACTCAAACATCACCAAACAACCCAATGTTAGTCATTAAACAAGTCTAAAACAATCATTCCCCATGCAATTCATCTAAAATGCAATGAACAAGAAAACAAAGATAGAATATCAAATGAAAGCCTATTAAAATCCTATTCAAAACATCCAAACTAGCATCCCATGGGGGAATTGGTGCTACTTTGATGTGGAAAGTAGCCCTTTCCCAATTCCTTGCAAGCTTTGATGATGAAAAATGTGATCCTTGATGAAAATTCTCAATAACCTAGCTATGGTGATGAAATGCTATGGAAACCTTGATGAACAATGGATGAAATCTTGATGAACTTGCTCCAAATTTGTGGATAGTAATCTTGCATAAAGTTGTGGATCCAAAATCAATAGAGGAGTCCTCCATTTATAGGAAAGAAAGATGGAGAAGTGAGAAACATGAAGGATGTGGACCTAAAGATGAACCAATAACAATGTGCCACTTGTCAAAATGCTATTGAAGAGAGGTGGAGCACATTTTGATCAATGTGCATGATAAGTGCAATTAGGTGGAATTTTAATTTCAAAAGACGGCTTGTGGAGGAAGAGTTGAAAGATGAGTTAATGCCACTTGGCTCAAGAAAAAGGGCATGTAAGAGCTATAAATGCCATGTTGGAGGACAAGTCCTTTTGGGAGGGAGATTTCATTTAATGGAGGGAATATTCCAAAGAGATGCCATTTTGAATGGAAATAGAAGAATTTATAAATCAAATAAATTGATTTACTTGTGCAAGTTGCAAAATCTAGAGGATTTGATGGATTAGAGTTAGAGTTATTAGGATTTAATTAACTTATATGGAAATTAGTTGATTTGACATTTGACTTAGATTTTTAGATTTATTTAAATCAAATGGGAGGAATAATGAATATTAGATTTAATTAAATAAAGTTTGATTTATTTAATTAAAAGGGATCTGATGTGAGATTTAATCAAATAAAGGTTAATTTATTTAATTAAAAGAGACGACCCTACGATTTAATTAAATAAAATGATTTATTTAATCAAAAGAGAAAATATGATTTAATCAAATAAAGGTTAATTTAATTAAAGAGGAACATTAGGATTAATCAAATAAAATGATTTATTTAATTAAAAGAAGATGATGATTTAATCAAATAAAGTTGATTTATTTAATTAAAAGAGGAAAATGATGAATTAATTAAATAAGGATTATTTAATTAATTGGTTAGTAAAGAAGTGATTCAAGGAGAATTGATGTTAGTAAATTAGGATCAAGTGTGCGATACCAATCAGTATAATTTGAATGTCTACAGTATGGTAAAATTGATAAGATTAGGGGATATCATATTGATAATGATTTGATGAATCTTGATCCTAAAGGTTTTAACCACATCCAAGACTACATCTCTAAGATTAATAAACTAAGAGCATAGCTAAAAGATTGCAATATTGATAAAGAGGATTTACAATTGATTCTAAATGTGTTATCCAAGCTTGGTCCTAAGTTAGTGTTTATTTCTAACTTTCATACTAATTGAATTTCTATGGGAGCATCATATATTGATCCTAAGTTTGAAAACTTTGTAAATATCCTAATCAAAGAGGAAGAAAAGTTAATTCATATGGGTTTAATCAAGTCTTCTATGTCACAAGCATTGTTTTTTAGTGGAACTAAGGTACAAAAAGAATAAGGAAATCTTAAAAAGAAGAAAAAAAACTGCACAAAGAATTTAATCCTCTCCCTCTCAAATGGAATCATCTAAGGAGAAGCTTAAATATGCATATTGCAAGAAAACAAGGCATGATGAACATCAATTTTATTCAAAATAGATTGATAAGTTGAAGAATCTTCTTAAGAAGAATCAAATCAATTTGTCTTCAATCTCAAAGGGTTCATCTTCATCTAATTTATCAAATTCAAAGAGACATAAGGGACAAGCACTTGTTTCAATTGCAGATTTTGAGTTAGAGAGGTGGATACTCAATTCAAAAGCCTCACATCATATGGCTTCATCAATGAGTATGTTCACTTCATTTGAGTCTTGTTCATCACCACACATCCTGATGGCTAACAACACATATATGCATGTTTGTGGGAAGGGATCCATCGATATGGATGAAAAAAAAAATGTTCTTTGTGTGCCTTCATTATCAACCAATATCCTTTCTATCTATCAGATCACACATGGTGGAGTAGGTAAGAGTCTTTAGTTCACATCAAATTGTGTCATCATTTATAGAATTTGTATAGTAGCTCGATATTAGTTGCAGTTAGGGAGGTTGATCATCAATCTCATGTCTACAACTTCTCACATTTTCTCCTATTGTTCCTTTAGACGATGTTCACATTTAGGCATCTAGTGTGGAAAATTTTGAGATTTAGTATGGTTAGTTGAATCTTAGAATTATTTCATCCATTGAAGTTCCAGAGACATGTGCTAATATTCCATATACTTCACCTACTATTTCTTTTGATGATGCTAATGTTGCTACAATTTTGGCTTCTTGTGATTGAGTGTAGTGGGACAATCATTGTCCTCTAGATACATCTAATTGAGATGAGTACTTGATAGAAATTGTAGGTTTGTTTGTAGAGTCCCACGTTTTAGATTTGGGAGACGCTATTGATTGCATTCATCTTATCTTTGATGAAGATGATCCTTAGTTATTGTGAGGGAACACTCTGACTCTCTTGTTCATTCTCTCATTCATTCTTCATATTTTGACATGAGTGCATAGATAATTTTGAGAAGCATTTGGAGGAGGATTCTTTATCTTTAGAGGAGATATATTTGTCTTTGGATCATGTTCTACAATCATTTCTAGGAGATTCATCATTTTAATCTTCAGGATTGTGGCATAGAATGCCTGTTTGGAGTGTGACAAATTTCAACATAAATCTAGAGACACTTGAGCATAATTTAGAGACATCACACATCATCCTTCTTCCCTCATATTCCTTTTAGGAATGGAAAATCATCTTGCATACCATCTTGCTTTTGTTTCTTGCTAAGGAGAGGAACACTGTTTGATGCGATTGGATCATCTTCAACATTCAATATCAAACATCTATCATCATTGTAGAAAACTCTACATTGGGGGGGGGTTGTATGGTCTCTTTTCTTCTCTCTTATGGGGGGTATTTTTACTCACATGGGGTTTTGTCCTTCTCATTTTTTTTGTGAGAATTTTTTTCATCTCTTTTGTGAAGGAGGTTGTCTTAATAGGTTTTCTCCTTTTCTCCATTTGTGAGAAATTGCATTTGTACATGGGTACCTAACATGGCCTCATAGCTGAGATCCATCACTACATCATTTGTATTGGTTTTTTCCTCCCTAAGTTGCACTTAAGGGGGGGTGTTGGTATGAATAAGGTGTTTGACCTAACTAGTTCACCTAGTAGGTCCTATTCACATTTTAAGTTTACTTAGGTCTTAGAAATCTCTCTAGAGGTCTTAGATGACATTATATCTTATCTTATATTTTTTTATTTAATGCTTGTGTCCTAAGTCATTTAACATTAGTTGTCTCATGACATAAGATTAAGACACTTTTCATGATCTTGTCTAATTGTATGTCTCACCTTGGCTATGTAGCCAAGGGGTTCTCATGTGTAAGGAACATTCATAAAAATCATAATATATCATTTTCATCCCTTGATAGAATATCATTATTCTCTCATATAGTTGATCTCTCTTGTGCTTTCATGAAGTTCCTATCTTGGGAGACTATAATCTTAAGCCAAATCTTGCATGGTGTAGAGTATTCTATACCAACTCTTACAGATGAACATGTCATTCAAAAATTCAATTACCTCACATTTGAGTGAGAAAATATTAAATCCCTCCTATTCATTTTCTCTGTCTCATGTAATGAGTATCTTGATGCAGTTATAGGCATGCGTCTTGGTAGGAGAAATAATTATATTTCCTAAGATTATAATGATCAACATTTTCTTGATCTTAGTAGAGAGACAATTTGATATTAGTAGAATTAAATGATGAAGCGTTAATTTACATATCTAATTCTAACAATAAACATGTCATTCAAAATTATAATTACTTTATGTTTGAGTGAGTAAACATTAAGTTTGATTGTGAGAGGTGAAGTAAAATCATTCCTATTCAGTTTTTCTCTCTCATGTAATTATTATCAATGAAAACATAACACAAGGTTTGTTTCAAGAAACAAATTATGTTTTCATGAAGAAATTTGTAGGGATCAACCCCTTAATAACAAGGTGAATTGGATGGGTGCGAACATATAGCATATGTCTCGCATCCAAAAGTTATGTAATTTTTTCAAATTTTTTTTATATCTATCTTTTAAGGTGATAATTATCAATTAATATTACCATAAACTCAAAATTGAATGTGCAAAACTTTAAAGATAGTTTTATTCCCACACAAAAGTTATCTCAATAATTAGATTAAATAAAGTGCATGATCCAAAAACATCAATACTTAGGGCATGGTCCCATGGAGGGGGGGCTTCCTAAAAATCTGGGGCAAAATCTGCTTAAATTTTTAGCAGAATATTTTGAAGCTGGTGGTCCCATGAATATTTTGAAGCTTCAAAATTTAAGTAAGTTGGTGGTGGAATGGAATGTTGGGAATAAAAAATTAATAAATAAAAATCATTTCCCTCCAAAAGTGGTAGGAAAGTACTCTTAAGCAGGGGAGGCAATTTCTAGCCCCACCCCAATCTCACCAGTTGAAATTTTCAGTCACCTGCTTGTTTGGGTTGAAAAAGATTCCATTTAATCCTATAGCAGAATTTTTTTTTCCCATGAGACCACCTGCTTCCTTGAAAATAGAAGCCCAAGCCCCCATGGGACTGCTCAGTTAGTGGCTAATTATGCTTCCTAATAAAAAACAAAACATGATATTTTAATAGTTTGAAGAATGTATAATTAAAATGATGCCACATTTGTAATTAATGACAATAGACAATGTGAAAGAATTAAGCAAAGCACTACGTAAGCCTCCATCTTAAGGAGATGCTTAAAGGCTTAACCCTTTCTTTTAATGATAAAAACACATTATAATACAATACTATTTTCTTGTCTTAAACTAGCCACGTGGACAGCAAAGATTGGAAACCAGTCTTCCAAATGAAGGAAGTTTAACGTAAATCGTTAACGGCAAGGTAACTGTCGGTATATATAGTTATTTTCCCGGCAGATTATCCCGGCATTTTTAACGAGCCGGCTGGCGAAAAACTCGATTATGGTGCTCATTTTTCACAAGTTTGGGGTTTTCACAGATTTCATACATAACATAAAATCTTTATTATGGAGGCCTAAAATCCTATAAATTTTCAGGCAAAGCCTCTGCAAGATTTGCTCAGCAAAATGCAAAACACCAAAGGTTTAAGAGGTTTGATAAAATTTCTGAAGCAGGGAAAATTTTGAAGGAATTCGAAAATTTGATGTTCTTTTCATGTTAGATTGTTGGCGGTTTTGCTTGAAAGTTGTAATATTTTTCAGTACTTGTGGTCGATTATGTTAAAAAATGGCAGCATTCGCCGTCTGAAGAGTTCTTGTGCATTTTATTTTTAGCGCGGCACTACAAATTTTGCTTGTTTCTGCCCGTCTTTGTCCTGCAATTTGCAAGAATTGAAAATTTGACGCCTTGCTAGAAATACTATTTGAAAATAGGGAAAAACTTGTTTGCTTTCGTTGTTTCTGTCAAGCTTTGCGCCAGGAAGTTGCAACAATTTGCGAGGGCCGAAAGAATTTGTCGACTGGAAGAAAAGATTACTTGATAGTAAGGAATATTTGTTTGCTTTCCTTGTTTCTGTGATGGTTTGCCCCCAGGAAATTTGGGGAAAACGACAGATGACGCATGAAAGAAAGATTATTTGAAATTTGCTTGCTTTCGTTGTTTCCGTGAATCTTTGCCCTGGCAACTTGCAAGAAATGAAAGAATTTGATGTCTTGGGAAAACATTATTTGAATATAGGGATAAATTTGTTTGCTTTCGTTGTTTCTGTCAATCTTTACCCATTGCAAGGAATGATAGAATTTGACAGATTGAAGCAATCTTTAGAGCAAAAGACAGAGTATTGAAAGAAAAACTGATAAACTGAAAGAAAAACTGATAAACTTGAGATATTTAGAGCCAAATGCAACGCTCGTGAGAAAAAATGAGATATCTTTGCCAGTGCTTTGTAAGGAGAACTGCTATTTAAGAAGATGTCGGTAAGGATTTGCTATCTTGGAGGCGCATTGTGAATTTTTCGAATTTCAGTTAGTTTAAGTGGTTCTAGGCTAAGCCAATTCACAATTGCCTCTCTTCAGGGTTCTTAGAAAGTAAACAGTGACATGCACACATCATAACTGGTTTTGAAGCGCAGATGCTAAAGCCTGCAAAAGCAAAATATTTGCAGAGAAGTCTAGAGGTAGTCAAGGGCTTCAATAGAAGTGGTAAACAAGATGAAGGCCGATCAAAAGGGGAATGGTAATAATCATAATAGTCGCAACGGAAAGGAGGTTTTAAGGAAAGGGCCATGGATGCCTGAGGAAGATGAAATCTTGATAGAGTATGTAAGGCAGTATGGAGCGAGGGACTGGAACTCCATTGGAGCCAAAGGCTTGCTGCCTCGTACTGGAAAATCATGCCGCTTAAGATGGGTTAACAAGCTCAAACCAGACCTTAAAAGGTATGTAATATGCAATTCCCATTTCTTTTTGTCTAGAGAAGAATTTTTGGATTTACCTGAGAACAGTTACAATCACAGAAGCATTAGGATTCTGGATAGTGTTTTAGGAACTAATTATCTAGTAAAAACGTTGGAGTTTAAAAGTTCTGAAGATATGTTGGTTAATACTAAAGGTTTCAGATTTGATTTTCCTTTGCAAAATTATTAGTTTGAATAAGCAAATTTTTACTCAAGAGACAAGTTTTCAGTCTATAGCTTTGATTCATGATGAAGACTTTTAATTTCTGTAGACGAAGAGAACAATTAAAAACAATTAAAGATTTTTTTTTTGACACAAAGTTTGTTACAGAGAGAAATGCAGATTAAAATCTCTTACAGTCTTTTGAAAATCTTGATTAATAACAAATAATCCAATTTTGAAAAAAAATTATATTCAGACCAGTTTTGGGAGGAAAAAAAAACTTGAGTGGATAAGGTATTTTTAGCAGTACATTACTCTGGAAATGTTAGAAAAATATAGGTTGTTGCAGAGGTTTCTGGAAATGTTAGAAAAATATAGGTTGTTGCAGAGGTTTATCTCATAACACAGCAATCGTTATTCTACAGACAACGAAATATGTTGAAACATGTCTTTTTCCACAGCATATCGATATTCTCTGTTCTTCTTGGGTTTCATATAAAGTAATGCATATTGATGAAGTAGGCTACCTTGTCAGCATATGTTGAGTTAGGATGAAATAACTTGTAAAAGATTAAGTGAAAGCGTATAAAATTATTCAATTAAAATTAAATTATTTAAGAATGATATTGAGACATAGCTTATAACTTTTTATTAGGATAAGTGAATAAGATTATAGACATGAATCATGGGGATGCGAGTAGTTTTATTTTTAATAATTTGGAAGTAATTGGGAGTTTTTGTCCGAATATATAGTATATTTAAAGAGAGTAAATTTAAAATTATTATTATATTTTTTTTTGATTGAATCTAATATTTAGTTATTTTTCTTCAAATTATAATTTTTAAGTGATAATTTTTATATTTTAATTATATAATAATTTTAATCCATCTTATTAAATATGGTACATCTAATATATAAATTTGTGTTTTAGATTTTTTTATTTTATTCAAGGGGTAAATGTTTTTGTTCGGAACTATGAACCGGATACAACCATTCAACAATAACATCCCAAAGGGGTTTGAACCTTGGGGGCAAGAACAACAATGCCACCTATAAACCATCACACCAAAAAAATTTAAACTAACTTAAATATTTAAATACTTAAAGTAAAAAAATTGTTATGCTCACATTTAGATTAAATATATCAATTTCTTTTAATAAGATCACAATCTTAATAATCTAATTGATAGAAATAAATACATCTAATAAATTAATTATGTGAAAAAAATATTTATAAAATAAATAAACTATATAATAAATAAAATGAAATAAAAACATCAAAAACTAATTTTTTAAATAATAATAAATAAAATATCATTTAATTGAATAAAAAGATAATTTCGTATCTTTTTAATCTGAAACATATTTATCTTAGTTAAAAAGCTAAAATCGATATATTTAACTAATTTTATTTAGATTTATGCAAAGCGAACAAACAATATATGTCTTTATCTTTCCTAATCCGAACCCGTGACCTTCTATTAATTATTTGACTGGAATGACCTAGTCATTATTTGTCAGTCTTCTTAACTGGTCCATTGAATCCATAGTTTAAAAAAAATCTTTTTAAAGCAGAACCCGTGACCCTCTTCTTATAATGTGACTAAATGATTTTTCAGGCGCACGCACAAAGTCTCAAATAGTTTTAGATTCTTATGAGAAATTTGTAAACAAAATAAATAAAATATTTAAGCTCTTTTTAATTTATATATGTAGCGTATTTTGTTTTCGAGAATCCATGAACCTGACCTATTATAACAAACAAATAAATATAATTTAAACATAACACGTTGACTGTTATACTTTCAACCAATTATCTTTCCCCACCTTCCTATAATCTACTTGCTTGCCTTACAATGAAGTAGCCATGGTATGAATGAAGTGTGGCTTTTGCGTTTTGTCACAGAAGTGGCTGTAAGTTCTCACCAGAAGAGGAGAAGCTTGTAATGGAAATGCAAGCAAAACTAGGGAACAAATGGGCCAAAATTGCTTCTTATTTACCTGGGCGAACAGACAACGACGTGAAGAACTTTTGGAGCACCAGGCAGAAAAGAATGATGCGCGCTCTGCAAAGTCCCAAATTATATTCTACAAATGCACATACAGTACAAGCTCATTCAAGTGACATGAACAAAACGAACTATTTCAGCGACTTTTCAGTTTATCAGCAACAGCAGCAGCAGGAGGAGGTACGCTCAAAACGTACTGCATTTGTTCTTTGCAGCATTATTATTCAATTGTTTTTAAGAATCAGATTAAAGTTGTACTTATATTCTTCTGTTCTTCTGCATAAAATGAACAGTTTATTTTATATATATATATTCAATCACCCATCGCCTCATCCAATGATTTCATTCCAGACAATCCACTGCCATTTTTTCTCAAAATTACAAACATACATGATTAATAAGTTCTCATTTCATTTTCATTCATCATCCTCCACCACCATTATAAGAATTCACTGTGGCAACTTACCATTTCCTTGTCAGCCACCCTTAGGTTGTTAAAGGAGTTCAACGTGACAACTTGTAATCTTGATATGAGGTGATTTGACAGTTAGCCTTCAGAATTTTGTACTTCAGATGATTTTTTTAAACTGATGCAGGGTACTGCATTTGGAGGAGCCTCATTTAATCCCACATTTCCAGATGAAACAGCAGATCCATTTCAAAGAGACCAGTCAGTAGAGGTCCGGAGAGTCAGACAGAAATCACAGCCACCATTCTCAAATGAATTAGATGACCCTCTCATGGTAAAACTGCAGGATCTTGTTGCAGTAGAGTCTAACAGTTTATTTGCTGACACCAACATCCTCAATGCTGGAGCAACAGCATTGGTAGCTGAGGATTCTAGTGACGGTTCAGCTATGTCGTCTACACTGAACAACAATGATATCAATAACAACTGTAGAAGCTCCAGGCCTCATTCCAAGCAGTTCAGACAGGTGGGGCTGACATGTAATAAGAGAGAGATCATGTCACCCAATAGTAGCCTTGTTCCATTTGATCAATCAGAAAATTTTGAGCATATTGAGGACTATGATCAGCTTCATCAACTTTCTTTAACACAAGACAGTACATATGACTTAGAGGCTGGCTTATTCATTGATGTTAATGACAGCAACATTCTGGATTTCCTCTTACGGCCAGAAGAGGATGCAACTTCGTCAGTCCATAACAGCTCTATAATTTGTTTCAATGACCAGCAGCAGCAGATTAATAACAAAGGCCAAATTGAGAATGAATTTACTGCAAGTAATAACAACATCAATAGCCACTGGGATAAAATGCCCTTACTCTGTCCAGAAGATATTATTCCAATATCTGATCGTGCCATCAAAGAAGAAGTGATTTCTTGCACTCCTGACAGCATTTTACAGGTGAATTTTCCTGCAGATGTTTTCGAGGCTCTGGAGCCCCTCTCTCCTAATGCCTCCATTTGGTGGGATTCTGAGTGGATTTGATTTACACTTTTGTTTATTTAGGTTGATTTTCCTTCAGAGAAATCAAAACATAAAAGAATGGTTGATTAAGGTTAATTATTAGATTAATCAACTAGCAGCTAGGTAGATTTTAAGAGCCACAGAGCGTTATTTCCATATCCTGTTCTCTAGGATGCTAATAATAAAGTATATATAGCTTGCTGGAATTTTTTTAATGTTATTATTTATATAAGCTCCTCTTATCCTGGGAAGTAGGCTATATGTTGTTTTATAGGTGGCTTTTCTCACGGCCATTGGTTTCACGGGTTTTAATACGAAAAGTATTAAGATATTCTTATATTTTATTTTTTTTTAAAATGATTTTTTAATTTAAATATTTTTGCTTCCTTAAATTAATTTCAATGATATATATCTATTAAAGAAAATAAACCTTTCTCCAATATAAATTGAGGGTGTGGAGAGAACATAGAATTAGACACTTATTTAAAACAAGCTACCATAGAAATAAAAATGAACTTTGGGCCATGCAAATCATGGAGAATTAATATAGAGAGTTACAAATGTGATAAAAATGTATGATTATAACTAGGTAGGAGTTTTGGGAGGGTTCCATTGAATAATTATTAATTTTTTGATTATCATTAGAAAGAAATAGAGCAATAAAAAGAATCCTTAAAAGTTATTGTAATAAATAGTTCCAACAAAGGTTTTGGATTGGGGGATTCATTTATTAGACTTATATCATATATGATCATGAAATCATGATACCCCTCATTTTTATTTCTATTCCTACCTCATAAATTTTTATAATCCCCTCATATAAAATTCCTATTAATTTATTCTCTCTATTTATAAAAAAATTTAAATACCTATTTTTAAATGACATTTTTTGACACCCCTTGGTATGGAAAGTTTTTTTTTTTGAAAGGAGATAATGAAAATAAATTCATTAAAAATATTTTTATACTATAATATTTTAAAAATATAGTGAAATGATTCAACATGATTATGTGATAATTCTTAATTTATTTTTAATAAAATATATTAATTTATAGGGTAAACAACAAGAAACTAAAAATATAATTGTTCACAGGTATATCATATACCAATATTCTTTTAGATTATCATGTTGCATTTCTTTAAATAAGATATATATTAACCTCTAAAAAAATATTTAAATATAGTTAAAAAGGTCAAGAATTTTTTCTTATCATTTTCAAGTGAGACATTAATTTTATGTGTGAGACTCTTTTGATGGAATAAACAAAATTGTATAAACAACATAAACAATTCTTTTTTGTGATCCCATATATATATATATATATATCCAAATTCTTATTCCTTAGATCCAATCTCCAACCTCTTCTAGTCTTTTACCCCAAATACCTAAGAAAAACATAATTTAATTACCTTCTTTTCCCCTACCACCTAGTAATATAAGATCTATCTATTTTATATCAATAGTAAATAACTCATTATGCACTCACAAGGTAGGATATTGCTTATCTAGTGAATTCATCTAGGGGCATTGATTGAGCATGTACATCCCCAATAGGTGTAGCAAAGATAGGGGATATGAAGTTATGGAAAAATATAGAAGCAGATGAATAGGTAGAAACATAAGACATGAATAAGAACAAAGGGAAATACTAGATCAAAATGTAGGTTGCATATACATAGGTCCAAATTTACATATAAATTATGCATGGAAGTGTAGGTTGAGTAAACCCAATATGTGGAATGAAACTACACTAGTTCATGAATTTGATAAATAATAGAATTTTGGAAGAATTCTATGGCCAAAAGCTATAGAAAAAATAAAACTAATGTTTCCAACAATCAAAATTAACACTCTTGAATTGGATTTTCTGCCTTATTTAGATCATAAAATTACCACTTATCTTAAAACCAAGGAATTTTGAATTCTCATGCATGTACACAAGCTCACAACTAGTAAAAGAGAAAGAACTTGACTAAAATTGATACAGCTTCCTTGGATCAAACAAATCACCATGCAACACATATTAATCACAAGTATTAATCTAAACATTTAGGTTGAGATCACATGATTGAGAAATGGAGGAGTTATACAAATTAAAAAGAAATAAGGGTTCATACTCCATGTCATATTTTCAAAGCTATCTTTAATGCTAACCTTAATAGGAAAATTAGTATTAATTTTGAGTGCATCTATTTCACATGTTTCAAAATAGAATACTTGGATAAATGGTTTTTATAATTGAAACTTGAATAAAGGTAAATATAAACACTTCCTAAACTAATTTTAGAGGAGAGTATTGTATAAATTTCAACTTTACAATTATAAAAATAAGAAACACATAAAATATAAACAAAATCACACCATAACACATGTGTACATGGAGAAAATCCTTTTTGGGAGAAAAACCACACACTCCAAACTAGACCAATGTATTATTTAGTGCACTAAAAATATTTACAATATTTTTTTAGAGAAATATTATATATGAGTACCACCAACTAGAGATATGGAATAATTTCAATATCATAATAATACTTACAAACTCACTATCCAAACTTCCATCTCAAAAGCCCTATAAATAGTACATGAAACCATCAAAAGATAATTATAAAACCATGAGCTAAATCCATCCAAAAAGTGACACCTAAATAAATTGTTATAAAACCAACACAAATAGTCCCAAGATGAGTTCATAGGCTAATCAGATAATATTACTTCCACTTGTAATAAAGAGTATCATTAAAATATCACCAAATTGGGTGTTTTATTTTATATTAATTATATCTATTCAAAGTTACTTATGATGTGTCATAACATGCATCATAAGTTCTTACCTAGACAACAAGAGTAACTACCTCTTACAAATTTTTATGTCCTAAGTATTTTAGTATTTCCAATATAGGAGACAAAAAATATTTGAGATTATAATTTTTATTCAAGAGGCCATTGGGGCATATTCTTCTTAAATTTAAGTTAAGAATATCTACATACTAGGGATCCCTAAAAGAGATTTCAAATAAATATAAATTTTTATTTTACCCAAAAATAGTCTATAGTCTAGAAATTGAGTTTTTCTGTTTCATAGTCTAAAAATTAGATTCTTCAAATACTTGACATTAGGAGAAATGCTGAGAATTTTTTTATAACATTTATTTCTTTAATACCATCATTAAAATCACCAAAATTTAAATGAATAAAATGCTTTTATTTAATTTCCTCATTTTAATCTCACGTCATTAGTACACTAAAAATAATTATTTAATCTAGCTAATCATTTACAAAAGTCAAAGTATGTTGAATCAAGAAAAATATTGTCAAATTCTATAGAATACATGTGCCCAAAAAGGGACTTTACATGCACATTTGACCCACAATTCCCACTTCTCTAAACACATTTTTATGAAATCTCATCTATCTATTTTTCCAAGAAGATTTTGACCCTTCACATAAATAAACAAAATATTTTTTGGTCTTCTAGAAAGGTCCTTTGTGTTCCTTTCCATTCATCCTCTTCCAAGAATATATTATCCATCAAATATAATTAAATCATGGATCTCCCATTGTGCACCAATTCTAAGGTTCCACGTAGAGACCCTCTCATGAATTCAAAGCTCTCATTCAATTCAAATTCTCTATCTTAAAATTCAATTCTATCCATTGATCAAACATCAGCCAAAATATACAAATAAGACTTCTTATATGATATTTTTTAGAATAATTGAATGAAATTTTATGTTTCTAGAGTGAGCATCCACATATCATCAATTTCATGCCAAAAATATTGAGTAAATCTATACTCATAGTGTGCAACAAGAGGCATTGAGAGGCTTACTTGAACCCTTCATCTTTGGGTGCACTTTCCTCTTAAGCTCATTTGAATGGAGGTGATAATTGAGTGTGAAGTAAAGGCTTAAATTTACATGCACGAGTATTTTTCTTACTTTTCTTTCCCCCTTCTCCATATTTTGACGCACCCAATGGGACCCACATCCATTAAATCTAACTTTTTCTCTAGTATTTTGTGATTTTTATGCTACATGTTTCTAGTTTGGCATGTTTTCCTTTGATCTTAGTGTGTATGTTAATTTGAGTAATCAAAATGAATTAAAAAAAACACAAATGGAACATTATACTGAATAAATTTGAAATGTAAATGTAAATAAAGAAGAAATCTTCAGAAGCGTTCCATCTTCCTCTATTTGCAGAGATTCATTCAAAGCTGCTGCTCTCAAATTTGTGTAAGCTCAGCTTCTCCAAATGGCTACTATAGAATGAGTATGCAAAGGAATTTCTATCCTAGATGCTGATGAAGGTGAAAATGCTGATGGATATGAAGAGGGGCTGTAGATTATGCACAGAGGCTGTAAACGGAAGATGCTATGATATGGAATGGATATGAAATAATTCTATGCTATGCTAATGCTATGATGCTAAAAAGGTTTATACTACTTGCAATTTGGCTATAGTTATTCTACTGAAAGCTTCTATATGATTTGGAGTACCCGACAGTCTTATTTATAGATTTTTGCAGGCACAATCCTGGCTGGCAAGGATCAACGACTGTAAGATTGTCTGGTGGAATTGAAAGGTGGGAGATGGAGAGGTTGAGAAGAAGATGGAAGAGGTTGGAAGGTTGGAGAGAAGAATGGATTCCTGTCTTCAACCCACGGGAAAAAGCCTGCACAGAAACAGAGAAAATTAAATTTTCTGTTTTGACCGTTTGCTTCCACGGATGTTGAAGATAATCCCCAAATTAAATAAATAAATAAATTTATTTAATTTCATTTATTGAGTTTGATTTTTGATTTTTGCACTATGGAAGATTTAATTAAATATTTTGTAATATTTAATTGTAATGTGACTTTAGAATTAATTAAATATTTTAGAAATATTTAATTACAAATTGATATTAGAAGAATATATTTAGAAGAGAGGAATATTTAATCTTTTATTTGAATAAAAATATCCAAGTCAAGATTATTGATAATTAATATAAATAAATCATAATGTTTATTTAATTAATTAAGAAATGAATAAGAAAAGATGATTAAATAAACTTATTTATTTAATCGAAATGAAAGAATGAATAATATAAATAAATTATTTAAATTTATTTATACGTAGATGAAATTTTTAATTAAATATTTAAAATATTTAATTAATTACCAGACAATGTGATGTGACCATTTTTAGGTGTATACATTTTGCCCCTCTTTGAATTGATGTGTTTTACGAATTGCTTCAAAGAATTTTGAAATTTGCCCCAGATTTTGACTGTCGAAATGTCGATAGATATATGCCCCCGCGAACAATGAATCGATAATATTTTGAATTTTTGTGAATTTTTGTTTTGTTTTGTTTTTTTTGTTTTGTGGAATTTTTCAATTTTTATGATTTTGAAGATGTCGATTCATCGTTTGAAAATAATGATGTGAAGAAATTGACCCGGAAAGATGTGAAATGAAAAATTGATGAATAAATTGCCCCTGCTATGTTAAAATGTGATAAAATCCACCAATTTTACCTTTATATAGGTTAAAAATGTCATTTTCCATGTAATTTTCAATTTTAACCTAGTAAAATTTGCAAATTTTGAGCTCTCGAGTGAAAAAAATGGCACTTCCCGTTCACCAGCACCGTTTCGAGCGTATCCGACGACATCAACGACCAGCGCACTATGGACCTCCGGTATGTATCTCGTGAAACTCTTGCTTTTCAAAAATTTTCCGTTCGTGGCACGTTTTTCAATGTTTGTGTGGAAAATTTGGTGTTTTAGCGCCCTTAAGGCTTTTCATAGCGCATTTGATATTTTTCGTAGCGCATATGATTCCATAGCGCATTTGATATTTTTCGTAGCGCATTTGATATCTTTCGCAGCGCATATGATTCCATAGCGCATTTGATATATTTGGTAGCACCTTTAATGTTTTTCATAGCGCGTATAATATAATAGCGCTCGTAATAAAAATCATAGCGCCTTTGATTAGTTCTGTAGCGCCTATAATTCTATAGCGCCGATGATGAATTTTGTAGCGCCTTTAATCATATGTTGTTGTGACCGATAAATTTGTTCCCAAAGTTCTTAGAAAACAAATAAGAACTGATAGATTTGCTTTTAAAGTTGTTAAAAACAAATAGGACAGATAAGTTTGCTTCTAAAGTTGTTAGAAAGAAACGTGATGTTGATTATCTGCTTTCCATGATGATGAAAAACAAATAGTTTGATTGATTTGTTTGCTTCTAAGGTTGTTAAAAACAAACATGATATTGATTATCTACTTTCCATGACGATGAAAAACAAATAGTTTGATGGTCAGTTTTGATTGATATGTTATAATGATTTGATACTGATTTTGCTTTGATGATGTATCAACAGGAGAGATTGGGTGTATTGCAGTTACGAGAGACATTTCCAAGCACATGGACATTGATTCCACAGTTATTACAGTCAGACAGAGATGTGATTGAGGCCTGTGGACTGAGATCATTGCTTGATATGCCTGAGGCTCGCCTCAACAGGGCTTTATTGACAGCACTTGCAGAGCGGTGGCATAGTGACACCAACACATTTCATTTACCGACTGGAGAGATTACAGTGACCCCCGAGGATGTATATCGTATCCTGAGGATCCCAGTGATGGGGGAGATAGTGGTTTTTGATAGTCGAGAGGCAGGAGGCACTGATGCTTTGAGGAGGATTTTTAGAGATGATCACATCGCTGGATATTTCATCCCATGGGGCGAGATTACAGATACATATCCACCTTTACCATATGTACTTGCAAGATTTATTGGAGGTGTATTGTGCCCTGACCATAGGTCGAAGGGGTTTGCGATCAGATGGGGTCATGTTTTGGAGAGTATGGTGATGCAGGGGACACGATATGCGTGGGGTACATGCATGCTAGCCCACTTATATGATGAGTTACATCATATTGTTTATGGTAGAGGTCAGAGTTTTGCTGTTGGGTGCTCATTACTACAGATATGGGCATGGGAGCACTTTGCTATTTTACGTCCATTGACTCGAGGGCAGCGACCAGCTGGTCGATCGTACAGATGGAGATATGCTCATATTATTGCTCAGCCGAGACTAGGCAAACTAGTACATTGGCAGCGGCTATTGGATAGTTTGGATACAGTATGCTAGAGACCATATTTAGATTGTGAGCCATGGCCAGAGGATGCGAGAGAGATGCCATATGTATGTACTTCCAGATTTTTGATTGGGCGGACTCCATGGATTATTAAGAGATTTCTTGCTGGACAAGTATGTTGGCAGTTTGGACGGATTCAGGGTATGCCTGTGGGTTCGGTCATTTATGCACGGCGACAGCCAGAGCTTGCTGTATGGGGTCCACGGATTTCGTATGAGACAATGGTGGCAGAGTTCACCAGTTTAGGAGCGGTGATGTGGGATTACCGAGTGGATGTCCTTGACGCCGGGACGACACCAGAGTATTTTCAGTATGTCCTAGAGCATCCAGTACTACGTATGTTTGATCCTGATGAGGTTATTGCTCCTATTGCTGCACAGAGACGTTGACATAGAGATTCAGGTTCAGAAAATGACGAGTCAGAGGACAGTGATGATGATGAGAGTGGAGGAGATGATGAGGAGGGGGGTGATGATGAGGAGGGTGGAGGTAGAGGTGATGGTGGTAGAGGCGATGACAGAGGTGGTAGGAGAGGTGGCAGGAGAGGTGGTAGAGGTGGTAGAGGTGGATCACAGATGCGACACATAGATCCATCCTCTTCAGTGGATCCAGCAGTATTAGGTCAGATATCCTCTTTATAGAGTACAGTACAGAGTTTACAGACCCAGCTAGCACAGCCACAGGCCTTGATTTCACAGTTGCAGGGATAGTTGACTTTAGTTACTGTTGAGAGAGATACATCGAGACAGCGAGGTGAGCAGGCTGTTGCTTTGGCTGATAGCCTTCAGAGAGTAGCAGGTAGCACCTTGACTGGTGATATGATGAGAGAGGTGACCAGAGCCACCCGAGAGGCTGAGTTTTATAGGACTAGATACCATGATGCGGTTCCACCTGAGCAGAGGGAGAGTTATGCTCAGTCACGATCTACCCATGGTCGGTCTCGTACTACCAGTAGAGGTGTGACAGCCATTACCTCCAGGAGGGCCATCAGGGACAGGTGGAGCAGGTCCATCAGGGGCAGGTGGTACAGGTCCATCAGGGGTAGGTGGTACAGGTCCCAGGCTAGCTCCATCAGAGGATAACACTGCCTAGTGTATTGTAGATGATATTTTCATGATATTCTGTTGAGACATTTTGTATATACCTTGAGATGATCTCATTTTTGATGATGTTCTATCATTTGTAGTTGACATCCTTGTACATTTTGACATTCATTTTTGAGATATATAAAATGCAGCGATGATTTATGATGATATAAATGTGTCTATTTCCTTATATGTATGATGTGTATGATATGATGATTTCATGGTTATATATATACATGATTTATGAGATGAATACAAATCTATTAATACATGATTGTATGAATACGATGGATAATATCATTTAGACATGTTTATGAATGTTGATTGAATTATGCTTTATTTTTGTGATTTATGATGCAAATATATATGAAAAATGTATGAAATAATGTTTTTGTGAATGTCAAAATATACTCAGTCATGTATTCGAAATGATATAAACCATTTGATTCTTTGCCAGCTTTTTGGGAAATTTATGAATGCAAAATGCAGATTCTAACATGAATGCAATCTATACTAACCATGCAGAACATTCATACAATATTGCCATTTGGAGAGCTTATTCATGCTTTTTGTATCATCATAGAGCTTTGAAATGTTGAAAGTTAATACAAGCATCAAAGGGTATGTTAGCACCAGTGATGACCTGAGTATTGCTTTCATGATTTTTAATATAGCAAGTTAATACAAGCATCTAGGTATAATTGAACCAAGATGACCTGAGTATTGCTTGCATAAACAGACAAGAGTTAACCTGTTTCCCATGCAAATTCCGAAATGTCATCCATGGTACATAGTAGAGCGTGTCTCGCGACCAATTTGCATAGTACTAATGATTTCCTCACAAACAACAGACAAATAAAAATCATACTCCTTCCTTGCTTTTCTAGTTCAGTACATCATTGAATTGCTCCAGAGATACGATAGAAAAATCAAACAACCATTTTGCTTAAAGTATTTCAAACATTTATTCAGATTAAGATCATCCAAACTGATTATCATCATTGATGTTCTCGTTTCAATAGTTGTTTGAATCATGTTGTTTTAATGTCAATTGGTACTGAATAAGCATGTTGTGGTTGATTTGATACGACCATGTTTGTTATGTTTTGACAAACTGTTTTGTGTCTGTTTGTGATGTTCAAAAAGCTCATTGCCCCTCTCTTGTTTGTCTCTTTCTGCGTTTTTCCCCCAGTGTAAACACAACCTAAAGAGTATGGATATGTACAAATTTCATCAAGCCATGATGAAAGATAAGGATCCCCGCTGTGTGATATGGATATGAAAGATATATACAGTGGATAAATATGAATGGATAATGCCAAAAGTGAAAACCAGACATAAACTAATAAATGGAGGAGCCTGTTTTGATCACGAGTAGCGCCTATTTACCAGGTTTTCACCACTTGTCTTTATTGCACTTTTTCAGGATTTTTCTGATTTTTTTTTATTTTTTTAGGACTTTTTATGATTTTTTTTTTGATTTTTTTCAGGACTTTTTATGATTGTTTTATGATTTTTTCAGGACTTTTTAGACATAGAACTTCTTCAAATGAATACTATTGATCGGTTCTTCAAACAGGTCCCCTTCTGACGTGGATAACTGATATGCACCAGAACCGTATGTTGCAATGATGACAAATGGACCAAGCCAGTTAGGTTCAAATTTCCCTTTCTTTTCTCTGTCTTGCTGATTACATGGATTTTCTCTCAAGACTAAGTCACCCACTTGAAATGTCCATGGTTTAACTCTGTGATTGTAACTACGAGACATAATCTGTTGATAACCCTTCAAATGATCAACTGCATGTTGACGTCTCTCATCTAATAGTTCTAGCTCTTGAAGGCGAGAAACTCTATAATCTTCATCACTTATCAATCACTTGAGTGAGACCCTAAGCGAAGGTATTTAAACTTCTAGTGGTAAGATTGCTTCTTCTCCATAGACCAAGGCATATGGTGTAGCTCCTGTTGGTGTGCGAATGCTTGTTCTATATGCCCACAAAGCTGGGTTTAATTGGACATGCCAATCATGTCCGACATCATTTACTGTCTTCTTTAAGATCTTCAAGATTGTTTTGTTGGAAGCTTTTGCTTGACCATTACCCTGTGGATAATAAGGTGTAGAGAACTTGTGTTGGATATGAAATCTTTCACAAAGTTCCTCCACATCCTGATTCTTAAAAGGTCTTCCATTATTAGTGATAATAGAATTAGGAATTCCATATCGACAGATAATGTAATTTAAGATAAATGAAGATATTTGTTTACCAGTCACTGTTGTCAGAGGAACAACTTCAATCCATTTTGTAAAATACTCCGTAGTTGTGATAATAAATTTATGTCCATTTGATGATGAAGGATGCATTTTTCCAACAAGATCAAGTCCCCATTGAGAAAAAGGCCATGTCAGAGTGAAAGGTTGCAATTCCTGTGCAGGTGCATGAATAAGATTCCCGTGAATCTGGCATTTAGAACACTTCTTGACAAAAATAAAAGAATCTTTCTCCATGGTAGGCCAATAGTATCCCATTCTGACAAGTTTCTTGGCTAAGGTCAAACCACTTGAATGAGTTCCACAAATACCACCATGAACCTCTTGTAAGGCTTTTTCAGATTCGTTAGGTTCAAGACATCTAAGGAGTGTACCATCAAGACCACGTCGATAAAGGATATCGGCAATTAAAGTATAACAGGATGATTGGCGTATGAAGTTCCTTTTTTGGTTGCGGGATAAATCCGAAGGTAAGATATTATCTTTGAGGTAGGTATAAGTCTTGCCATATAAAGGTGAATCAGAACCCTTTAAATGACATATAACTTGGGTTTCAAGATTATCATAGGCGGGAGAAAATAATTGTTCCACCAGGAATTCATACTTAGTTTGATCTTCGGATATTTGTAATAAGGAAGCAATGGTAGCCATTGCATCTGCAGCTTTATTATCAATCCTTGATATTTGTGAAAACTTGATTGACACAAAATACTTTTTATAATCATCCACCATATTCTTGTAAGGTAGAAAATTATCATCTTTGGTTTGATAGTCATCATTTATTTGATTAATGACAAGTTGTGAATCACCATAGACCTGGAGCTCTGCAATCCGCCATTCCAATGCTATTTTTAATCCTATGAGCAATGCCTCATATTCAGCTATGTTATTTGTGCAAGGGAACATCAATCGATATGATCGTGAAATGGTATGTCCTTCAGGTGTAACAAAGAGAATGCCTGCCCCCGAGCCATATTGTGTATAAGATCCATCAAAGTACAATGTCCATGATTTCTGAATTGTTGCTGTGAAGACATCTGCATCAGGAAACTCAATGTGCATTGGATTTTCTTCTTGTAAAGGTGCTTCAGCCAACTGATCTGCAATAACCTGTCCTTTAATAGCTTTTTGATCTACATAGTGAATGTCAAACTCACTTAAGATCATTACCCATTTTGCAAGTCTTCCTGTTAAAGTAGCTCTACTTAATAGGTATTTTAATGGATCAATATTTGTTATCAACTTAACTGTATGAGCCAACATATAGTGTCGCAAATTTTGAGAAGCAAAAACTACTGCAAGGAAAGCTTTTTCAATTAAACTGTAGTTTAACTCATGTCTTGTTAAGGTTCTGCTGATATAGTATATGGCCCTTTCCTTACTTGTAGAATCTTCTTGTGCTAGCAATGCTCCCAAAGATACTTTTGTTGCTGAAATATAGAGTATGAGTGGCTCTCTTGGAATAGGTAGAATTAAAACTGGTGGATGCGTAAGATACTGCTTGATCTGACTGAATGCTGCTTCACATTTGTCATCCCATTTGAATGGGACATTTTTATGCAATAAATGTGTAAATGGCAAGCTTTTATCTGCCAGTTGAGCTATAAACCTTCTGATGGACTGTAATCTTCCTTGCAATGATCGAAGTTGACTGATACTTCGTGGTGGGAGCATGTCCATTATAGCTTGTACTTTTTCTGGATCAACCTCTATACCCTTTTCTGAAACAATGTATCCTAGGAGTTTCCCAGACGTAACACCGAAGACACATTTCTTTGGATTAAGTCGAACATTAAACTGCTCCATTCTGGTAAAGATTTTTGATAAGATTTCTAAATGTTCTTCCCGTGTGTGAGATTTGGAAAGTAAATCATCAACATAATCTTCCATGAATGTATGCATCATATCATGAAAAATAGTTTTCATTGCTCTTTGATAAGTGGCTCTGACATTCTTTAACCCAAATGGCATTACATTCCAGCAATATGTACCCCAAGGGCATGTAAATGCTGTTTTATCTTGATCCTCTGGTGCAATTTTTATCTGGTTGTATCCCGAAAATCCATCCATTAATGAATACATTGCATGGCTAGCAGTTAAATCAACAATCATATCTATGTTGGGCAAAGGAAAGTCATCTTTGGGACAAGCTTTATTTAAATCTCTGAAATTTGTACAAACTCTGATCCTTCCATCTGGCTTTGAAACAGGTACAATATTAGAAATCCATTCTCCATAGTCAATAGTTCGAATGAATCCAACATCCAAAAGCTTCTTTAATTCTTCTTTGACCAGTAACGCAACATGTGGATGCATTTTTTTGAGCTTTTGCTTCACAGGTTTTGCCCCTGGTTGAATAGATAAATGATGCATTATCAGATTAGGATCTAACCCTGGCATATCAGCATATGACCAGGCAAAATTAATTTGATTTTCCTTCAAGAATTCCATGAATTTCAGGACTTCTTCAACTGTTAATGATGCTGCAATTTGCAAAATTTTTGGCTGCTCTGCTATACTTATGTTGATTGATTCTGTTGGTTCGATCAAAATAGAAGATCTTTCATGATAATACTTGGGAAGAGTGTCAAGTTTCTCATCCTTCAGTGCCTCAGAAAGGTTTTCACTGTCAGATTCTCTCTTTATTTTTCTCTTGTTTTGATCTATCACTGCCATTGTTCGGTTTTCACCAATAGATCCATCTTTTATTTCATTTATTTTGCAGCTAAGAAACTTGATACCCTCCTTATCAAAATCATGAGTATGAAATTCTTGGATAAAAAAATTGTTTTCTTCATTCGAGGAACAAAGGAAATTTATAATATCCTCATCATCATGGAATGTAGGAATATGGATAGGTGCGTCAATGTCCCAATCAATAAGTTCTGGATAAACTAAAGGCATAGGATCATTAGGTTGAGTAAGGTCTTGAATTGTCAAAGTCATGATGTGGTTATCATCTTCATGGTAGACAAGGTCTATGATGGTATTCTCTTGTTGATTGTCAATCTTGTTAGAATCTGATTCTTCCTCACTTGAGTCACGATCGCTTTGTAAAACACAATCAAGTGGAGGCCTTGAGCCTTCTCCTTGTATAAGAACAGGTGTATATTTTTGTATGGTATCAACTTGTTTGTCTCTCCAAAATTCATCATTATAAATGGTGTCCCATTCATATTCATTAGAATCAGTATCTGAACTATTCTGCAATTGGAAAACTGATTCATGCCGTTTATCTGACACTGATCCTCCTTCATGAGTTGATTGTGTTTGCTGTGAAGTAGAGTCTTCTTTATCTTTACCATATCCAAGTCTTGTTTTATCACTTGAATGCTTTGAAATAGGTTGAATTGGTTCCACGATTCCTTCTCTTCTTTTTCCTATAGGACCATTCCCTTCATAGCCCATCTTCTGCATGATAGCGTACCCATTACCATATTGTTCTATAGGTAACTTAATGTGCAAGAGAGATTCATCTTCATCTTTGTATAGCCAATTTAGGATGTCCCTATCTTCAGCTTCTTCTTCAGTGGTGTTAGCTCTAATGAATTTTCCGTCAAACTTTGTGATTGGCACAGAAGCTTGGAATGTAGAAGTTGTTGCAATCTTTTGATTTGATAAGGTAGGCTGCCCATGTGACCTCGGAGAAGGAGGTAAGGTAGAAAGAGATAATGAATATTCACCTACCCCTTTGTCTTTAAACTTCAGCTTAGTATCAAAATTCTTTGTCAATTCTTGCAATTGGACTTGTAAATTGGAAGAAGAAACAACAAGAGCTTCCCTATTGTGTGGCACAAAGACATCTTGAGTTACTCGAAGATTTGAACAAGTTTGGGTACTATTATAATCAGCTTGTATAGTTATTTCTTGTCCATCATACGGAAACTTGATGCATTGATGATACGTTGATGGTACTGCTTGCATATCATGAATCCACGGACGACCCAAAAGTATGTTATAAGAAAGATCCTGATCTAGAACCTGACAAAATGTGTTCTTCACAATAGGTCCCACTCTGATAGGCAGCAATATTAATCCTTTAGAAGCTCTTTCTTCATCATCATATGCCTTGATAGTTATCTTCCTTCGTGGATCAATTTCATTTTCTAATATTCCTAAAGCATTTATTAACTTTAAGGTACAAATATTCAAACCGGCTCCTCCATCTATTAAGACACGTCTAATTCGATGTTTATGGATCATGACTTCAAGATAGAGCGAGGAATTATGTGGATGTGTCATAGAGGCATCATCTTTATCGGAAAATGAAAGACAAGTGGGGGAAGAAAAATGTCCCACCATGGCTTGAAATTTGTTTACATCCAAATTAGTGTCAACAGTTGTGTTTACAAGAGCTTCTTCTAAAATATTCTTGTGTATGGGAGATATTTTAAGAAGTTCAAGGATGGAAATTTGAGCTGATGTTTTTCTCAGTTGATCAACCAGATTATACTGACCTGGAGGAGAAATAGTTGTTTTGGATGAACTTCCTTTTAGAACAACTTTTGCTTGACCTCTTGTTGTCACATTAACCTGTTGATATTCTTGTTTTCCCTTGATTTTGATAACATTAACTCGTTGATCATCAACATAGATGTGGCAGATTATATTGTCTTCAACATTATGTATGCTTTTGTCTTTTGTATCTGATGCTTCCCCCTTTTGATAGTTTGGTAAAGGGTCTTTAAATGCTTGATGATCGTCATTGGTATGATACCCTTCGATTGTAATGGTGCCATTGTCAATTAAATCTTGTACAAGATTTTTCAAAGCTTGACAATTATTCATTCTATGACCTTTACATTGATGATAATTACAATAATACGAGTCATTCCATGATGGGGGTTTGACTCGTGGCTCATAATCTCTTTGTGTTGGTTAGGTGATAACCTTATTATCAAGAAGCTCCTTGAGAGCAGACTCAAGAGATTGACCCAAAGCGGTAAAATTTCGTCGATTTGAAAAGAATGGAGGTCTGGACGGATTTGATGTTTGGGTATTGCCAAGATTATTATTGAAATTACCACGATTTTGATTTGTATTTTGATGGGTCATGTTTTCTTGCTTGGAGGTTTGTCCTTGTTGATTGTTGTTTCCCTATTGATTGGTTCGTGGAGCACTTGATAGATTGAAAACAGATGGTCCAGTTCGCAGATTATTTGCATCCACTATGCCATCATTGACAACATTTTTGTTTCTATTCCAAAACCTTGTTTTATCGTTGTTGTTTTGGTTTGATGTACTTGGATTATCAAGTTTTATCACTCCCCTTTTAACCAAGGCCCCTTCAATTGTGATTGCATTTTCAATCAACTTTTCAAAGTTATGAGGACAATGAAGATTAAGCCTATAACTTAATTCTGGATGTAAGCCATTGATGAAGATATCCATCTTTTCCTTTTCAGGAATAGGACGGGAATATCGTGCAAATAACCTTCTCCACCTTTGCAAGAATGTAGTGAAGGTTTCTCCTACTTTTTGTTTCACTTTACAAAGATCAAGCATTGTTATTGGATGTTGAATGTTGTAGGCATATTGTGATATAAACTGATTTATTAACTCCTCAAATGTTTTGATGGGTGGAGTGATCTTAGAAAGCCACTCCATGGATTGTACACCTAGACTTCGTGGAAATAATCACATTAAGTAGGTATCGTCATAGGTGAATTCTAGACTCATATTTCAAAAATCCCTCACATGGTCAATGGGATCAGTTTTTCCATTATACCTATCATACTTAGGGATTTCGCAATGTTTTGGAAATGGGATCATTTGAAGACTCCTATCAAATGGATAAAGAGATATGTCTTCCAAAACATACTTCTTTGTTGTACCCCCTTGCATTTCTTTTATTTTCCCTTGTAATTCTTTTATCTGTTGATTAAGAGCACTAAAGTCATTAGGAGGAGTTTCAGGACTTTGTTTAATCCCTTCTATATCGAAATTGTGAGGTAACTTAGCTCCTTGATTAGCTAATGAAAGAAAGTATCTTTCTTTGTTTCGTTCTAAAATCCTTTCCATAAGAGTATGGAATTGGGGATCTTGTTCTGCTTCTTGAAGCTTTTTGTCTGTTAATTCGTCAAGATTAAATGTTTCCTCTTCTTTTTCAGTATGGTCACCCATTTTACTTGTAGTGGTTTCTCCCTCGTCTTTTTCCATTTGTTTTTGAGATCTCATGAAGACAGGCATAGGTTTTGTTCCAAGTTCTACTTGCTTTTGATCAAAAGAATGAAATAGTGCAATTTATGTGATAGATATGAAAGTCAGAATAGAATGAAGATTCTATGACTTACAATTTTTTTTTAATCTTTAGCTTGTGTTATTCCCTATGTGGAAGGATGAAAATCCTATTGATGGGAATTTAAGCAAAAGACCAAGAAAAAGGAAGATTTTGCACTTTATGAAATTTTGATCATGGCTTTGTAGAAGGATGGATTTTATGATGGATGCCTAATGTATTCTAAGTTCTCTATTGCAAAATTTGATTTGGACGAGTAGAATATTCAATTGCAGGTTGGGGAATATAACTGAAACGAATGCGTTGACTATGGTTATGCCTTTGAGAAAGGGCTCTTCTTTGAAAGTAAGCTTGTGAATACAAAGGTTCTATAGCATAATCATCTAAAAGACCTCTAACACAATCATGATACCTATAAAGAAATGTTCAATATTTGAGTAAAACTTTTCGGCTTTGATACAAGAATCGTTGTTTCTTCAATAGTTTCTTGTGGTTGAGGGATTTCTTTGGCTTTTTAATCCTTTTGAAAACAGATTTCTTTACAAACGTTGTGGATTTCCAATCTCGTAACATGAGATTAATCAATGTGATAGTGAGTGTTGGATGATCTTATCTGAATTAGTGTATTGAAAACACATCAAACAAGTTGTAAAATAGTTGTCTTAAGTCCTATGCTAAACATCAAGTGTATAATCCAAATGTTGTTCAAAAATTGTTTTAACGGGTTTTACACATGATTAGCACTTCAAATAGACTCACTCTTAATTCTCAAGTAGGTCATCATAGTAATCAACATCCCACATCTTAAAACTGTGTCGACTCACACAGCCGTGTCACCCCCGAAAGGGCGCCCGTGTTTTTGTCTTTTCCAGGTGCGTACTCAGAGTGACGGAAGTGGATACCGGATCCCCTGAGCAAACAATCCTTGGCAGTTATATGGTGAGTATCTTGGGGGTAGATTCTTCCCTCCCTTGCACTGTGATTAATATGATGTTCGGAAACTAACTCGGTAAGATACTACACTAAGTTCTTAGTAAGGGTTTTCGTTCGGTGCGGCAAATGATAGACTCCCTCGAGAGACCTCCCTACCTTTAGAACAAAGGCTTTGGGGATGGTTATCAATGCACACTACTGTCGAATGGGATTTTCATCAACTATCCGCACTTGATTAGAGTGGGTTGGAAAACTTGGCTTTAGTTGTTCCCACTTAGGTCATTCCCGTAGGGTGAGTACTTTTTCCCACTACGGCAGGCCTTCTAAAAGGTGTTAATAAAACAGGAAATTGCATAAAGGGAAATAGGTGAGTTTGGAATTTTGATCACCCAGTTAAGGGGAGAGCATAGGCCTATCACCAAAAAAAAAAAACAAAGCGATCATGGATTTATTTTAAACCTAAGATAAAGATTTTCTATGCTAAGTGAAGATTTTGCTTCACACAAACACAAAATTCTTTTTAGCCCGAAATGAAGTGTGAAATGTCTATCTTAGGATTGCTTCATTTTAAATTAGATGTCCACCCTAGGATTGCTTCATTTTAAATTAGATGTCTACCCTATGATTGCTTCTTTTTAAGTTTATTTCTACTAACTGTCCGCGGTTGTGTCAGATTTAGTTAACTGTTTTAAAATTACAAATTACAACTTACAGGAATGCGCTATAACAGAGGTTATGGGTGCTGCAAAAATCCTTAAAGGCACTGCAAAAATCATTAAGAGCGCTGCAAAACCTTTTACGGGCACTGCAAAACTTTTCACGAGCGCTGCAAAACTAATCACGGGCGCTGCAAAACTTATCACGGGTGCTGCAAAACTTATCATGGGCGCTGCAAAACTTATCACGGGCGCTGCAAAACTTATCACGGGCGCTGCAAAACTTATCAAATGCGCTGAACTGGGTATGAAGTTTCGAAGACGTGTTCCTTGCGCTAATCCGCTGTTTTTGTCCGTAACCTGTCAAAGAAATCTGCAAAAAGATGTGAGAAACAGGGGCAAGAGCCCCACGGTGGGCGCCAAAAATGTGTATGTTAATTTGAGTAATCAAAATGAATTAAAAAAAACACAAATGGAACATTATACTAAAGAAATTTGAAATGTAAATGTAAATAAAGAAGAAATCTTCAGAAGCGTTCCATCTTCCTCTATCTGCAAAGATTCGTTCAAAGCTGCTGCTCTCAAATTTGTGTAAGCTCAGCTTCTCCAAATGGCTACTATAGAATGAGTATGCAAAGGAATTTCTGTCCTAGATGCTGATGAAAGTGAAAATGCTGATGGATATGAAGAGGGGATGTAGATTATGCACAGAGGCTGTAAACAGAAGATGCTATGATATGGAATGGATATGACATAATTCTATGCTATTCTAATGCTATGATGCTAAAAAGATTTATACTACTTGCAATTTGGCTATAGTTATTCTACTGAAAGCTTCTATATGATTTGGAGTACCCGACAGTCTTATTTATAGATTTTTGCAGGCACAATCCTGGCTGGCAAGGATCAACGGCTGTAAGATTGTCTGGTGGAATTGAAAGGTGGGAGATGGAGAGGTTGAGAAGAAGATGGAAGAGGTTGGAAGGTTGGAGAGAAGAATGGATTCCTGTCTTCAACCCACGGGAACAAGCCTGCACAGAAACAAAGAAAATTAAATTTTCTGTTTTGACCATTTGCTTCCACGGATGTTGAAGATAATCCCCAAATTAAATAAATAAATAAATTTATTTAATTTCATTTATTGAGTTTGATTTTTGATTTTTGCACTATGGAAGATTTAATTAAATATTTTGTAATATTTAATTGTAATGTGACTTTAGAATTAATTAAATATTTTAGAAATATTTAATTACAAATTGATATTAGAAGAATATATTTAGAAGAGAGGAATATTTAATCTTTTATTTGAATAAAAATATCCAAGTCAAAATTATTGATAATTAATATAAATAAATCATAATGTTTATTTAATTAATTAAGAAATGAATAAGAAAAGATGATTAAATAAACTTATTTATTTAATCGAAATGAAAGAATGAATAATATAAATAAATTATTTAAATTTATTTATACGTAGATGAAATTGGAAGATTTTAATTAAATATTAAAAATATTTAATTAATTACCAGACAATGTGATGCGACCATTTTTAGGTGTATACACTTAGCATATACATGCTTCACATTTTAGTGCATTTAACCTATGCGTGCTATATCCACCTACATCATAAAGAAATAGTGACCCAAAAAACTTCATTTTTTTAATGGTTTTTGTTAGAGTTTCTAATAAACTCAATAAAACCAAGATCACTTGCAAAACTTGTGATTAGCCTTCTATAAGGAGAAAATAAAACATGCGAGAGGAATTTGCATAAAATGATGCAAATAATATTGTTTTAAATTAATGAATTATAGAAGATAACTTTCTTTTATAGAGCAAGATGAAAACCCTAAAAGGAAAACCTAATTAGGACCCACGTAAATTTAGTAAAACTTAGGGAGAACAAGAAAAATGAAAATAATGCAAGGATGGATGCATGAAAGCGTGAATGGGTCCTTAATACAAGGCCATGTTGGTGGTGAAAATGGAGGTAATTATGTAGCTTAATACTCTATAAAACTATTATACTATAGATCTAAATAAGTGATCTTTGTCACAAATTCTTTGTTGATGATTATCTGTTTAGATTCATTTTACTATTTGTAGAAGTAGACAGAAGATTGTACAAGAATAAGACCAAAAGAAAGAAGTTACACAACATATATCGTGGAGAAACCCTTTCGAGAAAAAATTGGACACCAAGAATCAATGTATTATTTAATCTTAGAATAAGATTACAATAATTCCAATCCTTGCTTGAGATGCTTCTTTTTCCTTCAACAATTCTTCTTCACAACCAACAATAAAATCAGTTAAACTCTCTTGAACTTGCTGCAATATATAGACAATAATGAGCCTTGTAAACTCCAAAGAGTTTACAATTACAAAGCACAATGATTATCTGACAAAACCCATGCCTATTCTTTGCTAGTAGAGTTCTATCATGAAGAACAATGTCAAAACAAGTCCATCCATTTGGGCATCCCAAACTAAAGTCATAACTCAACGTTGATTCCAAAGATATCTTCTAAGCTTATCCTCAAAATTGGTGCCCAAGAATGGGCCCACTTAACTCAGCCTTATAAAATATCTTATCATGCAAAAGTGTTAACTCCAAGATGCCAACTTGGGTGCCCAAGGTGGGTCCAAGTCAATCTCTGTTAATTGAAACATATCTCTCCACCATTCATGCAAATACCATGCATGATTGATCATCCCAACTTAATTGAATGTGTCACCTATTATCTGTCATGCAACTCAAGTCATTATTCATGCATTCCAAGTCAAATGAAGTAAAAAAACATTCAACTAAAACTAACTACATGCAACTGAAGATAACTGAACCATAACTGAACTGAACTGAACTGAACTGAACTGATACTAAACTAAACTGAACTAAACTAAACTGAACTAAACTGAACTAAACTAATTTGAACTAAACTGAACTAAACTCCAAGCATGTAAACATCAATCCCTAACTTCTAGGATCTTTACATGTATTACTGAAGTGTTATCTTTTACTCCAAATAGTTAACTTAACTTAAGGTGAGTTCCACCTTCCATGTGGGTGCCCCATGTGCTCCTATTTTGTAGGAGCTCTTCATGGGTGTCCCCACATGTTCCTATCATTTAGAATTAATTAAAAATGTCAATTAACACGTTCATTTCATTCAAATTTAATCTCTTTCTAATCCTAGTGTTAGGGAACACTTTCCAAGGACTTAGGAGATACATGAAATATGTTTAGGATTTCAATTAAATGGCATCTTATTCCCAACATTCTCCCACTTGACATTATACATTGAAATTATTCTAAATAAGGAATCGTTATTATAAATCAAGTATAGGACTCAAGGCCAATGGCCTTCCTGCACCAACTAATCAATCCATGCCAACTTGAAATGCAACCTGCATAATCATGAAGCTCCAAACAAATGATTAATACTCAAAACCAAGAGAAATTCTCTGTAGGAACTAGTTTCATAAGATAATCTACAACATTAATTAAAGTGTCAACTTTCTCAATTAATAATTTCCCACTCTCAACCATTTCTCACACAAAGTGATACTGAACATCAACATGCTTAGTACGAGAATGATACATAGGATTTTTGGCTAAACATGACACTCTGACTATCAAATTCAAGTTCAAATTACTTGCAATTAAAACCAATGCCCTTCCCAAGTCTCTGTATCCAAACTACCTCTTTGGAGGCATGTGAAACTACCGAGTGTGTTGAACTCATTTACAACCAAGATGTAGGCTTCTCGGTCTTTACCGTTGAAAATAAATTTTCTTACAAGTAACCATTCCAACATATATCTCTTACCATAAGAGAATTCAATCCTCACCTATTTCTCCTAGTATCCATGAGGACCTATAACCAACCAATCCATGCCGAACTCCAAATGCAACATAGTACTATCATGAAGTAATCAAGAAAATTATTAATGTACCCAATACTTAAGAGAACTACACAAGATCAATGTCAAAGCTCCAATCATGAATTAGGAACATAAACATGACAACATGATCTAACCATCTCCTAATAGGAGATCACATGCACCATAACATATATACATCCTAGTCTCAAGAGAACAAGTACTTGATGCCAAACTCTAAATGCATATCAAGAGTAAACCATGACATAATAGTAACCACTCTAAACCAAGAAAAACACATATCCCCAATCACATGAAGATAACCTTTCCAATGATACATCCATGTCACTACCAACAACTCCCACTGAACTATGGTATGAGCTACACATGGCATCATGACTACCATCCTCCTCATGAATATCACTCTTTAACATCAAGCAAAGAGTCATCACTAAAATTTTTACATGAAATGATCAAAGAATGATTACTGTCATCCAAGGATTCCTCTTTAGAAGAATCAAAACTCTTTTTCTTTTTCTTACAATCCTTCTTCACATGTACTAGTTTACCACAATTCCAAAACTTTACCTTACTCTGTCCTTTTGACTTACCCTTCCCTTCCTTGTCTCCCTTAGGTTCCTTTTTCTTAGGCCTACCTTTTACAAACAAGGCATCTTGGATTTCCATTTTAGACTTCCTCCTCATCTCCTCTAATAGGAAAGTAGGAATTATATTATCCATCTTCCTATCTGCACCACTACCACTGATAGCAACAATTAGATTTTCTCAAGATTCTGGTAAAGAACAAAGTAACAATATGCATTTATCTTTATCTTCTAGCTTTATGTCTATAGATGCCAATTGACTTAGAATCAAATTAAAATCATTCAAATGATTTGCAATAGAATCACCATCTTTCATCTTTAAAGAATACAACTGTCTTTTCAGATACAACTTATTAGTAAGACTTTTTGTTTGATAGACATAACCTTTTCTCTTCCACAACTTATATGCAGTAGTTTCTTCTGAAACATTCAAGAGAAAAACATCAACAAGACATAATCTTATGGTCCCTCTTGCCTTCTTATCAAGCTTAGCCCAATCCTCATTTGATATCTTTGTAGGTGACTTTGTCTCATTATCAACAACTAACCACTAATATCTCTCTTCAAGGAGATCCTTCATTTTTAGTTTCCACATCTCGTAACTAGATCCATTGAATGTTTCAATATCTAAACAAGAATTAAAACTCATTGTAACAAAATTATTTTCCAAAATCAGCAATAACACAATAGTAAAAGCTCCCACTACATCCAAAAAATATTCAAAATTTTAAGAGAAAGGCATCCCAAAATCTAACTAACCTCAGATTTGATACCAAATGGTGAAAATGGAGCTAATTATGTAGCTTAATACTTTGTAAACTATTATACTATATATCTAAATAAGTTTTCTTTGTTAAAAATTATGTGTTTATGATTATCTGTTTAGATTCATTTTACTATTTATATAAGTAGACAGAAGATTGTAGAAGAATAAGACCAGAAGAAAGAAGTTACCCAACATATACCATGGAGAAACCCTTTCAGGAAAAAACTCCACCAAGAATCAATGTATTATTTAATCTTAGAATAAGATAACAATAATTCCAATCCTTGCTTGAGATGCTTCTTTTTCCTTCAACAATTCTTCTTCACAACCTGCAATAAAATATGATTAACTCTCTTCAACTTGCTGCAATATATAGACAATAATGAGCCTTGTAAACTCCATAAGAGTTAACAATTACAAAGCACAATGTTTATCTCACAAAACCCATGACCATTATTTGCAAGTAGAGTTCTATCCTAAAGAACAATGTAAAAAACAAGTCCTTCATCCATTTGTGTGTCCCAAACTGAAGTCATAACTCAACGTTGATTCTGAAGATATCTTCTAAGCTTATCCTCAAAGTTGATGCCCAAGAATGGTCCTACTTAACTCAACCTTATAAATATCTTATCATGCAAAAGTGTTAACTCCAAGTTGCTAACTTGGGTGCCCCAGGTGGGTCCAAGTCAATCTCTGTTAATTGAAACATCTCTCCACCATTCATGAAAATACCATGCATGATTGATCATCCCCACTTAACTGAATGTGTCACTTATTATCTGCCATGCAACTCAAGTCATTATTCATGCATTCGAAGTCAACTAAATTCAACTAGCATTCAACTGAAACTAACTACATGCAACTGAAGATAATTGAACCATAATTGAACTGAACTGAACTGAACAGAACAAAATTGAACTCCATGCATGTAAACATCAATCCCTAACTTCTAGGATCTTTAAATGCATTACTGAAGTGTTATCTTTTACTCTGAATAGTTAACTTAACTTACTTAAGGTGAGTTCCACCTTCCATGTGGGTTCCCTAGGTGCTCCTATTTTGTAGGAGCTCTTCATGGGTGTCCCCACATGCTCCTATCATTTAGAGTTAATTACAAATGTCAATTTACATGTTCATTTCATTCAAATTTAATCTCTTTCTAATCCTAGTGTTTTGGGAACACTTTCTGAGGACTTAGGAGATACATGAAATAATGTTTAGGATTGCAATTAAATGGCATCCTATTCCCAACATTCTCCCACTTGACATTATACATTGCAATTATTCTAGACAAGGAATCATTATTATAAATCAAGTACAGGACTCAAGGCCAATGGCCTTCCTACACCAACTAATCAATCCATGCCAAATTCAAATGCAACCCACATAATCATGAAGCTCCAAGCAAATGATTAATACTCAAAACCAAGAGAACTTATTTGTAGGATCTGGTTTCATAAGATAATATGCAACATTAATTAAAGTGTCAACTTTCTCAATTAATACCTTTCCACTCAACCATTTCTCTCACAAAGTGATACTGAACATCAACATGCTTAGTAAGAGCACGACACATAGGATTTTTGGCTAAACAAATATCACTCTAACTATCACATTCAATTTTAACTTGCAATTAAAATGAATACCTTTCCCAAGTCTCTATAACCAAACCGCCTCTTTAGAGGAATCAAGAAAATGCAACGTAGTTACACTATCATGAAGTAATCAAGAAAATTATTAATGTACCCAATACTTAAGAGAACTACACAAGATCAATGTCAAAGCTCCAATCATGAATTAGGAACATAAACATGACAACATGATCTAACCATCTCCTCCTAGGAGATCACATGCACCATAACATATATACATCCTAGTCTCAAAAGAACAAGTACCATGCACAACTCTAAATGCATATCAAGAGTAAATGATGAAATAATAGCAACCACTCTAAATCAAGAAAAAAAAAACCATATCCCCAATCACATGAAGATAACCTTACCAATGATGCATCCATGTCACTGCCAACAACTTCCATTGAACTATGGTACGAGCTACACATAGCATCATGACTACCATCCTCCTCATGAAGATCACTCTTTAACAACAAGCAAAGAGTCATCACTAGCATTTTTACATGAAATGGTCAAAGCATGATTACCGTCATCCGAGGATTCCTTTGTAGAAGAATCATAACTCTTTTTCTTGTTCTTACAATCCTTCTTCACATGTCCTGGTTTACCATAGTTCCAATACTTTACCTTACTCTATCCTTTTGACTTACCCTTCCCTTCCTTGTCTCCCTTAGGTTCCTTTTAAACTCAAGCCTACCTTTTACAAACAAGGCATCTTGGATTTATGTTTTAGACTTCCTCCTCATCTCCTCTGATAAGAGAGTAGGAATTATATTGTCCATATTCGGATCTGCACCACTACCACTAGTAGCAACAATTAGATTTTCCCAAGATTCTGGTAAAGAACAAAGTAAAAAAATGCATTTATCTTCATATTCTAGCTTTACATCTATAGATGATAACTGACTTAAAATCAAATTAAAAGCATTCAAATGATTTGCAACAAAATCACCATCTTTCATCTTTAAAGAATACAACTTTCTTTTTAGAAAAAACTTATTAGTAATACTTTTGGTTTGATAAATATCATCTATTCTCTTCCACAACTTATATGCAGTAGTTTCTTTTGAAACATTATAGAGAACAGCATTAGCAAGACATGATCTTATGGTCCCTCTCTCCTTCTTATCAAGCTTAGCCCAATCCTCATTTGACATTTTTGTAGGTGACTTTGTCTCATTACCAACAACTAACCACTGATCTCTCTCTTCAAGGAGATCCTTCATTTTTAGTTTCTACATCTCATAATAATATTCATTGAATCTTTTAATATCTAAATGATAATTAAAACTCATTGTAACAAACTTATTTTGCAAAATCAGCAATAACACAATAGTAAAAGATCCCACTATAGAAAAAAACCTTCAAAATTTTAAGAGAAAGGCGTCCCAAACTATACCCCTATCGTTAGTTCTGATACCAAATGTTGAAAATGGAGGTAATAATGTAGCTTTAAAACTTGTAAAACTATTATATTGTAGATCTAAATAAGTGTTCTTTGTTACATATTCTTTGTGGATGATTATCTGTTTAGATTCATTTTACCATTTGTAGAAGTAGATAGAAGATTGTACAAGAATAAGACCAAAAGAAAGAAGTTACACAACATATACCTTGGAGAAACCCTTTCAAGAAAAAAATCCACCAAGAATCAATGTGTTATTTAATCTCAAAATAAGATTAAACAATAATTCCAATCCTTGCTTGAGATGCTTCTTTTTCCTTCAACAATTCTTCTTCACAACCTACACTTAAAATATAGTAAACTCTCTTCAACTTGCTGAAATATATAGACAATAATGAGCCTTGTAAAGTCCAAAGAGTTTACAATTACAAAGCACAATTCTTATCTCACAAAACCCACGCCTATTTTTTGCAAGTAGAGTTCTACCATGAAGAACCATGCCAAAACAAGTCCTTCATCCATTTGGGTGTCCCAAAATGGAGTGATAAATCAACATTGAATTTGAAGATATCTTCTAAGATTATCCTCAAAGTTGGCACCCAAGAATGGGCCCACTTAACTTAGCTTATAAAATATCTTATCATGTAAAAGTGTTAAATCCAAGATGCAAACTTGGGCACCCAAGGTAGATCTAAGTCAATCTCTGTTAACTAAAACATATCTCTTCACCATTCATGCAAATACCATGCATGATTGATCACCCCTACTTAACTGAATTTATTACCTACTATCTATCATGCAACTCAAGTCATTAGTTATGCATTCCAAGTCAATTGAAGTCAACTAGAATTCAACTAAAACTAGCTACATGAAACTAAAGATAACTGAACCATAACTAAACTGAATTGAATTGAACTTAACTGAACTGATATTGAATTGAATTGAATTGAATTGAATTGAATTGAATTGAACTGAATTGAATTGAACTGAATTGAACTAAACTGAACTGAACTGAACTGAATTAAACTAATTTGAACTAAACTAAACTGAACTCCATGCATGTAAACATCAATCCCTAACTTCTAGGATCTTTACATGCATTACTGAAGTGTTATCTTTTAATCCAAACAATTAACTTAACTTAAGGCAAGTTCCACCTTCCATGTGGGTGCCCCATGTGCTCCTCTTTTGTAGGATCTCTGTAAGGAAAGTCATGGTGCATAAACAACTCTCCTAACAACAAAACCTCATGGAAGAATGCATATACTCTTTAAAAAATTACAATTATAGTCCAATTAAGATGCACTTTGAAACAGATAACAAAACAGAGAAATAGACAAACACACATGAACACGAGATATACGTGGGAAAACCCTTACAAGAGAAAAACCCACCACACCAAGAGAAATCACTTTGTATTACAGTAATGGAGATTACATACAAATTCCAGACTTATCTTTTTGGTGTGTATTTATAGCAGCATTCACCATGAACAATCTTGTATAGGAACCTTCAAGTTACAGTCTTTATAGAATATAAATCATCTACAGATCATACAATCACCCAACAATCCGTAAAACTAACCAACCGATCACAATCTGCAATCATAGAGTATAACCATGTCGTTCCATGTCCGTCGAGCTTCCTCACAGAACCGTCACAACGAACAATCTTCCAACTGTTCAGATTCGAATTCTCGTATTGGTCCATGAGACTCCACATAGGATAGTCTTCACACGGTCAAACGGTCAACAAGGTTCACATTGTATCAGCATGTCGGTGAGACACAAGAAGTGTCTCGCCGATGCCCTAAAAGCTTCATACCGATGTTGCCAAGAGTTATTCTTATCACCAAGATGTTTCATCGAGCTCACAAGTCACTACGAAGAGTCATGCTGTCGGAAAAACTTATCGATCTTGCCAAGACATCCTATTGAGCTTTCATGTGTTACATCAAATCACCAAATAGTCGGCGAGACCTATCGATTTTGCCAGGAGATCATAGCAAGGTCCAAAAGTCTCATAGATGTGAGTTTACCATTTGACAAGAGTATCATCCTTCGCTAGGACCTCACGCCGAGTCATCAAGGGTTATACCGAAGTCACATGTTATACCGAGCTCCAATCACCAGTCGACAAGACTTATTAATATCACCAAGAGGTTTCTCCGAGATCTCTTATGTCACCTCGAAGCCATCAATAGTCGCCAAGACATATGTCCTTCGCTAAGACTTTACTCCAAGATCTCTAAGTTACATCGAGACCACCATTCGCTAAGAGCTATACCAAAGACTTCAACATCATTGGCGAGTTTCACCAATGTTGCTGGGATTTCTCCCCGGAGCCCTTTGAGTTATCCTGAATGAATGCAGTCGGTGTGACTTTCTCACATCGGCAAGACTTCTTACCGATAGTATTCCTTCCGATGAGAGTTTCCCCGATGACTTTAAACCAAATGCTGTCGGCGAGACTTTAACTATTCGCTGGGACATCATAGCGAGAACCCTTTAGTTATCCTGAAGAATTCAATACAAAACATACTGTCGACAAGAATTTAACACATCGGCCAGACTTCTTCCCGAATGAAGCCTTTCGGCCAAGGGTCTCAACGATAAGAGGTTCCAAAGTGTAACCGTTTGGTGAGACTCCTCCAAGGTCACAACGACCTGTACAAAACATGGTGTTTCAAACTGCTCATCGGCCAGACATAAGAGCTGTCACATTGACTTGGCTCCTAAAGAGGTTTCGGCCTGTGATGATTGAGACATACATTTCCAACAATCTCCCACTTGACGAAGATCACACAGGCACCTCCAGAGCAGAACAAAACACTTATTGAAAATCATGGGCACTAAGGCCCATTGAACTGACACACCACCTGAACTTGTCTATGCTCATTGGCTTCGTCAATGCATCTGCAATGTTCTCCAGAGTATCAACTTTTTCCAAAATGACCTTTACATCCTCTACCATATCTCATACAAAGTGATACTGCACATCAATATGTCTCGTCCTGGCATGGAAAGTAGGGTTCTTTGCCAAACAAATTGCACTCTGACTGTCACAGAAAATAGTTATCTTCCCTGCATCAAAACCAATATTAGAACAAAAATGTTTCAACCAAACTGCTTCTTTACAAGCATGAGTAGCTGCCATGTATTCAACCTCCATAGTGGACAAAGCAACTACAGCCTGCCACTTGCTCATCCAGCTCACTGCACCACCATTCATCATGAAAATGCATCCACTGGTGGACCTCCTACTGTCAATGTCCCCCGCCCAATCAAAATCTACATAGCCTCACATACTGAGTGTCTTCTGTGATCAACCAAGTTCCCATGATAACACAAAGAAAAATCTAAAGTGCCCTTCAAATATTTGAAAACTATCTTTACAACATCCCAATGTGTCCTTCCAGGATTAGCCATAAATTGACTAAAAACTCCCACTGCTTGGGAAATGCCTGGCCTTGTACAGACCATTGCATACATGAGACTGTCAACCGCACTAGCATAGGGTACACTAGTCATGTCCTCCATCTCAGTAGGAGATTTTGGATAGTCCTCAACAAATAGATTCATTCCCTGCAAGACTGGAACCACTAGCTGTTTGCAATCATTCATACAAAATCTCTCAAGAACAGTCCTGATATACTTACTCTGACCGAGCCATAGTTTTCTATTCTTCCTGTCCCTGGTTATCTCCATCCCCAAAATATACCTTGCTGCACCAATATCTTTCATTTCGAAATTAGCAGACAACTGAGACTTAAGATAAAAAGTCATTAGCTTACTATTGCCTATGAACATCATATCATCAACATAGAGAGCAATAATAATAACTTGATCACTTTCAGCTTTATAATACACACAATGATCTGATTTTGACCTCACAAATCCCAAAGATAATACAAAGGTATCAAATTTTTGGTACCACATTCTAGGTGACTACTTTAACCCATACAGAGACTTCTTTAACTTGCAAACCAGTTTCTCTTTACCTTTTTCAACAAAGTGCTCAGGCTGGGACATGTAGATTTCTTCTTCAAGATCACCATGAAGAAATGTTGTCTTCACATCCATCTGTTCGACCTCTAAGTCATATGCAGCTACAAGTGACAAATGAAATCTAATAGATGTCAGCTTTGCTTCAAGAGAAAATATTTCCCCATAATCAATTCCCTCTACCTGGGAATAACCCTTTGCAACCAATCTCGCCTTGTACTTTTCCACACTGGAATCCAGACCAATCTTCTTCTTAAATACCCATTTGCAGCCCACAACTTTTCTGCCTTCAAGCAAGGGCACCAGACTCCAGGGATTATTCTTTTCTAATGATGCTATCTCTTCTTCCATGGCTTCTAACCAAGATTCTGAGTCAGACATTTTAAATGCCTCTTTTACAGTCCTAGGCTCATCAGTGCTAGAAATCAAAGCATAGGCACAAGTAGAATCAATCAAAGAGATCCCATACCTATCAGGTTGTTTTCTTTCTTGAGTTGACCTCCTCACTGGATAAGGTTGAGGTTCTTCTTCTTCAGAACTTTCAGAACTGCTTGAGCTCTCCTCAGTTTCAGGTACATTTTTAATTTTCAATTCCTCTTTCTCTGGTGTAGGAGGAATTACAACTACATCCTTATTATTTTCTGACTTTGTCTACGACTGTAGATCCAAGGTGGAAGGTTTCAGCTCAGGAAAGATTACACTTCTACTATATACAACCTTCTCTGTATCAAGATTCCAAAGCTTGTATCCTTTTATGCCGACACTATAGCCAATAAAAATACATTTTATAGCCTTGTTCTCCAATTTAGATCTTTTCTCATATGACACATAAGCATATGCCTCACAACCAAAGACTCAAATATGTCTAAGAGAGGGCTTCTTACTAGACCATGCTTCCAAAGGTGTTTTCTCAACAAGAGCAGAATTTGGAGACCGATTAATCAAGTAACATGTAGTAGCAGTAGCCTCGGCCCAAAACTTCTCCTCCAAGCCAACACTACTAAGCATACTTCGTGCTCTCTCCATCACTGTCCTATTGAACCTTTCTGTAACTCCATTCTGCTGTGGAGTATAAGGTGTAGTCTTGTGTCTTTTAATCCCATGGTCTTTACAGTATCTTTCAAATTCATCAGAACAAAATTCACTGCCATTATCAGTCCTTAAGCATTTTATTTTTCTACCAGTCTGACTTTTAACAAGATTTTTAAATTCCTTAAACCAACTGAACACTTCTGATTTACTTTTCAGAAAATATACAAATTCTCTTCTTGAATAATCATCAATAAATGACACATAGTATCTTGATTTAGACAAAGAAGGAACATTCACTGGACCAAACACATCCGAATGAATATAATCTAGCAAACCAAAAGATTTATGAGGACTGGAACAAAAAGAAACACAGTGCTGCTTTCCATATATACAATGCTCATAGAATTCAAATTCAAGATTACAATCTTCAAGCCCCTCAACCAAGTTTTTGTTCTTCAAGGTTTTTAACCTTGTTCTCCTATGTGGCCTAACCTATGATGCTAGAGCATAGTCTTCTCTATTGAAAGTTTTACTTCCATAGAGTTTATATAATTAGGGATATTTCCCTCTTTACGTCCATGAATAGCTTTCAGTGACTTTCCAGAGACACTGTTACATTGAACAACATGTGCATCCAGCTTGTACAGGGTACCAATTCGAGCACCTCTAGCTAGCCCCATAGAGCCTCTAGTCATCTTGCAGCCATTTCTAGAGAACGTGACTTGTACTCCAATATCATTCAGCTTACTGAAAAATAGTAGATTTTGAGCCAGACTTGGTATGTGCATAACATCGTTAATTCCATTTACTCTGCCATCAGGAAATTGGATTCTAACTCTTCCACGACCAAAAATTTCCAAAGATGAATCACTTTCCAAGTACACCTTTCCACCATCATATTCTTCATACTTTGTGAACTAGTCTCTATGAGATGTCATGTGAAAAGATGCTCCAGAATCAATCAGCCAGACATCATCTGATGACTGTGTAGCCAAGGCAGTAATGAAGATGTCTGTATCACTATGAGAAGAATCATTGTCGGAAGAACACTTCTTCTTCTTCTTTTTCTCCTCTTTACAATCCTTTCAGACATGACCAGGTTTCCCACAATTCCAGCATTTCACCTTGGACTTCTTACCAGGAGACTTTGATCTTCCATCTGATTTTGATTTTGATTTCTTGTCCTTCTTCTTGCCTTTCTCTTTTGACCTTCCTCTAATAGTAAGAGCTTCCTTCGCCATCTTAGAAGATTTTCTTCTCATCTCTTCTGACAGCGAAGAACCAACAACATCTTCCATCTTGAAATTCGATGTTGTACTACCAATAGCCATCACCAGATGATCCCAAGAGTCTGGCAAAGAACACAGTAGAAGCATACATCGATCCTCTTCATCAATTTTTACACCAAAAGATGTTAATTGAGCAATTAGCATATTAAATGCGTTCAAATGAACAGCTACAGACCCTCCTTCCTGCATTCTCAAAGAATACAACTTCTTCCTCAGGAACAATTTATTCACCAAGGATTTCCCCTGATAAATAGACACTAGTCTGTTCCATAAATAAGATGTAGTCTTCTCCTCATACACATTCAGAAGAATGGAGTCTGCAAGACAAAGCCTTATCAACCCCTTAGATTTCCTATCTTCAAGGTCCCAATCTTGTTGCTTCATGCCTGTAGGTTTAGTTCTAGACACTGCAAGCCACAAATCACGATCAACTAGAAAATCTTCCATCTTGAGTTTCCACAACTCAAAGTTACTGTCGTTAAACTTCTCTATTTCAATCTTTCCTGACGTGCTAGCCATCTCAACCTATAATCAAAATCAAAAAACTCTACAAGACTCCCACTAAACAAAATTGACTCAAAAAACCCAATGTACCCACAAGGATAACACAACTGGCCAAGCTCTAATACCACTTGTAAGGAAAGTCACGGTGTGGAAACAACTCTCCTAACGACAAAACCTTAGGGAAGAATGCATATACTCTTTAAAAAATTACAATTATAGTCCAATTAAAATGCACTTTGAAATAGATAACAAAACAGAGAAATAGACAAATAGACATGAACACCAGATATACATGGGAAAACCCTTACGAGAGAAAAACCCACCACACCAAGAGAAATCACTTTGTATTACAGTAATGGAGATTACATACAAATGCTAGACTTATCTTTCTGGTGTCTATTTACAACAACATTCACCATGAACAATCTTGTACAGGAACCTTCAAGTTACAGTCTTTACAAAATAGAAATCATCTGCAGATCATACAATTACCCAACAATCCATAAAACTAACCAACTGAACACAATCTGCAATCACAGAGTATAACCATGTTCCATGTCTGTCGAGCTTCCTCACAGAACCATCACAACAAACAATCTTTCAACTGTTCAGATTCGACTTCTCCTATTGGTCCATGAGACTCCACATAGGATAGTCTTCACACGGTGAAACGGTCAACAAGGTTCACATTGTATCGGCATGTCGGTGAGACACAAGAAGTGTCTCGCTGATTCCCTAAAAGCTTCATACCGATGTCACCAAGAGTTATTATTATCGCCAAGATGTTTCACTGAGCTCACAAGTCACTTCGAAGAGTCATGCTGTTGGAAAAGCTTATCGATCTTGCCAAGACATCCTATCGAGCTTTCATGTGTTACACCAAAGCACCAAACAGTTGGTGATGCCTATCGCTTTCGCCAGGAGATCATAGTGAGGTCCAAAAGTCTCATAGATGTGAGTTTACCATTCGACAAGAGTATCGTTCTTCACAGGACCTCACGTCGAGTCATCAAGGGTTATACCGAAGTCACATGTTATACCCAGCTCCAATCACTAGTCAACAAGACTTATTAATATCGCCAAGAGGTTTCTCCGAGATCTCTTATGTCACCCTAAAGCCATCAAAAGTCTCCAAGACATATGTCCTTCGCTAAGAATTTACTCTGAGATTAAGTTACATCGAGACCACCATTCGCTAAGAGCTATACCGAAGACTTCAACATCATCGGCGAGACTCACCAATGTCGCTGGGACTTCTCCCCGAAGCCCTTTGAGTTATCTCGAATGAATGCGGTTGGTGTGACTTTCTCACACTGGTAAGACTTCTTATCAATAGTATTCCTTCCACGAGAGTTTCCCCAATGACTTTAAACCAAATGCTGTTAGCAAGACTTTAACTATTCGCTGGGATATCATAGCGAGAACCCTTTAGTTATCCCGAAGACTTCAAGACAAAACATACTGTCAGTGAGACTTTAACACATTGCCCAAAATTATTCCTGAACGAAGCCTTTCGGCCAAGGGTCTCAATGATAAGTGATAGAATGGCCTGTCAGCCAAAGGTCTCCACGAGCGGTAAGAGGTCACACTAAATGCTTCTTGTCATAGCGATAGGTTCCAAAGTGTAACCATTCGGTGAGACTCCTCCAAGGTCACAATGACCTGTACAAAACATGGTGTTTCAAACTGCTCATCGGCCAGACATAAGAGCTGCCACATCGACTTGGCTCCTAAAGAGGTTTTGTCCTGTGATGATTGAGACATACATTTCCAAAAATCTGTTGATGGGAATCCCCACATGTTCCTATCAAATTTAGAATTAATTACAAATTTCAATTTACATGTTCATTTCATTTGAATTTAATCTCTTTCTAATCCTAGTGTTTGGGGAACACTTTCCAAGGACTTAGGAGATACATGAAATAATGTTTAGGATTGAAATTAAATGATATCCTATTCCCAAAAATTTTGAGAGTTCATTTTGATTGTATGTGGATTAGGTGCCTATGTGAAGGTCATGTGGTTATTGAATATTTTATTCCATGTTTATGGGTTGTCCACTAAGTGGGGTGTGGATTTTTCCAAGTGGTTTCTCTTGTTGTTTTGGGAGACCATTTGTGGTATTCTCTACCACATAATTCTACATATTGTATCCTTGGGATGGTAGTTTATGTATGAGTTCTTTGGAGATTGTCAAAATGACAAAGTGCCACCAGATTGTAGAGAGGATTGTTGTATTGATGTACTTCCTTGAAGATTAATACAAAAAGAAGATCTCTTTGGGTGTAGAGTTTTTCCCACAAGGATTTCTCCACGTATATCTTGTGTCACTTGTGTTGATGAATTGTGGTATTATAGATTTTTATTTCATTGTTGTAATTATCAATCATTAATCTTGTTATTGTTATCTTGAACATATAATTTTAGATTTTCAACCACATATTTGAGTTCATATTTTTGCAAGTTATACCTTGATTTTACAATAACAACAGTCAATTAAAAATGATCTATAGAACTGGAATGAAGTGTAGAGGTCAAAATTGCATCCTACCAACTATCAAAATATCCAAGTAATCCCCATAACACCCATCAGGCCAAGAATTAAAATAACGATAAACTTTGGAAAGATACAAGAAAAGTGCATTGATGACAATGTAGAAGAAATAGAGAATGCAACCAAGTGATAAAAGATGTAGGAATCCATAAGACCCCCCAAGTACACCATCCATTGCTTGAAGAAGAGATTTATATTGAACAACTTAAAGGATTTGAATGTACTAACAATCTAAATTATTTTTGCAGATTGAAGAAGGCTTTGTATGAACTTAAGAAAGCTCCTAAAGCTTGGTATTCAAGGTTGGATGGATACTTGTAGCAACAAGGATTTCAGAGAGGATAGTGATTTGTACACAAAAACAAAAGGAGAATAAATTCTAATAATTTTGGTTTATGTAGATGACATATTTTTTGGAGGAAGTAGTGAATAAATGTGCAATAAATTTCAAAAGGAAACACAAAATGATTTTGAGATGTCTATGTTAGGAGAATTATATTTCTTTCTTAGGTTGTAGATTGTACAATCAAACAAAGGAATATTAATTTCATAGCACAAAAACATAAAGGAAATGCTAAGTAAGTTTAGGATGAAATATTACAAGTCAGTTGCAACACTTATAGTTACCAAATGCAAGTTGAGTAAACATGATGAATGCACTCTAGTAGATCAAACTTTATACAAGTACATGATTGGAAGTTTGTTGTATGTGACAACATCTAGATCAAATATTATGTAGGCAGTTGGAATGGTTTCCAAATTTCAAGAAACACCTAAAGAGACTCACATTAAAGAAGTGAAGAGGATATAGGCATTTGAAGGATACTAAAGATTTTGAACTATTGTATCCAAAGAGGGAAAATTTCACTTTGACTACATACACAAATGAAAATTGGGCAGGATGTGTGGATTATTGGAAGATCACAAGTGGTGGTACATTCTTCCTTGGAGACAATTTGGTTACCTAGTTGAGAAAGAAGAAGGAATCAATTTCTTATTCTACAATAGAAGAAAAATACATTGTTGTAGCATCATGTTGCACTCAGGTGCTTTGGATGAAGGAGAATTTGAAGGAAATGAAGATTGAGTTTGAAGACCTTATCACTATTCTTTTTGATAACTCTAGTGTAATAAATATTTCAAAGAATTTGGTGATGCACTCAAGAAAAAAACACATTACAATCAATAATCATTTCTTGAGGGAGAAGGTTGTAGAGAAGGAAGTAAGATTGAAATATATGGACCCACATGAGCAATTTACAAATGTATTCATAAATCCACTTCCTAAGGAGATATTTGAGTTTCTCCAATAGAATTTGGGAGTTTCTTCTCCCTCCTCTTGAATCAAGAGGAAACATGGGGTGAGTGGGAGCTTAGTGTCCCTGCCACAAGAAGCTTGGTGCTCTTGTGAACTATTTTCAAAAGAAGTGATGTATGGATTAGTGGGAGTATATATGAGAAATAGGTTTTTAGATGATGTAGTGTACTAGTAATGCTTGAGAAGGTTACGAAAATAATGTCACCTTGTAAGGGGAGAAAATAGTGCAACATGATTGCAAATGGGGAGAAAGTGTTGAACCTTTTCCATTGATGTCAAAGGAGGAAAAAGTGGGCTCAAAATTCTAAATTGAGATGTAAATTAAGGAGAAAGTGATCTTAGAATTCCATATCTTCCATAGGGGGATTAAATTCTATAGCCAAGAAACCATTCAGACATGTTATTTAGAAGTATTTGGTTGCCCCATCATTTTTTTTTCCATCAATGGAAAAGGGGGAGATTGTTGAACATAGGTTATCATTGATTTCAAAGGTTTGTTAGGGGTTGATGACTATTTTTATCAAAGGGTGTCAAGGATATCAAAGATGAAAGAGTTTGTAGGAGTACTAGAATTGTTATTTGACTTAAGGTTTTGAAAGCATGCTGTTTATCAATGTGTAGATTGTATAATCAATCACATCCTATATCAAGTAACATGAATCAATTTTTTTTGAGATGTGAATACCTTTAGATAGTTTGTGTGTTTATTATACCATGTTGGGTATGCAATCAACATGTGTGGTGATATGGAAGGATATCTTTTTGGAAAAGAGATTTCTAAATATGGTTGGCATTTCTTTCAGAAATGCAATGTTTCTCTATAGTTTGGAAGGAGAGTATTTCTACACTAGTTCTATTAGTTTCCTAAGTTTTTAGAGGTGAGGCTCAATGTGCAAGAATTTTGAAGTGTCAATTTTTTTTTCAAGCTATTCGAAGTTCAAGGAGTGTGTGGTAATAGTTGTTGGTATGTGAAATACAAATATTGCATATGGAGTGAGGATAAGACCTGTTTAAGGTTCCTTTGGTGGTGCATGACATCAAGTTCTTTTTGCGGCAAGAATTTTGTGTTTGGATTGTTGTATTACATGTTTCATATAATTTGAATTTAGGTCAACCTTATGCCATCTAGGTTATGTGCGGATCCTCAAAATGGAAGAGTATTAATGTTATGTCATGTATCTATTTAAAATGTTCAAATCCATTATGTAGGTAAGGAAGTGTGGTGTAGGCACATGGGTTACATGTTCTGTCAGCTATAAGGTGATTGTGAGTTTAAAACTATGAAGAAAAGAGGGAGCACCTATATTATCAGTTTGGAAGAGTGTCAGATGTGACTCTTAAAGTTATATGTCAAATATGGCATTATCTTTGTACTCCAATAGGAGTTTTGTTCTACTTGTATTGTTTTGATAGGGGTTGGTGTCTCTTTTCAGTGGGGATTGTTGTCTCCAGTTGGTTGGTGCCTACATCATATTGTAAATTCTCTTATTATATTCCTACTCATGAGGTTGGATTTTGGTAGTAGTCTCAAGAAACTATTCTCACCATGGATTTTCCCATCTTGGGTTTCCACATATATCTGGTGTTATCTTGTGTCATGTTATGATTAATTGCTTGTGTGGTTAAGTTCTCTTCATGTCGAAAATCTATATAATAGTGGCATAAGTGAAGGTTTTCAGAATTGTTTGAATTGTTTAGATCTACTGATTCACCCCCCTCAATAGATTGTGTGCCCTTTAGTATAAAACTATGCCACATTGTTAACCAATAAAATAGTTTTAGGTGAAATTGTTTCATGGCTAACTATTTCAATCTAAATAGATTCACTTAAACTACTTAACACCTATGTGGTACAAAGAGTTTCAGATGAAAGAGTTTCACCCAAAAATACTAAATAAAAATATTTTAGTTTCAAATCTTGAATAATTTTCAATTTACTTGCAATTTTTTGGGAAAAACCGTTTCGATTGAAAGCTTTCAGCCTATATAGTAGTTGAACCCCTCTTTTGGGGTAATTTTTTTAAAAAATTCAACTTCATCTCTAGACTTTTCCAACCAATATTACTTTCATAAAAAAATAAATTACCCTTTTGTAGAGATTAGAATTGAGAATCTAAAAATATATTTAAAAATATTTTGATTGGTTTTATTATAATTTTAAATAAAATTATTACAAGTGCTTTATTATTATCAAACATGGGGCCTGATTAAAAAATTAAAAATATATATTAAAATATTTTATATTTTTTTAAAAAATATGTGGTGCACTAGAGGAGAGAATCTTCTCCAAGAGGGTATAATTTATTTAATAAAATTATAAAAAATTAGAAAAAAGTTAATGTCACATGAAAACTATGTTTTTTAGATTAAGTTTGACTTTGAAATTTTATATAAAGATAATATTCATTGAAAACTAATATTTTTTTCCATTTAGTAGGCTTTCATGCTATCTCTGGGAAAAAATAGGAAAAGATAAAATTTACTCATTTTTTTATGATGCCCTATTGACCTCTCATGGCTTCTCATTTTGGGTGTTCTCTCATTCGTTCAAGGCGCTTCTCTTCTACTCTTGGCAATAACACTTCTACAAGCGAAGCTGTGTTAGATTGAACTGTCCCTCCAACAACCAAAGCTCTCTAGCAAGCCTTCAGTGGTGTGCCTATGCATTCAAGAGGGGGTTGAGGCCTGTTGGTAATGATCTCTCACTCTTTTCTATTTGCGAATAGATTAGATCTCTTTGTTTATTTACTACTCGATGGTGTGGGTTTTCCTCTTGAAGTAGGGATTGCTTTCACCACTCCCTTTTTTCCATTTGGATTACTCTCTCTATCTATTTGGCCGTTCGTGGAGGTGATAACATCAAAGTGGGGGTTTGACTATGAAAAACCCTTATTTATCCCCAACATTTTTCCTCATTCATCTTGTGTGCAGGTTGCTAACATGGAGCTTGGAGTGAGGGTTTAGACATCTGGTAGTTTGTAAGCTCCCTCTTAGCTTTCGTTGTGCTTCTTTTAGTTTTTTCTCTTTATCTTGTCTTTCTATGCATCAGACCTCAAATCTAGGTTAGATAGTGAAGCTCTTATTTACCTATTTGAGTCTTTGATCTCTCTATTACTTAGGATGCTAGCGTGTCATTAGGACTCTAGCACACCACACTGGCATCTTGAATTTGTGCTATAGCATTTTGGCTGAGAGTTCCTCTTTCAAAGGAAAGAATCTAGGAAGTTTTCTCTCTCAAGTTATGAAGCAGTCTTTTGTGATAGTTAGTCTAAATATACTTTCTTTGCAATTTATTCATTCAACTTATATTGATGTGGTTAAAGGTAGTTCACTCCCTTGGATTCTCTTGAGAACGATGAGACTCATGAGCAGTGAAACCCCCTTATCTCACATTTTGGTGAACTCGATGTGAAACATGTTGGATCTATATCTACAATGTTTTAATATCTATGATAATGCTTTCTCTAAGGAAGATTTCGATATGTTGTATGATACTCTAGATGATTTCTTAGAAGCATCTTCCTTTACTTGTAGATCTTTCTAGAAGCCTTCTTCTTCACAAGCTGAAGAGTTGGTAAACGTTGTGGTGGTTTTTGTGGCTTCTCTGAGCTTGGAGAAACCCATCATTTATTTGACTCTAGCCAACCCTTCTCCTAAGAAGGTACATTCTATTTGTGGAATTTTGTATCATGATGATTCACTGAATTTATATTCAAGGTTTGTAAAAGCTATGGACTCTGCTTCTTATAATGATGTTGGGAACACATATAATACAAGAAGAAACATGCATAATTTGGATAAAAAAACTTCTATTTCTACACCTCAACCTACTCAAATTCCTGCTTCTTTACCACCTTCTCAATCGAGTCTTCCTCCAACCCCTAAACTTGTGACTAAAGTACTTGGTGATTATGATCTTATCGAGCAACTTCACGTTACTTTGGTTAAGATCTCACTTTGGGATTTGCTTTAGACTGCTCTGGTTTATCAAGGTATGCTTTAGGAAGCCTTGCAAAATATTCTCTTGCTTTCCTTCGCTAGGCTGACAAATATTAATGCATTGATGGCTCATATTCATGCAGATTTTCCTAATATCACATTCTACCCACAAGAACTTTTGTCCCTACATGTGTAGAAACAAGTAGATCCTTTGATGATTATAGTTAATGCTAACATTATCGGTATTAAATGTACCCTCATTGACACCAGTTTGACACTCAAAATTTGTGGTAAAGATCTATTACCTAAGATTAAGTTGATTCTTCTTCTTTAAATATATTCATGGGTTTGATAATCTTGGTTGATAGGCTCTAGGCACAATAATATTGCATGTGCAGTCAGGACCCATTACCTTGCACACCTTGGTTTATATGATGCTTGGACCGCTACCATATAATATTATTTTTGGGAGACCTTGGATTCATTCTATGGGTGTTGTGACTTCCACTCTTCATCATTCTCTAAAGTTTGTTACAAATAATCAAGTGGTCACAGTCAAAGCTGACCTAGAAGTTGTTCACCTTTGTAAATTAGTAGCTGTTGGTTAGGCTTTAGTTGTCTCCACTTTTAAGAATTGTATTCCATCCTTAACTTCTAATGTGATGGCATGTTCCTCGGTGATACTTTCTGTGGAGGTTGTCCCTAAAGTGAACATTGCTAAAGAAGAACCACCCAAAGCAGAGAGTCCTAAGTTCTCCTCATCTACTTCTTCTAAATATAATGCATTCCTTGGTGATAATTGGGGGTCCTTGGAGTCCTTTGAATTCTTTATTGGGGAATAAAAAGTGAATCCAATTCATCTAAGACTTCCCATAACCTCAAATACCTCTAATGAAGAAGCAAATGATACTCCCATTGAGAAGGAAAGTTGTGATCCTATTCAAGAGATCATTCATTACCCTACTATGGAGGATAGTCTTGCCCCTACTAGGGAGGTTAAAATTTACCAATCAAGTAAAGGAGATAGTTGTACTCTCATGGATGCATTTGATGTCCAATGGTGGAACAATGCTCTCTACGTGGAACCACCACCTTCCAAGGTTTTGAAAACACACTATGGTTTTGGATATAGACTCGCTTCTCTATATGGATATGGGTGAAAAGGCCTTGGAAATATTGAGCAAGGGATTCAAGTCCCTATCTAGTTTAAGCCTTGTAAGAACTATCTAGGTTTGGGATGCTCTATTGAGAAATCTATGCAGAAACCTCAGTGGAGTGTTAACATGATTTCAATTGAACCTCTTGGTTTGGTCCATCCTGAGCTCATAGAGGATGGGCCGAGGGACAAAGAAGTTCCCTTATATTTTTTCTCTTCAGATGAATCACTTGAGGAATTCTTAGGTTCCTACTCCTCTTTTCCTCCTTTTCACCATAAGAGATGATTCCCATATAGCTTGAGTAAATAGGCATATTTTAGAGAATCTATTTTGAGTATTGATGAGGAGGATCCGCTAGCTAATGTTGACAATGGTGTTCCAATACCCCATTCTGAAGACCATAGTTATCTTATTAAAGGAGATACTATTGAAGTCTTGATGGATCCTAAGTCTTCTAAAAAGGTGATTAAAATCGAGAAGTGCCTTTATTTCGAGGAAGCTAAGGAACACTCTGATCTTTTACATTCTCATCCTGATATCTTCGCTTGGTAGTATGAGGGCATGCCTATATTGATGAGTCTGTAGTGGTTTACAATATCATCTTATGTCCCGATGCCAAGCCAGTTAGGAAAAAAATATGAAAGATCAATCCTAAGGTTGCGCTGTTGGTTAAAATTGAGATACAGAAGCTATTGAAAGTGGGATTTATCTATCTAATTGACTACTCCCTTGGATCTCAAATATTGTTGCCATTAGTAAACTTGACGGTCGTATTCCTATATGTATTGATTTTCATGATCTTAACAAGGCTTCTCTTAAGGCTTATTTTTGTTACCTAATGTAGATATGATTGTGGACTCAACTATAGGCCATGTCTTGTTATCCTTCATGGATGGATTCTCAGGTTACAATAAAATTCATATTAATTAAAAAGATCAATACAAGAAAGCCTTCACTACCCCTTGGGGTACCTTTTGTTATGTGATCATTCCCTTTGGGTTAAAGAATGCAAGATTGACTTATCAGTGGGTGATGACCTTAATATTTCATGACTTCATTCATAAAATTCTAGAGGACTATGTTGATGATATATTGGTGAAATTTATAACTTGTCAAGATCATGTGGAAACTTTCGCGTGATTTTTGAAAATTCTTAAGTGTGTCTTTGGTGTAGATGCAAGAAAACTCTTGGGATTCATAGTCTCTCATAGTAGAATTGAAGTCGATACAAATAAGATCAATGCAATTGTTAACATGCCTCCACCTAGGGAACATTACTGAGTTGCAAAGTTTACAAGGGAAGATTCAGGAAATTCACAGATTTATATCCCAATTGGCTGATCATACCCTTCCTTTCACTCATCTAATGAAAAGGAACATATGTTTTATATGGGATGAGGAGTGCTAGAAAGCTTTTGAGTCAATCAAAACTTATTTGGCCAATCCTCCCATATTAATGTTGGCTATGCAAGATAGACCCCTTTTGCTTTACCTTACTACATCACCATACGCTTTGGTGACCTTACTCAAAAAGATGATGTCAGAAAGGAGATGATAGTCTACTACATTATCCATGTCCTAGCTGATTATGAAACTTGTTATTCATCCATGGAGAAGCAATGCCTTATTCTTTGTAACATAGAAACTTAGGCACTACCTTCTTCATGTCGAAACACATGTCATTGTAAAAAGTGATTGTCTAAAACATTTTTTCTCCAATACTGACCTTACTGGGAGATTATAAAAATGGGTAATGTTTCTTTTGAATTTGACAAAGTTTTTTACTCAAAAATCGATAAAGGGTCAAGCGGTTTCTGATCAATTGGTAGACAATCCTTCATCTTGCTCCTTCCCGAGTTTAGAATTATTTCATGATGAGAACATCCTTGTGATAAATCATGACCTTATGTGGTCAAGATGTCAGACTAGCTCCAAATTAGGCATAGTTCTAATCTCACCTAAAGGAAAGCCAACCCCTCTCTCCTTTCAATTGGACTTTCCTTGCACCAACCACATTGCTGAGTATGAAGCCCTCATTGCTGGATTGCATGCTACGATTATGCTAAAGATAAAACATCTTTGCATACATGGAGACTCTGAGCTTATTGTGAATCAGATTGCAAAAACCTATTAGGCTAAGAAAATAAATTTGTCTCAGTATTGAGACCTTGCCTTGTCCTTGCTAAATCGGTTCTCCTCTTTCACAATAGACAGTGTCCCTAGGAGAGAAGATTGACACACAAATTCCATGGCAAGTGCTGCCTCCTTGGTACCTTCAGATGAAGATACAAAATAATACCACTTTGTGGTTTTGGTCCTTTGATCTCTTGTCATTTTTGATCAACCTTAATTCTATGATTTGGTGTGTTCTCACATAGACTCTAGAGAATGGGTGATCCCACAATATTGGTTTACAATTTTTGGCCAAACTAGACATTGAA
>VDFB02058242.1:473626817-473789905 GCA_007258455.2 Sequoia sempervirens
GGGCCAAAAAGTGGCAATATTATGGGTATTTGTAGGGTATGTGGCTGACGACTTTTTTTTCACCCAAAATTGATGAAACAAAAAGGGTTTTTAGAGGAGATTCTCAGCTTTCCACCAATATTGATTATTATTCAATTTGAATTTAATAAATAATTATTATTTATTTTCTATTAGAATTACGACTAAAGTCCTAATCGATAAAGCAATTGAAAAAAAAAACATCTATAACTTTCAAACGATATCACATTTTTAACTGGAACATGTTTCACATTCTATGCTTCACATATTATAGGATTAAAAAAATAAAAAATAAATTTCATGAAATTTTGACCAAGTTAAGTTGGTCAGACATATGAGTTTTTATATTTTTTAAAAGTTGTAATAAAAAATTCATGATTAATTATTTACTTGGAAACAAATTACAAAAAAATATGTATCACATCCGGACATGAGTCCTCTAATTATACATAAAATATTATCAAAAATTATTATCATTTTATTATGGTTAGGGTGGTCAAACAGACACCTACTTCTTACTTTTTCCCTGAAATTTAAATACTACCGCATTGAAATTTCAAATTTTCACCAAATATATTTTATTTATTTTTAAATAAATGTAGTAGTTTAGAAACTACATTCAATTCTCTATAGATTCTATTCTTACATATTTTTGAAATAATATAGATAAATTATTCAAATTTTTATGTCAAGTTGCCTAACACTAATTTTTCTGAATTTTTTGCCACTTAAGGGCTTATTTTTTCCATGATGATCCTGCACATAGCCAAGATGTTTACTCTTTTGGTGAATTGTTTGTAGTTACTCCGTGATAGGAGATATTTTTTGTCATAATTATTATTATTAGAATAGATATGATTATACATGGTTAGCTTAAGGGATACTCATAGCTAGATATTTGATTATGCTAGATTCCTAGTAGGTTATTGCTAGGATTGTTCTCTAGTGAAAGGAGGGAAATAGTACTTTTCTTAATGTGTTGTGTAACCTTAGGATTGTGTTAAAGAGATAGGTTATCCTGGGGATTAGCTAACCCATGTAGAGGGATTACCTAAGAATATATATAATGGCCTTAAGTAAAAATGAGCTTTCTATAGTGTAAGTGAATGGTAGACCTTCGCTCGATTATACTGGGTGAGAACACTTTGGCCAAAGTAGTGTGATTTCCTAGGGCTCCACTGCCAGTTCAACATGTCCATTTAAATGTATGAGGGTTACCTATCATAGGTTATAAATCCTGGTTATGTAGGGCACAACACTAAGCTTAGAGTGGTATGTCATATGGGGTTACCCAACCAATACCTTTTTCAAAGGGTAGGGCCATCTATCATTAATAGATGTGTGGGGGACTACATGTGGTTGGTAGAAAAGTGCTTGAGTGATGCTTCTCCTACTTAGCAAGTGACATAAGACCAAGTTTTTTAAAGGAAGATTCTTGGACTATCTATATCTTATGCTATGAAGCTTGAAGGAGTTGTGTATGTAGTTGTGTATGTGCTTGGAATATAATACTTAGTGGATTATTGTATTGAAAGGAAAATCCTTATTGTATTTTGTTATAACATCTTGTTCATACATTCCCAATAAAGAAAGGAATTTTTTTTATTGCAATGGTTTATTACATATTTTATTTTACTCGCATAGTGAAAAATTAGGAAAATTTACTTCAGTGTACGATTGACATATTTCAGAAGCCATTCCTACAACATACATCACCAAAAAACCAAATTTCTAAGTTTATCCTCAACTATATAATCATTTGTCGATATGGTGTTCCTTAGTCCATCAATTTTTTGAAAATTTCCACATCTAAAACCATTTCTCCACTCCATAAATTACTCACAAGGTAACGTCCAAGTTGAGGCATCTAATAAAACTATTCTTCACATTCTTAAAAAGACTATCAATGACATTGGTTGTGACTAGTACTTTCAACTTAATCCTACCTTATGGGAATATCACACTAGCATCCAAACTCCCACTAGTGCCACTCCATATTCTCTAGTATTTGTTTTCAACACTATCTTACCTATCAGGGTTGAACTACCTTCCCTATGACTACCCATGCAAGGGAATATTGATGATGAGGAATACTATGTATCAAGGTTACATGAGTTGGAAATCCTAGATGAACAGAGATAGAAAGCATTGAACCATCTTCAAGAATATCAAAATCATCCCTTTCATAGATATAATAAGAAAGTTTTGAATTGACATTTTGACATTGGTGACCTAGTGTTAATGGAGAACCCTAAGAATCAAATAGAACTAGAGAAGCCAAAAAAGTTTAAGCCAAATTGGTTGGATGCCTATACTATCACAACAATTTTTGGATGAAGAGCTTATCAACTCTTGACCCTTGAAGGGGAACCCTTTTTAGAAACAATCAATAGTCTGCACCTGTACAGATTCTACACATAGCTTCTGAAAGTCTTTTCATAACCATAAAAATACAAAAAAATAAAAAATAAAAATAAATCCTTACCTTAATGAAAACTTGGAAAACAAGCATCTTTGTGACAACATAAAGAAAATAGTAAAGAGAAATAATTCTTTCAATAGTGAAAACTAGTTTGGTGATGCTTTAGATACGTACCATGGTGAAAACCTAGAAAACAAGTGCCATGTGTAGTTGAAATTTTCTTTGTCGTTTACCATCATTCCATCTAGATTCCTCTTTCATCCGTTACTTGACCATACCATCTTGACACTCATAATAATGCCTTGTTCCCTTTTCATAACCTAGAATGATTGACATCATGCATCCCTTCACCCTTCATATCCCAATTTCCATAACTCCACTCCTAATAAATTGCTTATACATAACTAGGGGTAAATAATTGACCTACGTCATTGGATCCTAGATTTTCTATTAAGAGGTAGCTATATCGAAAAGAAAAAAAATCCTGAAAAGACAAAACAATCAAATATTCCTAAAAATCCAAAAAAACTCAAATATTCTCAAAAATCCAAAAAAAATCAAAAGATCTCAAAAACACAAAAAAAATCCAAATTTAACTTGAAAAAATCCCAAAAACAGAGTCAAAGTTAGTCATGTCAATCCAAGTCCAGTTGAACTACAATGCCTCTACATGTATAACATAGGAAAGGCCATTTATTGATGAGCCTCGAGGCATTAGGTCAATCCTTTACGGTTGGTAAAATAAAATTCAAATCATGATTCAATATTTTGTCAATAAATTAAAGTCAAGTCATGTTGAACTATGGGGTCTCTATGTATTGTTATGTAGGCAAGGCCATCTATCGATGAGCCTTTGAGGCCACCTAGGTTGGTCCTTTAGGGTTTATCATGTCAGCAATAATAAATTAGACAATTTCAACTTGGACATAAGAATTCATCTAAACAATAAACAAGTCACACATCAACAAGACAACAAGTCGACAAGTTATCAAGTCAAATAAAAAAAATTGAAAATAGTCAAACATCAAACTAGTCAAATTTATGTCTTATACATGATGTGTCCTTGAAACAAGAAATTTTCATTAATCACATTTTGTCATTTTCCTTATATAGGTAGTCACATGGTAAAAGACAAACTAGACATCTTCTACGACATGTTTCTCTCTTGAAACTAGGCCTTTTCAAACAATCAACCCATCAATCAATCTATTAATCACCTAGTCAATTAAACATTAAACAATCAGATTTTCACAAACACTCTTGGCTATTGAGTTTGTGGTCTACTTTGTCTTATCTTTTCTCAAATTTTCTTTGAGTCAAGTTACTAGCTCTATTGAGGATGTCTTAGGATAAAATATTTAGAGGATCGATGATGTCTCATCACTATTTTCATTGATTGTTGCTTATGGATTGTCTCGGCAAAAAGATTGGGGCAACTTTTCCCTTAGTATGTGTTTGGACATTCATTTTCTTCGATTGTCTATTTTTTACAAGTGGATGACCTTGTACAACTTGGTCTAAGTCATACCATGGAATTTTTTATTCATTTTTCATATTTTATCTCGCAATGATGATTAGTGCAAAGCCTTGTCTAGCAAAATAATACATCTAAAACTTGTCTCCACTAGCACTATACTAACATCCATCTCCTCCATGTTAACATTTCTTCTATCTCCATCTTGATAGCATCCCATGAAACACAAAAATATCTTTCATATATGATCATGGGTATGTGTAGAATCATCATGGAAAAAATAGGCCCTTAAGTGGCAAAACATTCAGAAAAATAAGAGTTAGGCAACTTGACGTAAAAATTTGAATAAGTTATCTATATTATTTCAAAAATATGTAAGAATAGAATCTATAGAAAATTAAATTTAGTTTCTAAACTACTAGGTTTATTTTAAAAATAAAAATATCTATATTCTGAGGAAAATTTGAAATTTCAACGCAATAGTACTTAAATTTCAAAGAAAAAATAAGAATAGATGTCTATCTGACCACCCTAACAACAATAAAATGATAATATTTTTTATAAGATTTTAGATAAGTAGAGAGTAATTTGTCCGACATGATGCACATTTTTTGGTAATTTTTTCCAAGTAAATAATTAATTATGAATTTTTATTACAACTTTAAAAATATAAAACTCGTATGTCCTAATTTCACTTAACTTGGTCAAAACTTCATGAAATTCAATTTTCTTTTTAATCCTATAGTATTGGAAGGATAGAATGTGAAACATGTTTTGGATTCAAAAAATGTGATACCATTTGAAAGCTATAGATGTTTTTCAATCAACATATGAATCAAGACTTTAGTCGTAATTCAAATAGAAAATGAATAATAATTATTTATTAAATTCAAAGTAAAGTATAATTTATATTAGTCGAAAGCTAAGAATCTCCTTTAAAAACCCTTTTTGTTTCATCAATTTTGGGTAAAAAAAAGTTGTCAGCCACATACCCTACAAATACCCATCATATCGCCACTTTTTGGGCCATCATGATCCTGCACATACCCTCATGTTAGGAAGCATTATATATAGCATCATCATCGTATAAATACTCATAATAAGTCACATATTTGAATGAGAAAATTCAAAAACATATAGTGCATCCATGTGGCATTATCATAACATATTAGGCATGCCATTGCACTTTATATTGCATCATAATCATAGTCTACTATCATTTATCACATTGCATATACATTTCATCAACATTTAATGAGCATCACATAATTATAATCAAATCATACATCATATTTTGCATTCATAAGCCATAGAGATCACATTACTAACATTAATTACATCCACATATCATAAGTTCCATCATTTATGCTACATTAACATATAAATAATCATATAGAATGTATAAGTAAAAATCATAAACACAATATAATCATAAACATAAAGCATAATCACATAAGACTGTATATCATAATTTTTTTCCAAAAAAATCATATCATATATAGCTCAAAATGTGCCACAATGCAATGCCCAGATGTATCATATACAACAAAATGGAGCTCGCATGCTCGATGGTCAAAATACGAGTGCCATAATACATATTTCAAAATATGTCCTAGCCAAAATTGCCCTGATCTCCTAAACTTGGTGATGTTTTCCTATGCTCTCACTGGGGTGAGTCTGAAGACCTATGCTATGATGTTGATGGCCTATCGTATAGGGTGGACCATTTTGGGCTTGATACCTTGCTGCTCTATGATTTTTTGTGGGAGTGTTTGTTGTGCTATCTACTATGAGACCTACTTTAAGATTGTCTCTAAACCTCGGTGAAGCTCAGATCTCTCCTCTTAGGTGGAATTTCTCTCTCATATAAATCTCCATAGTACTGTATCCCAATACTAGATATCGCCAACTCTCGTGCTACATCTATGAGTGATCCACTTTAGGTAGTCACAAAATCTAACATCTTATGATCTGTCTACTACTGGATAATCACTGCTAAGTCCCTCTCTGTCTATAGAATGTCCCTCTCTACCCTCAGTCCATCCCTCTCCAATCTCAAAGACTCCACCTCTACCTCCAATTCCTCCCACACCTATAAAGAAACTATTCATTGATCAACTAGACCATCATCACCTCTAAATCCTACCTCCTCCACATCCCCTCCCATCGTGATCCTCTCTTGGAAGACTCTCCCAACCTCCCTCATTTTTTTTCTCCTCCTGTCTCTCCTCCTTGAGATGCTCCTCCTCCACTCCAACCTCTACCATCTCCGCATCCTGCTTCCCTACCTCCAAATCCAATACCTCTGCATGTTGCTCTCCCTCCTTATCCACCCTCTCCTTTCCCATCCTCTCCTCTACATGCTCCTCCTCACCCTCATGAATTAGTGACAAAGGCCTCACCACCCATCATCTCCTTTATCTCCTCCTCTTTCCTTGGTCACCTCCTCATCCTCGATTTCCATCCCCTCCATCATCTCCCCATCCTTTGTCTCCCTGTTCTCCACCCCTCTATCATTCATCTCCCTTCTGGCCTCATGGGTCCCTTCCTCTATGCTCTACAGGTGTTGGCTGTTCTAGATCAATATATCTTGTTGGCGTATGTGTCAACCACCATACGTCATAATCTATGGTCATCCCTGGATTCGTTGCACCCCCTCTCCATGCCCACTGTAATAGCTACGGTGCATCAATATCCTTCTTGGTTGTGGTCACTGGTATAACCTATCCCCATGAATGAACCTCCCATCAGGAGCATGCAAACTCTACTATCCCCTTAGGTACACCCTGTATCTCTCCAAACTGTCGCCTCACCCACTCTGATAGATACATCTTGATTATATGTTAAGACTACACTGTTCAACTGATCAGATACCTAGGCTATTGGTACCATGGAAAATGATCATCCTCATCCACCCACTACTGACAATCCCTGTAAGGCCTCTAAAAAAGCTTGACAACACATCCAAGCCATGTTTCCAATACCTTGTATCACCTACATGTGTCTGCATCACTGCACCACCATATGTACAAATATTCATACACCATCCCATATCCTAACTTCCATCCCACTACCAATCAGAACACTACTATCCACTCCTACACCCATACCATCAACAATGACACTCCACAACTCATGAACTGTCCACCATTGTATGTGATACCATGTAGCTCAAAATAAAGAATACCCAATAAACATGTCCCCTAGGTGTATATTGTCTCATCCTAAATCATCCATGCTAGTACCTCTCCCCAACCTACTAGAAAACCATGGCCCCTGTAGTCTGGAATTAGGTCAACATCGGTAATCAATGTGCATAAAACACAGTCAAACCAATAATATCTCTCTATCAAGGTATCCCATATGATCTCATAACCCTATACCCCAAGCTCTACCACATCCTCATAGTTATATTGGTTGTAAATTGACTGTTATCATCAGAGGGGATCATATTTGACTTGCTCCTTGTGAATTGGTAGTTGTAATATCTTGTACATATCCTCTAGGGTCACAATAGCCTCCTTGGTGGGCAAGTGAAATGTACAAGTGGGTATGTGCAAGATCATGATGGGCCAAAAAGTGGCAATATGATGGGTATGTGTAGGGTATGTGATTGATGACTTTTTTTTTACCCAAAATTGATGGAATGAAAAGGGGTTTTAAAGGAGATTCTCAACTTTCCACCAATATAAATTATGCTTTACTTTAAATTTAATAAATAATTATTATTCATTTTCTATTTAAATTACGACTAAAGTCCTGATTAATAGGTTGATGGAAAAACATCTATAGCTTTCAAATGGTATCTCATTTTTTGAATCTGAAACATGCATCACATTCCATGCTTCACATACTATGGGATTAAAAAAAAATAATTTTATGAATTTTTGACCAAGTTAAGGTGGTTAGACATATGAGTTTATATATTTTTAAAAAATTGTAATAAAAAATTCATAATTAATTATTTCTTGGAAACAAATTACAAAAAGTATGCATCAAATTGGGACATGAGTCCTCTACTTATATCTAAATATAAAAAAATATTATCATTTTATTTTGGTTGGGGTGGTCAGAAAGACACCTTTATTTTTTCCCTAAACTTTAATACTCTGCATTGAAATTTCAAAATTTCACCAAATGGATTATAAAAAACTAGTAGTTTAGAAACTACATTCAATTTTCTATAGATTCTATTCTTAAATATTTTTGAAATAATATAGACAACTTATTCAAATTTTTACGTCAAGTTTCCTAACTCTAATTTTTCTTATTTTTTTTCCATTTAAGGGCCTATTTTTTTCCATGACGATCCTGCACATACCCAAGTGTCTAAGTTCCATCGCTATCAAAATCCCTCAATTCTCCCTTACAATGGGAATATAGGTGAGATAGTACAATCCTAGATCTAGTAGCATGTGTCTCTTGGCATCCGATAACTAATCCCATAGCCAAAATATTGTTGAGCATGACTCCCATATATAGATGGGGGGGAGAACAACCTAGGGTCATAAGAAAAGTCATTGTGTCAATCCAAAATCTTCATTTGACCTCATAGACCTAAATTGGACAAGTTATTTTATCCTAAACTGGGGAAAATTTTTAACTAGAAATTGTGTCACAAAAATCATTCATATCATTATTTTTGCACATGCATCATACAAACTGCAATTATGTTGCATGCCTCAGGTAATGTGTTGTTGGGGTCAATTGCAGTCAACCCCTCATTAGTTGTGTCATTTCCTTATCACTTGCATAATTCCCCCTTGCACTTGTGGCACTATTTGTTGATTGTGTCATTCTTGGTCATGGGTGTGATGCAAGAAGCAATAAGACACACCATTTTAGATGCATCACACCACAACTGACCCCTATGTCTTAGCAGTTGCATAACAACAAGGTGATTGCGGTGAACCCCAGTCACCTATGTCATTCTTGCATGCAATTGTGTCGAATGAAATTTGATGCAACTTCCTACTAAATTATTCCTAGCCCTAAATGCATGAAAAACAAAAAACTAAAAAAGTGGGTTTGGAGTACTTACTGGGTCCTCTACTCCCTCAAGTTGGTGAAAGGTTCAGATGAGATAGTCTTGGTGTTTGGAAGGTGGAACTAGTGACATCTTCTTAAATTGTCTCTCCTTAGAGCTCCTAGATTTCTAACTTTGAAATGCACAAACGAGAAAATTTCTTAATCAAGTGCATACCTATAGGCAATCAACCTAGGGTTTCTAGCGTATGCACTAGGGATATGTTGGATGCACTATTTGGCCACTTTGAACCTAAATTTGACCCCCTAATTGACCTTGAATGTCATTTTTGTCACCACCATTGAACTCCTTACTGTCAAATTGACTCACTAGAACATATTCTTTTTTTTTTGAAAATTTTCAAAAATTTGCAAATTGTTTTGGAGGGTGCATACATCCACCTTTCTTTCACTGAGGCATATTTTGATTTATTTTCCTTGACACAATGTGATAAACTACATTGTATCAAAGAGGGGAAAAAATGTAGACACTAAAAATTATCCTAGGCTTACGACCTCTAGTTTTTCATCATTTCCCTATTTAATTAAGTAATTTTACTTATTTAATTATTTGATTTCTTCTTTGATTAATTAAATAAATTTTATTTATTTAATTAAGTCACTAATATCCCTTTCTACTAAAATTGAATAAATATTGTTTATTTAATTTTTTATCCATTTCCAACTATAATTAAATAATAATTTCAATTATTTAATTATTCACTTGCTTTTTATGTCCTTAAATTAAATAAATTTTATTTATTTGATTGTTCACTAATTTTTCATTTTCTTCCCATTTTGAACTAAATTATTTATTTAATTCAAAAGTTAGCTTGTCACATTTCCTTGATAATTAAATAATACTTTTATTATTTAATTACTGATTTAAATTTCTCCTACAACCTCTCTATTTGTGGCAATCTTATCTTCCAAATCAAATATTATCTCTTGATATCTCATTCAATTTCACCCCTTGATGGAATTATCTCATAATTCAATCTTAGCCATTCATCCAAGTCATTTTCCCTAACTTTTCCCTAATCCTATTTCCTACTTCAAATTTCATTCTTGGCCATTAATTGACACATCTTATTGACATTCAATCTCAACCCTTCATTCAAAATTGTCTTTTCTATAAAAGACCCTTGTCCTCTTCATTTTGACATACCTAGAGCTAATGCAAGTACATACATTGTTTGTGTGAGACAACAATCTTCAATATTTTTCTAGTCATTATCATAGGTTATTATTGCACACTCAAATATGAGGGCATTAAGTACATTCAAGCAAGATGGAGAAGAGCAATGTAGGTCAATCAATAAGGGCATGCAGAGTTTATGGTGATATTTCTTTATGTTTCTTGTTTTCATGCTTATTTGTGCTCTATTGTTGGTTTAGGGATAGTTTTCATGCTATTTTACATTAACCTAGAATTTTACCCTAGATTAAAAATGTCATCAGTTTCATCAAATATTCATCTCATCATTCTTAACATCAAAATATTGCACAAAGTTAGATGAATGGTTTGGCATTGGATTGGTAAAAATTTGCATGTTTTGCTTAGGTGTGACAATGGACTTATTACCTTGATCATCAATACCACCCAATTGGATGTGGTTAGAATCAACGAGGTCTTGAACTTGATGTTTAAGATACATGCACTACTTTGTATCATGTCCACTTATGTGATGATATTGACAAAATGAATTTGGATTGTAAATTGGTGGTAGAGGTTTAGTTGAATCCATAGGTCTAATTGTAGGAAATCCAATTAAGTTCTTATTCAAAAGATAAAATATGATTGAATGGAGAGTTTTAGGTAACTAGGTAAATTGTCTATCTCGCGATCTAAATTGGTTCGAGGTTCAACTTATTGTAGAAACTCGAGGGTCAATGTGGTTGTTTTTTTGAGGTGTATGTAACTTCATAAAGTTCTTTTTTTTTCTTCTTGAATGGTTTATAGTTGTTTTGAGGTACAAATTTGGATTTAATAGTAGAAGTAGATGAAGAAGTCTCTTCAAACTGACTAACCAAATTTTGATAATAATGAAGAGACATACACAAATGTATAAAGGATGGATGTTTCATCATTGATATTTTATCCCTTATGTGAGGTTGCAATTTTTTAATGAATTCTCTTTGAATGTCCACATTAGGAAGAGTAAGATTAATTTGTGAATAAAGCAACTAATAGTGCCTATAAAGTATGTGACTTTTTTCATTTTTCTTTTTTCTTGCATCTCACTGAGTTAGTTAATGTAATTTTAGGTCCAATGTTTACTTAGAAATATTGGAGGATGGCCTCAAAAATTTCACCGAAGGAGTGGATTGAGTTATAAAAATTGAACAAAACCAAATTCTAGAGCCATTTCTTTTAATGATCTAGGAAAGAGTTTAGCCAAGAGTTTATCTTAAAAAATGAAGTCACCACACATGGTTGTATATGCTGATATATGATTGATAGGGTCTCCTTTATTATTGTACTTGTCAAACTAAGGTATCTATGTTTTGCAAAATTAGTGTTTTTAGAATTTCAAGTAATAATGGGCTTCTTTTAATAAATTGCAATGGTTGTCCATTTTGGTTTTAGTTTAAAGTTGAAATTTTTTGTTGAAGTGAGTTTACGTTTTGAAAATTTTGGTTAATGATTGAGTCTATGGTCGACATGTTTTGGGAATGTGGTGAATATAGAGGGATTGTGCATGTGCTTGGTGGACTATTCTGTTGAAAATTTATGAGAGGGGATGAAACTTGAAGTGTCACATGTGATGACCCAAAACCATAAGGATTTCAAGTGGAAAGTCCTAGTGTTGGAGTTATACCAATGCTTTGTTGTATTGTTGAGGTGACAATTGGATTTGTGTATGTAGGGATAGATGCTATAGTTGTGGGGAGGGAGACTTGATTTCCTCCTTAACTTTGAGTGCATCCCAAAGCTTAAGCACAACTAGCCATTGTAGGTACATTAGCATCAACTATATGGGCTAGGATATTTAAAACCTCTAGTCCATGATCATCATTAATTAGTTTCCTCATGCTATTTATTATAGGGACTGTTGTACCAACTAGATATTTAGTACTAACATAGTCTTGAAGTATTTCTAAATATTTGTCCAATTGTTTCAATTTATCTTTGAGAACATGGGAAATGGTAGTTTCAATACCCATAAAAATGGGTGATTGTAAGGTTGTCATTGATATATGGTAGCATTAGAGATAGAGTCTAAAATGGGTTAAGTATTGATAAAACCTTGCATGGAAGAGTTGGAAGACTCGAGATCTATAATAGATGTAACATTGCAAGATGCTATAAGTCTACACCTACATCTCATTGAAGTATTGGGAATAGGACACCAATTCATGAAAATCATGCAAGTTTCAAAACGCTAAGCGTACCCAAGATGAACAATAAACTATCAAATAACCACAACGAAATACTAAAAAAAAAATTTAGACAACAAGATCAAATGGAGAATATAATGAGAAATATTTGTGTAAAATTTGGTTGAGGCATAGGTAGGAGGATAGAGGCATCCAAGGGTGTTTGTATCTTGGGTGGGTTTTGTATAAATTTAAAGTTTTCCTATGTGTAATTATGCTTAAGGATTTTAGGTCTAGTTGGAGACAGGTTTGGGTCCGGTTGCAAATAAGTTTGACAATGAATATTTTTCCAAATTTTGCTTAATATATGCCAATGCAAGTGTGTAACAATGTATGAAAAATAAATGACAATTTTGAATGTAATTTTCTAATCTAAAATGCATAAATTGGCTAATTGCAAGAAACATAAATTTGAAAATGATGATTTTGATGCAATTTTGAAACAAAATAATGCATTTTTTATTTATTTTTTACTTTTTAAATTTTTTTGAGCTATATGAAAGATACCTAAATGAATGCACTTAAGAATGTCAAAAAAAGGATCTACAAGCAAACACAGACTGAAAAATATAGAGATAAAGATGTCTGCAAAATTTTGCTGATTTAAGTGTAGAATGGCAGAGACAACCAAGGGTATTCTAGTCCTTGATAGGGTGTTTGAAAATGAAAAAAAATGAATGTTTACTAGACTATCTAAATGCCCTATTTTTGTGTACAAATAGGTCTGCAATTGAGTATTTTTCTATATTTTGCTCAAATTGAGAGAATGTGATGCAAATACAAATGTGTTACAATGAAAATGATAATTATAAATACAATTATTAATTTAGATCTGATTTAAGTGATTGAAATGAACCTTGATGCAACCTATGATGAATAATGATATGTATTTTTTTGAATTTTATGTCTTTTATGATGCAAAAATGAAATCCTAAATGAGAAATAAAAAATAATGCAATAAAAATATTAGATATAGGCTGCAATTTTAGAAGGTATGTAATATTAATAGTGTTGCAAGTATGAGCTAGTTTGGTGGTGTTGTCATTAATTTTGTCATGATGTCAACATAGTTTAGTATGCTATAGATTGTACATGTATGGTTGAGATGCTACTGAGATTTTTTGAGTACATGGAGCTATCTTTATGATGCTGCAAATGTGTTGGTTCAATAAGTTTCCAAGTGCTTTTGAGCAAATTAACAAAGAAGTGAAATCAGACTAATGGAAGTGTTCAAAATGTGCTTCGGTATGTGCTCCAAATTTCTCTTGTGTTGATCCTATGCTTTTGTAGATATGAAGGATTGGTAATGGTGATCTCATGATGATATTTCCTAAGTTTTAGTTTCTAGTTTGATGGTACATGTAAGTTACGTTCACCAGTATGTGAATTGTTCTGGTAGAGTTGGTGTTCTATGGATTGGGAGAGATATTTTTCTCTGTAGTCATCCACTATTTTGTTGTAGAACTTGAAGATCTAGGATGTTTCTTGTGAAGGTATTTTCTATGCTATGGTAAAGAAGTTTGAATTTTGGAGCTTGGTGATCTAGAATTCATGTTTTAGTATTTCAGTGTGAGTTTGTTCAGCCTAGATGGACTAGTGAAATGTAGTTAGTGATTGAAGATTGTTGTTTTTCTACAGATGTATTTGGAAGGTTTTGAGACATGTATTATCATGCATATGGAAGCGTGTTGTGGTTTTTGCATGTCATCTTCTTGGGAACTATGTGCATGAATGTTATTTTGTGTTTTCATTACGTTTGATTGACTTGGTGTTTACACTTCATTCAAAGAATAAAATCTAATTGAGGAAACATGTAGAAGATTCAAGAATATTATTTTTTGGTCTTGGTTAAATATTTGTATTGGTTCACTCTCATTCCTTTCCACCATGGGAATGTTGAGTTTTTGACCTAATTTGAATTTATGAAATGATGTATTGTGGCTGACCTTTGAGAAAGTTTCTAAGGTTAAGGATGGTATAAAAGCAAGTCAAGTTGTGAAGAGATGTATGACACTGTGATGCAAAGTGATGAAAGTGTACCAAAAATCATAAGAGCAGAAGTGTGTGTGAGTGAGTTTTGATAGTAGTTTCTTAGTGTGTTGAAGGCAGTGAGTTGAAGGTTTCTGCAATCTTGTGGTTGTGCTTAAATTTTTGTGGTGGATAATTTGGTTCTATTTTGTATCTATAGGAAGTGAGCCTTCCTATTGGAAATTGATTTCTTTCTATAGGTAGTGAGCCTTTGTATTTGGACATTGAGTCCTTTTTGTAGGCAGTGAGCCTTTATATTTGGATAGTGAGCCCTCTTTTGGGAAGTGAGCCTTTGTATTTAGTTTATAATCATCTATATTGCATGAGTTAACCCTCACCATGGTTTTTCCCTCATTAGGTTTTCCATGCAAAAATCTGGTGTTCATTGTGTTGATTTGCTTTCTGTTATTTGTGTTTCATGCTATAACTTAATAACAAAATAGTGTGGTTGTGGAATTAATAAGCATTGAGTTTTAAGTTTGAATTCTTGTGACAATTGATTCACCCCCACTCTTAGTTCTTTTGATCATGTTTAACAATTGGTATTAGAGCATTGGTTCCTTGTTGATTGAGCTTAACCACTTAAGGAAGATCTAATGGTGCATAAGTTGGTAATCCCTATGTTCAATGGAACTGACTACAATGATTGGAAGGGATAGATGAAAGGATATATTATCTCTCTTTGTTTCAAAACCTCAAAGGTAGTTGAGAATAAGTGTACACCACCATATGGTTGTTTGACTACTACATATGATATTTTTGCTTATGAAGAAAATGAGAAGGCGAAGTATGCTATTTGATGCGGATTGTCTAAAAATGGGTGAGCTAAAGTTATTTATTTGGATACTGCATATGAGGTTTGGAAGAAGTTGGAAGACATGTTTGAAGGAAATGAAAGGTTGAAACTAACAAAGAAGCTGGCGGCAAAGCACAAACTTGTGAACCTGAAAATGGAAGAAGGTGAAGACTTTACAAGTTTCTTTCATAGGGTTGAATTGATTGCAACTAAAGTTAGAAATCAAGGAGGAAAACTATTAGATGAAGATATAATTGAGAAGATCCTGATCACCCTACAAGACTACTAGAGTGACAAGATCTCGATGATTGAAGAGATGTATGATCCTAAGAAGTAAACATTGGAACATTTGTTCGACACCTTGCAAGCATTTGAGTTGAGAAAGTTTAAGAAAGATGACAAGATGGAAGAAAAGATACAAATGAAATTTAAGGCATTGAAGATTGAAGAGGAACTAGATAGTGATGGTGTTGATGAGGTGGAAGCTAATTTCACCAAGAATCTAAAGAAAGGTACCAAAAATTACAAAGGTGTGTTGTCCTTTAAATGCTTTAGTTGTGGTAATATTGGTCATTATGTTTGAAGATGTTTGAATAGAGCCACACATAAGAAGAATAATGCTTATAAGGATAAGGATAGGAAGAATAAGAAATATAAGAAACTATACTATGTTAAGGAAGAAGCAAGGATTTCTGATGATGAATCTAATAATGAGGTTGATGATAGTGAATGCTTATTCTTAGCTTTGGAAAGTAAATATGTATCCGCTAACCTTGGAAGATGTGTAAGCAAGAAGGATCTAGAAATTAAGAAAAATAGAATGGAAGGTAGTTTGGCTACAAATTTTCATGCTAGATAGGATGAAGACTACTAGGTAATTGATAGTGGATATTGAAATCACATGATTGAAGATAAGAGTAAGTTCACTAAACTTGAAAAGTATGATTGTGGTTTATTTATGTTTGGTGAAGATTTAGGAGCTAAGATTTGTGGAAATTTTTTGATTAGTTTTCATGGTGTGCATAATACTAATGATGTATATTATGTGAAGGGTTTGAGGCATAACCTTATGAGTGTTGATCAGATGTGTAGCAATGGTTTTAAAATTTTGTTTCAGAACAATACCTATGAAATTAGAAAAGGATCTGGAAATGGAGACATGATTTCTACTGGAAGAAGAAATCATGGAAACATCTATTAGTTGAAGGGAGTTTATAGTCATTGTCTTGTATCTCAAATAAGTGAAAGCTAGTTATGGCATTGGAGAATGGTACATGTGAACTTTAATAACCTGGTCAAGATCAGTGCAATGGAGATTGTTTGAGGACTGCCTAGAATCAAACAACCTACTAATGCTATATGTAGAAGTATCCAATTGGGAAAATAGACAAGATGTAGCTTTAAGGGAAAAGAAAATCCTACTACCATAATGTTGGAGTTAGTACATATTGATCTTTGTTGTCCGACTAAGACTGGAAGCCTGAATGGTGATAGATATTTCATGTTTCTTATTGATGATTACACTCGAATGACATGGGTTTCTTTTCTTAGAGAAAAGAATTAGGCCCTAGATAGGTTCAAAGTATTCAAAGCAAGAGTGGAAAATGAAGTAAATATGAAAATAAAATTTTGAGATCTGATAGAGGTGGAGAATTCATTTCTAGTGAATTTAATGTATTTTGTGAGAAGCATGGCATAAGAAGACAATTTTTTCTCTAAGAACTCAATAGCAGAATGAAGTAGTTGAAAGAAAAAATAGGATTGTACAAGAAGCTAATAGAACCATGAAGAAAGAATCAAAATTACTAGATATATATTGGAGAGAGGCAACACATACTACTATTTATATTCTTAATAGAGTTTAGGTCAGACACAACATCATAAAGACTCCTTTTGTGTTATGGTCTAGTAAGAATCCTACTATAAAATATTTTGAGGTATTTGGAAGCAGATGCTATATTAAAAGAGATGATGAGAATCTTGGAAATTTTGATGCTAGATGTGATTAAGGAATCTTTCTTGGATATTATACTACCAACAAGGCATACAAATGTTTTAACAAAAGATTGAGGAAGATTATTAAAAGTGCTAATGTGAAAGTTGATGAAGACATACACAAACCTATTGAGATATGTGAGGTTGAACCTGATGATCCTATCTATGGACATGTACTTGAAGAAAATAAGGAGAAGGAAGAAGAAGAGAAAGAAGAAGAAGAATAAGTAGAAGAAGAAGAAGAGAAAGAAGAAGAAGAACAAGTAGTAGAAGAAGAAGAGAATAAACTTGAACTTGGTGCTAGGACTCCTAAATATGTATAGAAGAATCATTTGGAAGATCAGATAATTGGAGACAAGAGTGAATGTGTAAAGACAAAAAGTAGAGTTGCAGCTAAGGTAAATTTGTGTTTAATTTATAAAATAGAACCTAAATTTGTAAAAGAAGCATCTAAAGATGAAAGTTGGATGAGAGCTACGAAAGAGGAATTGCAACAGATAAAAAAGAATCAGACATGGGAAATAGTCCCTAGGCCTATGAACAAAAATGTGATTGGATCGAAATGGGTGTTCTAGAACAAGCTAAATGAAAATGGAGAAGTAGTAAGGAATAAGGCAAGACTGGTATGCAAAGGATATTCACAAGTTGAATGTATATGTTTTGAAGAAACATTTTCCCCTGTGGCCAGAATGGTAGCTATCAAAATGTTTTTGACATTTTCTACCCATAAGGACTTCAAGGTAAATCATATGGATGTTAATTCACCTTTTCTTAATGGTGAGTTGGACGAAGAAGTGTACATGGAGCAACTTGATGGGTTTCAATTGTCTGACAAATCAAACATGGTTTGTAAGTTGAAGAAGGCATTGTATGGACTGAAGCAAGCTCCTAGAGCTTGGTATGCAAGACTAGACAAATATCTGACAAAGCAAGGATTCAATAAAGGTTTTGCTAACAACAACCTCTACTTCAAAGTGCAAGGTAATAAGATGTTGATTGTAGTTGTTTATGTTGATGATATCATTTTTGGTGGAAATGAAGGCATGTGTAAAAATTTTGTTGAAGAGATGCAGAATTTTTTTTAGATGTCTATGATTGGTGAATTGAATTTCTTCCTTGGTCTACAAGTGATTCAAACTGATAAAGGGATATTCATTTCACAATCCAAGTATCTAAAAGAATTGTTAAAGAAATTTGGGATGGATGATTCTAAACGGATTTGTACCCCTATGGTAATTAGATGCAAATTGAGTAGGGATGATGAATCTACTAAAACTGATAAGAGAAAATACAGATCCATGATTGGCAAACTATTGTACCTTACTACTACTAGACAAAATATTATGCATGTAGTGTGTCTAGTTGCTAGATTTCAAGAAAATCCTAGAGAAACACATCTTATAGCTGTAAAAAGGATATTTAGATATCTTAAAGGCATATCAGATTATGGTTTATGGTACCCTAAGAGTAATGATTTCACCTTGAGTGCTTATACATATGTTGATTGGATTAGATGTGTAGATGAACAAAAGAGTACTAGTGGTGGTGCTTTCTTTCTTGGTGGAAGATTAGTTTCATGGTTGGGTAAAAATCAAGAATTGTATTCTTTATCCACTATAGAGGCATAATATATTATTGCAGCATCCTACTGCACACAAGTTTTGTGGCTGAAGCAAAATCTAAAAGACATTCTAGTGTGATATGTGATGAGCCTATTTCTATTTTCTGTGACAATACAAGTGCAATAAACATTTTGAAGAACCTGGTTATGCATTCAAGAATGAAGCACATACCTATCAAGTATCATTTTCTAAGATAAAAAGTGTTGGAGAATGACATCAGACTAGAGTATGTGATAACAAAGGAATAAATTGTAGACCTATTTACTAAGGCTCTTCTGAAGGATACTTTTGAGCATCTTAGGGAGAGGTTGGAGATTGTTGGACCTCCTAACTAGGTGCACATGAAGGTGTATTAGTCTAGTGAATTCACAAATTATTCATTTATTTGGACTGATGGATGGATCTACTCCATAGGGGGAGTAGAAAAGGTTTTCATTGTTGCAATATGAGTATACTCCTAAGGGGGAGTAATTAGAGTGACTGATCTTTACCATTGATGTCAAAGGGGGAGAGAAAGTCATGTGAAAAATAGTAGCAAAAGAAGACAAGGTGTTCTCTCAGGAAATTGTGCAATTTTTTTTTGTCTTTGATTGTTTTTCACATCATGTGTTGCCATCAATAACAAAGTGGGAGATTGTTGCAAGCATGAGATAGTTTGGTGGTGGTGTCATTAATGTTGTCATTATTTTCAACATAGTTCAATATGTTGTAGATTGTACGCGTATGGTTGAGAAGCTGCTGAGATGTTGTGATTACATGGAGCTATCTTTATGATGTTGCAGATGTGTTGGTTCAATAACTTTCCAAGTGCTTTTGAGAAAATTAACAAAGAAGTGAAATTAGAGTGATGGAAGGGTTCAAAATGTGCTCTGATATGTGCTCCACTTTTCTCTTAGGGTGATCTTATGCTTGTTCATATCTACAAGATTGGTAATGGTGATCTCATGATGATATTTCCTAAGTTTTGGTTTTTGGTTTGATGGTATGTGAAAGTTGTGTTCATCGGTATATGAACTACACTGGTAGAGTTGGTGTTTTGTGAACTGGGAGATATATTTTTGCTCCACAATCCTCTATTGTTATGTTCAAATCTTGTGGATCTAGGATATGTCTTGTGAGGGTCTTTTCTATGCTCTAGCAAAAAGGTTTGAATTTTGGTGATCCAAAATTCATGTTTTAGTATTTCAGTGTGAGTTTGATCAGTCTAGATGGAATGGTGAAAGGTTGTTAGTGATTGAAGATTGTTGTTTGGCTGCAAATGTATTTGGAAGGTATTGAGATGTATTCTTGTGCATATGGAAGTGTGTTGTGGCATTTGTGTGTCATCTTCTTGGGAAGCATGTGCATCAATGTTCTTTTGTGTTTTCATTAGGTTTGGTTGACCTGTTTACACTTCATTTGAAGAATAAAGTTTAATTGAGGAAATGTGTAGAAGAGTCAAGAATATTATTTTTTTCTCTTGGTTAAATATTTTTATTGGTCCACTTTCATTCCTTTCCACTGCGAGAATGTTGAGTTGTCGACCTAATTTTAATTTATGAAACAATGTATTGTGGCCGACCTTGGAGAAATTTTATGAGGTTAAGAATGGTATAAAAGAAATTCGAGTTGTGAAGAGATGTATGATAGTGAGATGCAAAGTGATGAAAGTGTGCCACAAATCATTAGAGCAGAAGTGTGTGTGAGTGAGTTGTGATAGCAGTTTCTCAGTGTGTTGAAGGCAGTGAGTTGAAGGTTTCTGTAATCCTATGGTTGTGCTTAAATTGTTGTGGTGGATCATTTGTTCTCTTTTGTATTTGTAGGAAGTGATCATCCCTATTGGATAGTGAGTCCTTTCTGTAGGCAATGAGCCTTTGTATTTGGACAGTGAGTCCTTTCTATAGGTAGTGAACCTTTGTATTTGGATAGTGAGTCCTCTTTTGGGTAGTGAGCCCTTGGAAGCGAGTATTTGTATTTAGTTTATAATCATTTATATTTTGAGTTAACCCTCACTGTGGTTTTTCCTTCATTGGGTCTTCCACAAAAAAATATGGTGTTCATTGTGTTGATTTGCTTTTTGTTTTTTTTTAATTTCATGCTATAACTTAATAACATAATAGTGTGGTTGTGGAATTAATAAGTGTTGAGTTTTAAGTTTGAATTCTTGTGACAACCGATTCTTCCCCCCTCTCAGTTGTCTTGCACTTGTTTAACAAATAGGTCATGTTCACCAAAATTAAACAAATAAAAATGGAACTGTAGGTCTAATGTGTAAACCTAGGATTCAAATTTTATGTGTGTGGTGTTGTGTGAGTTTTTTTAAATATAGTTTCATTAAGATGGAGATCGAAAATGTGTTTAGATTGACTTACAATCATCATGGTGAGTCAATCATACTTAGTTCTACATCTTATTGAGTCTTGGAATGGACTAGAATTGATTTTCTATGATTAACCTAATTGTACTATGTATCCTAATATGAGAAATATAATAATCCAGGAACTAATAAATGAAAATAGTAAATTCCAAGTAGATCTATCAAGGGCAAGGGACTATGTACCTATCTTGAAAAGTTCTCGATGGTTTGAATATAGGGATAGAGTAGGCTAGGGGCTAATGGGTCCCTATAGGGGTGTCATGAAACTATATTTGGAGTTGTTTGATGACATATTTTGGCTTCTGATTCCTAGTTGCAAATTCCTTGAAACATAGTTTGATAATTTGGTATGTGATTTTCCATGAGTTGAGAAGATGTAGGGCCCCAAATGAAACAATGAATAATTTATATTCAATATTCCTTCAATCTTCACTAAAATTGAAGTCTATACATTCACAAAGAGAAGAAATGTTGTGTCATTTAGGGGCTTGTGTTTTTCAAACCCTATGCTAGTGTTTCCACTTCCATAATAGCAATGTCAATGATAAAATGGATAAATGATAGGAAGGAATAATAATGTGTTGCAACTCACCACCCTTCAATGGCTTCCTTGAGGGACTAAGGTCATGCACATCAATTCAAGGTCTTGGATATTGTTTGCTTTATTTCTTGAATTTCTTAGAGATCTACAAAAAGGATTCCTTCACAAATAATGATAAAATAACACACATGAAATCACATATGACTTAACATGATGTTAGGGTTTTAAAATGTTGTAATAAAGCTCTAAAAATTTTCTCTTGAATTCCTTGATAGCTCTCTTGATAATAATAGCTTCAATGATTTCCTAGATAGATTTCAAATGATGCAATAACTAGAAATTTATAAGTATTTCTCTAATTTCCCAAAAATTAAATCTTGATATCCAACATTTAAAATTTTAATTTTGAATGTTAAAATTCCAACACTAACATATCCAAAATTATTCCTCAACAAAATAGGGGGGCCGATACACCCTAGGCCGTATGGTTCCTAGCCCTATTTTCTGGGATAGTAAGTATCGTGGAAAAAATATCAATTGGATGCATTTCTTCAATGCTTGAAATTTATCAGAGAAAGGTAAAAATGGACTATAGCATGCATAATTTAGGAAATTAGGTACTCAATCAGGCTCAATAATTTAGGATGGGAAAAAAATAGTCAGAAATTGTCAAGGGCAATAATTTATGATGCTACATTTTTTCATATTTCAGCCTTTGTGTTATTACACTCTTTTCTAGAAAAATATTGCATCAACTAACTACATTTTTCATACAAGTCCATTAAACATTACAATGCATATCTTAATACATCTTCTATTAGAAAAAAAGTGTGACTCTAATTCATTGTATTTTGTATATGACTCTAGTATGCATTGTAGCCTCTTGGTCATTACAATTTTTTGCGAGAAAATTGTGACCTTAAGTAACTATATATGGATATGTATTATTGGTATATTTTAATAATGACTAAGTTATCACAATCTCTATGAAGGAAATATGAAAATAAGTCTTATTTTTTACATTGTGATATCTCCTTCTCTACAAAGGAAAAGTGAAATTAAGTCACTATATTTAAATACATTTAAGTTGGGAATTATACCCCCTAGGTTACCATCCTCTCTATGTAAACAGTTGAATAAATACGCATTCATCCTATTATTTATGTGTAAACAGTTATATAAATATATATATGTTCAGCCTATTATCTCTATGTAAACATTTGTATAAATACTTATGTGTTAAGACTATTAATTCTATGCAAATATATTGAACCAAATATTTTAATGGTTAGGGATGCTATGTCTCTTTTGCACAATTAAGGTCTTTCACCTAATGGAAAGAGACGGATCCCACACCCAAAATGTAGGTGGTTCACTCAAATTAGGATATGTATGATGTAATTATGCCTAAATGAAATGATATAAATGTAGCTAATTCATAAAATTGATTGATTATGAATACAAAACTATTGAAATGCAACTTTTTGGAAAACACATTGTGATATGCAAGAACACCTAGAAATGAATGCATATAATAAAAAAAAATGGATGAAACTAAAAGTGTGCACCTAAGAAATTGATGGAGACTAGAAATTGCTTCTAAAATGCTACTGATGCTAGAAATTAGGCCTACAAGGATTCATTCGCCATTCTGGGTGAATTAGTCCTAGTTCTAAGAAATTGTCCCAGAACCCATTTTTGACAAATGGGTGTCCAAAACTACAAAAAACAAAAATAATGCTGGGTAGTGGGACTAATTCACCACCCATGGTGAATCAATAAAATTTTGAATTTCTGGAAATTCAAAAGTGGAAACAAAAGTCGTCTGTCTGCTCTTCAGCTCCTAACAGTGTCCACCTGTGAAAGTCCAATTTTCGGGTCTGAAAGTGACTTTTTGTTGATATTTTTCCTTGGAAAAAGAAGAGGAGACTTAAAAAATTTTCAAATTTATTCTTAATGATTTGCAAGCTTCCAAGATGCCTAAATCTACAAACACAAAAGACAAGAAGGAGAAATGTTGAATGTTAGGGCATGGGGATTTGCCTAGGTCAAACCCCTTTTAGGTAATTAAACCGAAATGATGAAATAATGTAATGAAGAATGTAATAATGGATTAAATACCTTTCCATGATGTTTGATATTGATTTTCTACAGAAAAACATGAAGAATCTACCATTGAATGTCTTAGGAAGCTATCTTGATGACTTGCAATGATGAAACCCTAACTTGCTTGACTTAAGGGAGAAGATAGATGAAAAATGAATGATAAGAGTTGTGTGAATGAGTTAAGATATTATGAATTAGGGCTTAGAAGGTTGTATTTATAGGAAATTCTCCTAATTTACCTATTAATTGGATCCCCACTTGGTTGACATGGAGAAAAAATAAACTTAAAACCTATTTTTTCCCGGTCAAAAATAAAAAATGGGCCCAAATGGGACTCATTCACCACCTTGGGTGAATTAGTCCCATAGGGGCCTAACTGCTAGCTGGGTTGTTGGGGAATGAAGAAATCAAGTTTATATGATGACTTAGTCATTTATTTGATTAATTTATGCCTCAAGATGCATAATATGGGGTAATATGGGCCTATCAATGATGACGTAAAGGTCAATTAGGGTTGGGACACATAATTCAATGTGAAAGTGTGATTAAATACACTTTACAACACTAAAATGAGGCCCTCTTAGCCTAAGAAGGAACAACATCCAATGTAAATGTGCAAGGTACATTACAACAATAGATTAACTTTAAGTTTCCTTTACAATCCTTCTAGATTGGTATGAAAATGCCATTAAATATATTTTACAATGTTGAATTAAAAGGAAGATGGGTTCATTATGTCTAGAAAAGCGTGAAAGTCTTTTACAACACATTTACAAGACATTTTTAGATGCATTCTATTTAATTTTCAAGCATGAAAGACCTATTGTGGATGTGTAAAACACCTCACAACACTAAATTAAGGCCTCGCTAAGTCTAATTTATCATGAATTCTTCCCCAAATCAAGCAAGTTTCATTTTTTCTATAGTACATGGTTGTATAAATACTTATAGACTTTTCCTATTAACTGTATGTAAAGAATTGTATTAATACTTATCTATTCAACCTAATATTTATATATAAATATTTTTTAATACCCTAAGGTTTCCTCTAGAAATGCCATAAAAGATAATATTGATCTAGCTACTCTTGAATGAAGTCCACTACAACTACGAACTGGTTGGGTGTCTCACTAAGGTAATTTTACCAAAACATCTGAATAAAGGCCAAGGGATTTTGTAATCTATCTTAGGGGGCCAAAGATTCCATTATTTTTTCTTCATGCATTCCAAAAGCTCTTATATAGAAGACTAGACCTTGTCCCATATTTTCTCTATTGTGATCACCATGTGATGAAATATTCCCTTGTCTCTCTCAACCTAAATATTTTGTATGATATGAGATAGAGAAAAATACCATACCATCTTTAGGTGATCATTCCTCACTATAAGAGTTTAGCACTAAAACAATGCTAGTATATTATCTAGAAGATCTCAAACATGCTTCCATGACCAAAAGAATCATGACTACAAATGGGAAGAAAATATGCAATGTAAAAAAGGTGGTCATTGGATTCAACAACCCTCAAACATATTATGCACATTGAGAGGCTAGATTTACCAAGTTTCTATAATTTGTCCCAATTCATAGCCCTATGCTTCTTGATAACCTATATAAATGTATTATTTTTTGGTAACTCATGATGACTGTGTTCATTTCCCAACAAATTCCCCAAGCCCCCTTTATAAAGTATATGAGGTTAAAATAGGAATCACATAGAATCACTTGACAATAGATGTTTTCACCTAAACCAACGATTCATTTAGAGTTCTCAAGGGAATGTTTCATCTCTTCAATGTAACATTCAATAAAGTGCAAGATAAAGCTAGATTAAGAGAGGAAAGAGTGAACAATCATGGTTTATTCCCCACTAGAGTTAAGATGTATTCAAATACATACTCACCTATGAGATTTTCAAAATTAAGCATCAATGGTCTTAATAGGTTATTATCCAAAAGGGCAAAGGGTTTTAACAAATTGATGTCAAAACTTGATTATATTTCTGCTACCCATCTCCCATCTAGTGTTTGGAAAAATAAATATTTTGTAGGATTGTAAATTATTCTAAATGTTACATCCCCTAAGCAACATGGTCTCTTCCAAGTAGATATTTTCAACACCCCAAAATATTTATTTCACTTGTAGGATACCACTCTAAAGCTTCATTCCTAGGGATCTATTTATCCCAACCCAATCTCAATACCCTAAACCCCAAAGTGTTTAGGTTTTCATATGATGTCCCATTTTACTAAGCAATACTTCTTTAAATCCTCTAGCTCACTCTAAAGAAAATATCTCATAATGTCCTCAATGATTTTAATAGTCATATTAGGAATATTAAAAATAGGCATAGTGTACATAGGGATGGACACTAAAGAAGCTTTCATTGGGATGGTTTTCCTAGCCATAGAGAGTCACTCCCTCTTCTAGGATGCTAACTTGGTTTGAATTCACTCCACGACAACTTTACAGTCACAATCAAGTGTTTTTTTATCCACAAGTGACCTACCCAATTAGGAGTTGGGAAGATTACTAGTTCAAAAACTAAACACCTCCTAGGTATTTAGGGCCTCTAGATTGGTCCTTTACAAATAAAATCTTATGTTTGAGAGGGTTGACCTTCTAGCCAATCTTCCTCTAATCGCATCTCAAAATATTTTTTTAGTATTCTAGCTTCCCTATTTGAGGCTTAGAGCAAAGTATCATACACAAACTAGAGATGTGTCACATTCCCAATGTAAGTAGACACATGGAGAACCTTCACATTGCTAATACTTGCCATTCCCTTGGTATTTCTCCCTAAAACCTTCACCACCAATACTATTTGATAGTTTACCTTGTTTCATCAAATAATACTATGGTTTAATATCTTTTAACATTTTTTCTATATTAATTTTCAAAAACTTTAAAATGACTTAAATACATTTTCAATAAAAAATATGAACTTACATTACACTAAATTTATTACATATTATCCTCAATCCTTAAGTAAAAACCTCCAACTAAAAACATATTTAAATCATAAAGTAAAATTTAATTCCATTTTTGGTACTCATCATATTTAAATAAATGTTGATTCCTACTAGCTAATAAATCCGCGTGTCATTCTACTTAATAGGAGGACAAGGCCATAATACGTAATTTCAAACTCTAATGCTTATTTTTCTCTTCGGTACAGTAGCAGCCAAAGAGTAGAATAGCACAGGTGGAGATAAAAAACAAGGTTGCATTACATTCGTTGACTTGTGTTACAGTAATAGGGACGGCCCGTTATGGGTCATGGTCACGCGTCAGTCGGCCCAAGAGCTTTATTCACGAGATTCATAAAATCAAAAGCTCATAAAGTAAGGCCCAACCACCCAATCGCTTTATTGAATTGGTCTTCTGTAATATGAACCTCTCATTACAGTCATGAATCAGTCGGCTCAAGCACTTTATTCCCTCTTTCTCCATTTCTTCCTTATATTCGACGGTTGGGTGTCTCGATCTCATTTATCACTGTAAGTTGTGGTGCTTGCTTTCAGAAGTGTCACCAATGAAAATAAAACATGGAAACGATGTTTTAACTTCAGTCAATGTAAAAACTACTACATTCATTAGAGTCACGAGGATTGAAAGCAGTGTCCTATGCAGATGAACGTGATATAGATAGAAACATTGAATAACATAAACCCTAATTCCAATCCAAAACGATTTATGAATAATGATGTCTCTCTCTTCCAATAAGAAAGAGAGAATGCTGCTGTATTGTAAACCCAAATTAGTTTTAAATGAAAAGAGTGTTGAAAATCTGATTGAAAAGAAATATTTAAAATAATACCAAATAAATTATGAATATGAAAATGATGAATGATTTGCAAGATATTTATCAAATTGTTGGGGTCATGTTCTCTTAGGTTACATGCCTAGATATGTTGAATTTACATCTCGACTAAAAAATAGAAGATATTATTCAAGTAGCCTAGCTGCAAATGAGGTTCATTCTCTCTAAGAAATTAAAATGTATTCTAACAATTTTCTTCTTGATGTGGTATAATTCTTGCTTCTAAACTATTGACACTTTGAATTTCTTTAAAAACCATCAAACATAACAACTTGTTGCTCAAACATGTACCTAGTTGGCTCATAGAGGCTTATAAGAAGGGGTGACAACTTTACAATTAAAATTTAAAAATTTTAATTTGAAGTTCAGCTGTACCTAGTTGGCTCATTGAGGCTTATAAGAAGAGGTGACAACTTTACAATTAATATTTAAAAATAATAATTTGAAAATCAGTTGTACCTAGTTGGATGATAGAGGTTTATATTAAAAAAGGTGACAACTTTACAATTAAAATTAAAAAAAATTAATTTGAAGTTTAGCATGTGTCATGCAATCAACCTGCATAAGTATTTAATGAACCAAGGCATGAAAGTGATAATGTCAACATAGTGATGATACTATGCAAGTGTGTGCAAGGAAGGGTGCAACAATGAGGAGTGTATACAATAATTGTAAGTGTGAGAAAATATGTTGATATGGATTGAGGCACGAGAAAACCATAGCACAAGAGTGTGTCACTTGTCAATATGCAATTTCATCAAGATGTTTGATTAAAATGTGCACAAAACTAAATGGGAAATGGTATGCATAGGCTAATTTCACCATTAAAATTTTGCACCCACTTTAGATGCATGCAAATGTAACATGAGCATGCATTTTAAAGCATATAGAAATTCTCAAAATCAACATAAAAGGAAGATGCATAAAATCTCATAAATGAAATATAAACTATATAAAGCTTAATAGATAATTATTAGGTTCTTTATGTATGCTCCTTGATGTGAGTTCTCCATCAAATTTCTAAAATGATAAAAGCATATATAATGAATAGATTTGTTCACATGATTAAAATATGCACAAATTATAAGTTGTTTTAACTATCTTCTAAAAATGAGGAGTAGAGAGAGTAGTGATAGAAAATTTGCATACATAGAAAATAATATAATAATAAAGTGATTGATCTTCCTAATACAAAAATACAAAAATATGATTTGAAACCTCACTTTTGCTAATGTGATCTTCCTAATACAAAAATATGATTGTTTTCCTCTATGTGTGTGTAATGTGATCAAGATCCATCTAGATATGGTGGCGAGTCTATGTCTATGTCATGAGGAAGGAATAATGAATAAATAAAGTGTTGCAACTCACCGTCCTTCAATGGTTTCCTTTAGGGACTAAAGTCATGCACATCAATTCAAGGTCTTGGATATTATTTGCTTGATTTATTGAATTTCTTAGAGACCTACAACAAGTATGACTTCACAACTATTGATAACATAAGACACATGAAATAAAATATGACTTAACATGATGTTAGGGTTTTAAAATGTTGTAATAAAGCTCTAAAATGTTGCTCTTGACTTCCTTGATAGCTCTCTTGATAATAATTGCTTCAATTATTTCGTAGATAGATTCCAAATGATACAATAACTAGAAATTTATAAGTATTTCTCTAATTTCCCAAAAATTAAATCCTAATATCCAACATTTAAAATTTTAATTTTGAATGTTAAAATGCCAACACTAGCATATCCAAAATTATTCCTCTACAAAATAAGGGGACTGATACACCCTAGGCCGTATGGTTCTTGGCCCTATTTTCCAAGATAGTGTCATGCGAAAAATATCAATTGGATGCATTTCTTCAATGTTTGCAATTTATTAGAGAAAGGTACAAATGGTCTATAGAATGCATAATTTAGGAAATTAGATACTCAACTAGGCTCAGTAATTTAGGGTGGGAAAAACATAGTAGAAATTGGCAAGGGCAATAATTTACGATGCTACAATATTTCATATTTTATCCTTTGTATTATTACACTCTTTTATAGAAAAATATTGCATCAAGTAATTGTATTTTTCATACATGTCCATTAAACATTACAATGCATATGTTAATACATCTTCTATTAGAAAAAAAGTGTGACTCTAAGTCATTGTATTTTGTATATGAATCTAGTATGCATTGTAGCCTCTTGGTCATTGCAATTTTCTATGAGAAAATTGTGACCTCAAGTAACTATATATGCATATGTATTATTGGTATATTTTAATAATCACTGAGTTATCACATTATCTATGAAGGAAATATGAAAATAAGTCTATTTTTTACAAACATTGTGATATCTCCTTATCTACAAAGGAAAAGTGACATTAAGTCACTATATTTAAATACATTTAAGTTGGGAATTATACACCCTATGTTATCATCCTCTCTATGTAAACAGTTGAATAAATAAACATTCATCCTATTATTTATGTGTAAACAGTTATATAAATACATATATGTTCAACCTATTATCTCTATGTTCACATTTGTATAAATACTTATGCGTTAAGCCTATTAATTCTATGCAAATAGATTGAACCAAATATTTTAATGGTCAGGGATGTTGTGTCTCTTTTGCACAATTAGGGTCTTTCACCTAATGGAAAGAGATGGAGCCCACACCCAAAATGTAGGTGGTTCACTCAAATTAGGATATGTATGATGTAATTATGCCTAAATGAAATGATCTAAATTTAGCTAATTAATAAAATTGATTGATTATGAATGCAAAACTATTGAAATGCAACTTGTTGGAAAACACATTATGATAAGCAAGAACACCTAAAAATGAATGCAAACAATAACAAAATTGGATCAAACTGAAAGTGTGCCCCTAAGAATTTAATGGAGACTAGAAATCGATTCTAAAATTTTGTTTATACTAGAAATTAGGCCTACACAAAATCATTCGCCATTTTGGGTGAATTAGTCCTAGTTCTAAGAAACTATCCTAGAACTCGTTTCGAACAAATGGGTGTCCAAAATTGCAAAAAACTAAAATCATGCTTGGCAGTGGGACTCATTCACCACCCATGGGAAATCAGTCCACTTTTGATTTTTTGGAAATTGAAAATTCGAAACAGAATTCGTATGTTCGCTCTTCGGCTTCTGACAGGTGTCCACCTCTTAAATTCTAATTTTTGGGTCTGAAAGTGACTTTTTGTTGATATTTTTCCTTTGAAAAAGAAGAGAAGACTTAAACAATTTTTTGACTTGATTATTAATGATTTCCAAGCTTCCAAGATGCCTAAATCTACAAACACACAAGACAAGAAGGAGAAATGTTGAATGTTAGGGCATGGGGGTTTCCCTAGGTCAAACCCCTTTTAGGTAATTAAACAAAAATGATGAAAGAATGTAATGAAGAATGAAATAATGGATTCAATACCTTTCCATGATGTTTGATCTTGATTTTCTACATAAAAACATTAAGAATCTACCATTGAATGTCTTAGGAAGCTATCTTGATGACTTGCAATGATGAAACCCTAACTTGCTAGAGTTGAGGGAGAAGATAGATGATGGATGAATGATAAGAGATGTGTGAATGAGTTAAGATATTATGAATTAGGGCTTAAAAGGTTGTATTTATAGGAAATTCTCCTAATTTACTTGTTAATTGGATCCCCACTTGGCTGACATGGAGAAAAATTAAACTTAAAACCTATTTTTCTCATTCAAAAGTCAAAAATGGCCCAAATAGGACTCATTCACCACCTTAGGTGAATCAGTCCCACCTGGTAGGGACTCATTCACCACAGATGGCGAATTAGTCCCAGAGGGGCCTATTTGCCAGCTGGGTTGTTGGGGAATGAAGAAATTGGGTTTATATGATGACTCAATTAGTTATTTGATCAATTTATGCCTTAGGATGCACAATATGGGGTAATAGGGGCCTATCAATGATGATGTAAAGGTCAATTAGGGCTTGCGACACATAATTCAATGTGACAGCGTGATTAAATACACTTTACAACACTAAAATGAGGTCTTCTTAGCCTAAAAAGGCACAACATCCAATGTGAATGTGCAAGACACATTACAACACTAGATTAAATTTAAGTTTATTTTACAAGCCTTCTAGATTGGTATGAAAATGCCATTAAATATATTTTACAATGTTGAATTAAGGGAAAGATGGGTTTATTATGTCTAGAAAAGCATGAAAGTCTTTTACAACACCTTTACAAGACATTTTTAGATGCATTTTATTTAATTCTCAAGCATCCAAGACCTAGTGTGGCTGTGTAAAACACCTCACAACACTAAATCAAGGAAACTTGTCATGAATTATTGCCCCAATCAAGCTAGTTTCCTTTTTTCTATAGTACATGGTTGTATAAATACTTATACATTTTTCCTATTAACTCTATGTAAAGAATTGTATTAACACTTATCTATTCAACGTAATATTTATATATAAATATTTTTTTACTACCCTAAGGTTTCCTTTATAAACACCATAAAATATAATATCGATCTAGCTACTCTTGAAGGGAATCCACTACAACTATGAAGTAGTTGGGTGTCTCACTAAGGTAATTTTACCGAAATGTCTGAATAAAGGCCAAGGGCTTTCTGAATCTATCTTAGGGGGCCAAAGATTCCATTATTTTTTGTTCATGCATTCCAAAAGCTCCTATATATAAGACTAAACCTTGTCCCATATTTTATCTATTGGGATCACCTTGTCTTGAAATATTCCCTTGTTTATGTGAACCTAAATATTTCATATGATATGATATAAAGCATAATCCCATACAATCTATAGGCCATCATTCCTCACTATAAGAGTTTAGCACTAAAATAATGCTCGTATATTATCTCAAAGTCTCAAACATGATTCCATGACCAAAAGAACCATGACTAGAAATGGGAAGAAAATATGCAATGTAAAAAAGGTGGTCATTGGATTCAACATCCCTCAAACATATTATGCACATTGAGGGGCCAGATTTACCATGTTTGTATAATTTGTCCCAATTCATAGCCCTATGCTTCTCGATAACCTATATAAATGTATTACTTTTTGGTAACTCATAATGGCTATATTCATTTCCCAAGAAATTCCCCAAGCCACCTTTAAACTATATAAGGTTAAAATAGGAATCACATAGAATCACTTGACAATAGATGTTTTCACCTAAACCAGTGATTCATTTAGAGTTTTAGAGGGAATGTTTCATCTCTCCAATTTAACATTCAATAGAGTGCAAGATAAAGCTAGATTAAGAGAGGAAAGAGTGAACACTCACGGTTTATTTCCCACAAGAGTTAAGATGTATTCAAATACATACTCACCTATGAGATTTTCAAAATTAAGCATCAATGGTCTTAATAGGTTATTATCCAAAAGGGAAAAGGGTTTTAACAGATTGATGTCAAAACTTGATTATATTTTTGCTACCCATCTCCCATCTAGTGTTTGGAAAAATAAATATTTTGTAGTATCCTAAATTATTCTAAATGTTACATCCCCTAATAAACATGGTCTCTTCCAAGTAGATATTTTCAGCACCACAAAAGATTTATTTCACTTGTAGGATACCACTCTAAAGCTTCATTCCTAGGGATATATTCATCCCAACCCAATCTCAATACCCCAAACCCAAAAGTGTTTAGGTTTTCATATGGTGTCCCATTTTACTAGGAAATACTTCTTTAAATCCTCTAGCTCACTCTAAAGAAAATATCTCATAATCTCCTCAATGATTTTAATAGTCATATTAGGAATATTAAAAATAGGCACAGTGTACATAGGGATGGACACTAAAGAAGCTTTCATTGGGATGGTTTTCCTAGCCATAGAGAGTCACCCCCTCTTCTAGGATGCTATCTTGTTTTGAATTCACTCCACTACAACTTTACAGTCACAATCAAGTGCTTGTTTATCCACAAGTGACCTACTTAATTAGGAGTTGGGAAGATTACTAGTTCAAAAACTAAACACCTCCTAGGTATTTAGGGCGTCTAGATTGGTCCTTTACAAATAAAAGCTTATGTTTGAGAGGGTTGACCTTCTAGCCAATCTTCCTCTAATAGCATCTCAAAATATTTTTTTAGTATTCTAGCTTCCCTATTTGAGGCTTGGAGAAAGGTATCATACACAAACTAGAGATGTGTCACATTCCCAATCTAAGTGACACATAGAAAACCTTCACATTGCTAATACTTTCCATTCCCTTGGTATTTCTCCCTAAAACCTACACCACCAATACTATTTGTTAGTTTACCTTATTTCATCAATACTAATATGGTTTAATATCTTTTAGCATTTTTTGTATATTAATTTTCAAAAACTTGAAAATGACTTAAATACATTTTCAATACAAAACATGAACTTACATTACACTAAATTTATTACATACTTATTATCCTCAATCCTTAATTAAAAACCTCCAACTAAAAACATATTTATATCATAAATTAAAATTTAATTACATGTTTAATGCTCATCATATTTAAATAAATGTTGATTGATACTAGTTAATAAATCCGCGTGTCATTCTACTTAATAGGAGGGCAAGGCCATTATACGTAATTTCGAACTATAATGCATATTTTTCTATTCGGTACAATAGCAGCCAAAGAGTAGAACAGCACAGGTGGAGATAAAAAAACAAGGTGCCATTACATTCATTGACTTGTTTTAGTAGGGACAGCTTGTTATGGGTCATGGTCACGTGTCAGTTGGCCCAAGAGCTTTCTTCACGAGATTCATAAAATCGAAAGCTCATAAAGTATGGCCCAAGCGCCCGATCGCTTTATTGAATTGGTTTTTTGTAATATGAACCACTCATTACAGTCATGAATCAGTCAGCTCAAGCACTTTTTTCCCTCTTTCTCCATTTCTTCCTTATATTCGACGGTTGGGTGTCTCGATCTCATTTATCTCTGTAAGTTGTGGCGCTTGCTTTCAGAAGTGTCGCCAATGAAAATCATACATGTAACTACCACATTCATTAGAGTCATGAGGATTGAAAGCAGTGTCCGATGCAGATGAACGTGATATAGACAGAAACATTTGTTAACATAAACCCTAATTCCAATCCAAAACGATTTATGAATAATGCGGCCTCTCTCTTCTAGTAAGAAAGACAGAATGCTGTTGTATTGTAGACCCAAATTAATATTAAATGACAAGAGTGTTGAAAATCTGATTGAAAAGAAAGATTTAAAATAATACCAAATAAATTATGAATATGAAAATGATGAATGATTTGTAAGATATTTATCAAATTGTTGGGGTCATGTTCTCTTAGCTTACATGTCTAGATATATTGACTTTACATCTCGACTTAAAAATAGAAGATATTATTCAAGTAGCCTAGCTGCAAATGAGGTTTGTTCTCTCTATGAAATTAAAATGTATTCTAACAATTTTCTCCTTGATGTGGTATAATTCTTGCCTCTAAACTATTGACACGTTGAATTTCTTTAAAAACCATCAAACATAGCAACTTGTTGCTCAAACATGTACCTAGTTGGCTCATAGAGGCTTATAAGAAGGGGTGACAACTTTACAATTAAAATTTAAAAATTTTAGTTTGAAGTTCAGCTGTACCTAGTTGGCTCATAGAGGCTTAAAAGAAGAGGTGACAATTTTACAATTAAAATATAAAATTTTTAATTTGAAGTTCAGTTGTACCTAGTTGGCTCATAGAGGCTTATAAGAAGAGGTGAAAACTTTACAATTAAAATTTTAAAAAATTAATATGAAGTTTAGCATATGTCATGCAATCAACCTACAAAAGTATTTAATGAACCAAGGCATGAAAGTGTTAATGTTAACATACTGATGATACTATGCAAGTGTGTGCAAGGAAGGGTGCAACAATAAGGAGTGCATACAATAATTGTAAGTGCAAGAAAATATGTTGATATGGATTGAGGCATGAGGAAACCATAGCACAAAAGTGTGTCATTTGTCAATATGTAATTTCATCAAGATGTTCCAATCAAAATGTGCACAAAACTATATGGGAAATGGTATTCATAGGCTAATTTCACCATTACAATTTTGCACCCACTTTAGATGCGTGAGAATCTAACATGAGCATACATTTTAAAGCATATATAAACTCTCAATTGACAACATAAAAAGAAGATGCATAAAATCTCATAAATAAAATATAAACTATATAAAACTTAATAGATAATTCTTAGATTCTTTATGTATCCTCCTTGATGTGAGTTCTCCATCAAATTTATAAAATGATAAAAGCATATATATAATGAATAGATTTATTCACATGATTAAAATAGGCACAAATTATAAGTTATTTTAACTATCTTCAAAAAATGAGGAGTAGAGAGAGTAGTGATAGAAAATTTGTATCCATAAAAACTAATATAATAATATAGTGATTGATGTGGCAATGCAATATCTTAAAATTAAATATATTATTGAAACCCGACTTGTGCTAATGTGATCTTCCTATTACAACAATATGATTGTCTTTCTTTGTGTGTATAATGTGATTAAGATCCATCTAGGTATGGTGGCGAGTCTATGTCTAGAACAATTAATTACATGAAATATCTACCATAGCAGCCTTATTTTAATATATGCACATCCAATTTGTAAGGAAAGTATAATGAAAATAATAATACATAGATATGCATAAAAATAGGATCAAAATAGTGTATGTATATTATTCTTGTGGTGCTAGTTTGAGGGGGGGTATCCTCCCAATGGAGCATAAATTCAAATCATAACATTTAACATGCTTTGTACTTAGTAATTAAAATCATAATATATATAGTCTATCTCAAGAATATTTCTAGTATTCAATGTAGGTGTTGTATAATTACTTTTACTCTAATATAGTATATAGGGTGACTTAAAATAATATGCATGGCCCAATATAATGTTATCAAATACCAATACATATATAATAATGGGGATTCTTAACTTTATATCCACCTTCAAATGTTCTTTATTCTAAAATATTGATATGAGAAAACTTGGATAGAATGCATTTGATCTCTCACATGCCATATTTGTGTCACATTCATATTTATTTGATTAACACCTATTGAAGAAAATTATTTGGTGAATTTATTTTGTGTTTTGTATAAGATTACCTCTAGTTCCAAAATGATGAATCCCTCCCCATCCAATTTGGGAAGCCTAACATAAAAAATTATGTAGCATGCCCAATAATAGTGTTGAGGAAAGGAAAACATGAAAAACAATTGAATATTTGAAGAGTATGGAAGCACCAACTTATATTCCACCTCATGTATGTGCTTTACCACTTATTAAGGACCAAAAAATTTGGGTCCTAATTTATGACCTACCTTTATGTGCAAATAATATTGATTGTATTGTTTTAGTTGTAAATATCCCATGCAAGATACACTTGAACCTATAATGATACACATACTAGTTCATAAAATTATGTGCTTGCCATAAATAATCCTAAAGGACCCTAAGTACATTTTTTTATCAAGAAGGGGATATATCTATGTTTTATTCCTTAGAAAATCCTACAATACATGTATACAACTAATATGGATTTGGACATAGAGAGCCTCATATGATATTGCCTTTGACATAATATGATAAATTTTATTATACCATCATTTTTCTTGTTCTAACCACCTCACCCCTCTCCATTGCTACTTAAACACAAAAATCTTAGGAAAGTTATGAAGGATTTATTTATGACCTCTAATTAGGCACCAATCTAAGGATAATAGGTTGAACTAATGTTTGATTAAGTTCTATGCAACCTAAATTTTCCTACTAGAAGTTACTCATCATGATGGGATTAAGATCATTAAAAATGGAGCAAAAAATACAATGAATCTTGAAGACTATGTCTAAGATGTGTTGTGCCCTGATTTTTGTTATGTAAGGGTTATGTTGTACAACACAAACATGAGTGTGATTTGTTAAATGGTTAGAAGTGACCAAAATGAATTTTTTACCGCAAGAGCTAGAAATTCCTACATTAAAATTGGCAATCCCACAATACTGGTTTACAATTCTAGTGTGGAAGGAAAGTTGCAAAAATGCTCTTATGAATTTTTTATTTTTAGTTTTTTGCTTTTTAGGGGTTCGCATGAAGTAGGGTGTTTGAATGGACCTTGGTTTTAGCAAACCCTATTAAATGATGCGACCCACTTTTTGCATTTTTTTTAGAACAAAGACAATGGAAAATTCAATAAAATGGGGGGTTCACTCGAACAAGGGTCCAAATGGACCCTAATTTAAGTGAACCCCTAAGGGGGGCTTGCTCGAACCTGGGTCCATTCAAACCCCCCTTTTTTCCCTTCTCCCCCTCTTGCACCAAATTTCTGCAAAAAATTTCCCTTTGAAGCTCGGGTTGAGGATGAAAATGGAGGAGAATTCATAGACCCAACTGGATGATGGTTTCCCTCAAAATGAGCTATCCATCAAATACAATTTTGATATGTTTTGGTTTTATTATGTATTTTATTTTTTAGTTTTATTAAACATAGTTTTTTCATTGAAAATCAAGCTCTTTGTTCTACACATGTGGAAAAATAGTAGATTATCAAAAATAAAAAATAAAAAATATCAGTGCACTAGATATTGATGTCCTTGATCCAAAAAAAATAAATTGAAATTCGATACATACAAAAAAAGTTATGTTTTAGCTAGTGAATCATGTCTAAATTGTAAAAGGTTTGAATTTGAAGCTTAATTAAGAAAAAAATATTCAATGAAATGCTATGAAACCAATTCCATGAGCTAGATATCATAGTTACAAATCTAAATTACAAAAAAAAATAAAAATATCCTTCATAGAAAAAAGGTTATGTGTTAGCTAGTGACATCACTCTTTAAAAATGGTGTTTACTATTAAAAAATAATTTTCGAAGTAGATGGAAAAAGAAGTGCAATCTGATTTGAATTTTTTTGTAGAAAATATATTTAGAATCTATAGAAAAATTGTCACAAATCACTAGTTTGCATCATCTTCAAATTCCTCATGGTTTAGCCACTATAGGTGCCCAAAAAGTGAAGATTTAGTTAAAAAAAATTAGTTCAGTGTCCAGTTTGGCCAAAAATTGTAATCCAGTATTGTGGGATTATGGGAAAATCATAAAACTATCTACACAAGTCATGTCTACAAGAGAAAGAGAATACAAATATCTTATTAGTTCAATAATTTTCTTTTTGTTGTATTTGTATAAATCCTTGGTGGATTCACTTAATCAAATAATGAAATAGCACATGCATTCATAGGATACTAAAAATCACCCCTAATTTTATTTCTATTCCTTAAAATTATTATAAATACACCCTTTGTATATTCTATTATAAATAAACTTTCATATTTTTTATCTAAGTATTAGGTTTACCTTTTTTATATATTTATATCCCCTTATTGTTTATACACCTTATATTTTGCATAACTTATATATTTACTATAACAACTAAAGTAGTTTTAGCTTTCTATATGTTTAATTTTAGAATTTCCAAAATAAATTATTCAAAATTTTACAAGTAAATATGCAAAGGCTTATGGTCTATGCCTATAAGTCTAAAGAGTCTTCTAAAATGTGCATAAGGGTTGTAAACAATGAAAATCATAAAATAAGAATGTATGTGGATGCAATCTCAAATAGTCTTATCTAAAATACTCAATAGGGTTGTCTAAAGAGTCTTATCTAACCTATGAAATCTATTGTAAACCTCAAAATAAGTTGATGATGTTGATTCACCTTGAATGTATGTGGATGTGATCTCAAATAGAATAACACTAATAATACAATGAGTGATAGATTTGACATAATTTTTTTGCTTAGATGTATGATGGATCCATATGCTAAAGAAAATGATTGAATTTATAGACCTAGGAGGTTTGGATGACAATTAGAACCTAAATTAATTAGAAAATTAGTGGAGTCAACTCAACTGAAATTAGAAATTTTCCTATTCAAGTAATGAGAGGATAATATTAAATTTTATAATTAAAATGATGGATAAATCTACACATGAAGTTTCCAATTTCATGCTTAGCAAATTGAAGAATGAAGACAATGTTTCTTAAATGAAGAAGAGTTAACTTATGAGAGTAGATTGTGTTTTTAAATGAAGAATAAGTTAATTGATTAGTGATTATGGAGTTGACTAAAGAGATGAAAATGAAAATTATTTTAAAAAATGGAAATTAGATCACAGTGAATTAAATAATAAAATATTATTTAATTAAATAGATAAATGAAAATTATTAATTAATAAATGATTTTTGATTGATTAATGGATAATAAGTAATAAATAAACTATGATGGTTAAATGATAAATTGTATTTGCTAATGAATTATTGTTATTTAATTAGATGATGAATAAATGGAAATTATTAAATGATTATTAACTAATTAGGTGATAAATGATTAACAATGAAACAATGATGATTAGGGTTAGGTGGAATAATTTAGGTGTCTACATTTTCTCCTCCTTGAAGAAATATTCAAAGTAACATTAGTTCAAAGAAAAAAGAAATATGCAAGAATAAAAATTAGAAGAGATGAAGAAGATGATGACATGCCCTAGTTAAATGAGAAATCACAATTAGGAAAGATGATATGATTTATGCCCCCTTGAGAGAATATATGTGCATAAATTGCATGAGTGGTCTCTTGAAACAAGAGAGGAAGAAGAAAATGTTAGATGAAAGATGGAAAATTATGGATGAAAAAAATTAAAATATGGATGCAAGAAAAAATGATTATGAATACAATGATGGTGAATGTGTTATGATAAATTTGAGATTAGCAACCTTTATATGATATAGCAATAGATGTTATGCACCAAGGTATATAATACCAAGGTGACAATGTGTCCAATGCATGGACTAACTCTAAAGAATGAATAATAAAAAATAGGATACCCCATCACTCACAAGGTGTATGATGCTCCTAGTGGATCTATGACCCGAATTACTGCAGTACCAACAATCCTTCCTTTCTCTGGATTGGGACCTTTTGTTCTTTGATTTTCCATGTGACTTCCCACAACTCCTAGAATTTTTTCCTCTCTCCTTTGCTCTACCCTTGCTTTCTACATTCAAAACACTACCTGATGTGGATATTCCACCCAGGGTGAGCTTTTCCTATGGATTTCCTCACCAAAATAACATTAACAACATCATCAAATTTCAATGTATTCAAACTAGAAACATAATTGCTAATAGCCTTTACCAAGCTATTCCATCTTTTAGGTAAAGAACATAGAATCAAAAGAGCCCTAACTTCTTCATCAAAGTTTACATTTTTAGAATTTAATTGACTAATAAATGTATTAAACTCATTTAAATGATCAACAACTGACCCACGTTCTACCATTTTCATATTAAATAATTGCTTCATAAGAAATACCTTATTCGAAGCAGAAGTATTTTCATATAACTTCACTAGGGTTTGCATCAACTATTGAGTTGTCTTTGTTGTTGTAATATTGAACACCACCGATTGTACTAGGCATAAACGAATATTGCCAAGTGCCTTTTTATCTAAAATATTCCAGTCCTCATTAGACATTGCTGAGGGTTTCCTGGTTTTCCCTTCCAATGGCTGCCATAAATCCTTCTGATAGAGGTAGTCCTCCATTTGCATCTTCCATAATTGATAGTTCTACCCATTGAGCTTCTCAACCTTCAACTTACCCTCGTCTGCCATTGCTCCCAGTCAACCGTGAGACATCTCCCACTCACTCGTGAGACCTTCCTATAGAGGATAACTAAAAACAATCTGCTTTTGATACCACTAGTTAGGTTTAGAAGGTAGATATCTAAAAATTAAATGTAGATTTGATCAATAAAACAAAGAAATAAAACACACATAAAAATTAACATAGAGAATTTAATGTGGTTTAGCCAATCTGGGCTACATCCACAAAAATGTAGCCATCCAATGATTTTATTATCCAGTGCAAAACATATTACAATCTCACGAATAATTTCCTCCTCTTATTGCAACACCCATCCCAGCTACTTATAAAAATCTTTTTAGAAGCTTCTAGAATTAGGGTTTTACAAAGTTAGGTTTTTCCTTTTTTAGAGACGATACAAAAAGGTAGGAAATAAAATTTCCTCAAGGGTTGCTACCCTCGAACCCCCACTTTTTGGGGGTTGCACCCTCCAACCCCTGCCCGGGGCCTAGCTTGGCCCCAAACCCAAACAAGGATACATGAAGAGTGTACAATATAGCATGATCAGTCACCAAATACTGATAGTTTCCCACTTGGAGGATGATCAGGCCCCACACCAAATAGGGAGGACCCATTCAACCATGGGAAAATGGGTCCCAAGTCCCTATTCCTAGAACATACATTGCTCAAGGTAAAGTGTTATGTGTTGGCATTAATTATTGTCGGGTTTCCCCTTCTGAAAATGCAATTTATTAGTCTTTTAGATGTAAAATAGGGCTTATTAAGGCACAATTAGGTCCAACTTAATTAGGAGGAACCAAAAAAAGTGTGAAAATGTAAAGGAGTACATTTTTCTACACTACATACATACAACACATAAAGTGGCCCAATAATGCTAACCCTATGTGATGAATGCATCTATAGATCCCTTAGGTGCACTACAAATAATAAAATATTATATTATAATATTATGCAAGGTGGACAACACACCTTTTCCTAACATTCTCCCAAACTTTGTATACATTGCATAAGGGGTAAACAAGTAAGCTCAAATATGAATAAGGGAACAATCCCTATAGCCACATATACAATCATGGAATCAAAGTTCTCCATGTGCTCCATCAAGGTACTTGTAAAAAGAATCAAGGCATGACCACCATCTCAAGCATGAATAATCTCATCCTCCATCATGCCAATGCACAAAAATAAGAATTCATCCAAAGATATGCTACACTGACTGTCACAAAGAAGCATAATTCTTGCCTCTAACTGATATCCCAACTCACAAACACTTAATCTAAAGGTAATAGATATGTGTTAGTAACTATCAAGATATTATCATCATAGCTAAAACAAGACCCATAGAGAATGCTAACACATACAAGTATTCATACCTCAAAGGTATTAAAATCATAGCAAGTGAACCTAGTACCATCAACATATACAACCCATACACATGTAATCACAAACTCCATGTGCCAAAATTGTCAATGAAGAACATACACATCTAGGAAATCCCATTGCATAGGTAATTTCAATTCTAAAAATGATCAAGGCATCCAAAACCCACCAATATCATGTAGTACCAAGGAACATCCACAATGATACACAAATCTTGCAAACCAATATGTTGCAACACAACTCTCACCAAAAGTTTGCAAGTTCTTCACACTCAACAAAGGAAAGAGATAAAAGAACCTCCATGTTGTCACCAAAGAATAATGAATAACAAATGACTGCAAACACAATGATCATCATAGCTTCATGCACAATACCTCAAATCCAATATCATGTGAAAAAATCCATCCAAGAAGAAGAAAAATACCAAAGAGAGAACGTACAAATCAAAACTTGTAGTATGTCCTACAAACACCTCTAAAAATTCAATTACCCTATACTCTAAACCCTAGAATATAAATGAAAGACATGAAAAATACTAAACCCTAAAACATAAACTCTATAGCCCAACTCTTTACTGCATAAAAAAATTGAGCTAAGTTTTTCAACACACATAATTATTTTTTCCTTTATGTATCAATATCGGTTTCATCATCTCAATTTATATTAGGAAAAATATAAAATGGAGTCCAAATCCAATTCATAAAAATGTACATTCAATTTTTCTTCACTAATTATCTAATTGGATGTGGGGCTATGGATGTATATCTCTCAAGATAATCACTCCTTGACAAAAAAACTAAGTTAAACATTAGATAGGGTGATCCCACAATTTTGGTTTACAATTTTTGGCCAAATTGGACATTGGAATAATTTTTTCTAACTAAATCTTCACTTTCGGGCACCTATAGTGGCTAAACCATGAAGAATTTGAAGATGATGCAAACTAGTGATTTGTCAAATTTTGTTTCTAGATTCTAAATATATATTTTTTTCAAAATTTTTGGAATCAAATTGCACTTATTTTTCCATCTCCCTCGAAAACTGGTTTTTTTTCAGTAAACAACATTTTTAAGGAGTGATGCTCACTGTATAATGCATAAATTTTTTCCATGAAGGATAAAATTATAATTCTTTTGAATTTAGATTTTTAACTATGATATCTAGTGTTTCCAATTGGTTAGATAGTGTTTTATTAAATATTTTTTCCTTAATCAAGTTTTGAAGGACCAAACCAATTACAATTTAGATGTAGGTGGACCGTATAACACAATTTTTTTCTATGTCTCAAAATTCAATTTTTTTATTGTTGAATCAAGGACTTCAATATCTAGTGCACTCATATTTTTCAATTTTTTTTGATAATCTACTATTTTTCCACATGTACATAATAAAGAGCTTGATTTTTGGTGAAAAACCTATGTTTAATAAAACTAAAAAAACAAATACATGTAATAAAACCAAAACATATTAAAATTATATTTGTTGGATAGTTCATTTTGAGGATTAACATCATCCAGTTAGGTCTGTGAAGTCTCCTCCATTTTCATCCTCAACTAAAGCTTCAAAGCACAAAATTATGGACATTTTTGGTGCCAGAGGGTGAGAAGGTGGGAAAAGGGGGGTTTGGGCAAACCAGGGGGTTCGAGCGAACCCCTAGGTGTTCGCTCGAACTAGGGTTCATTTGAACCCCCTTTCAAAAAAAAATTTCTTTGTGTTTTTTGGCGGGAATGGTGGGACATTACATTTAATTGGTTCACTCAAACCAGGGTTCATTCGAACCCTTTTTTGGTTCACTTGAACCAAAGGGTTCATTTGAACCCCAAAAACCAATTTTTTTTGCATGGGGTCATTTTTTGCAACTTTTCCTTCCTCACTCGAATTGTAAACCACTTTTGTGGGTTTACCCAGATAATAGAGATATATGGAAAGTATCCATGTAATCATCATGCTTATAATGGATGATGTATTTTATTATCATTACATCAGAAAGGGTGATCTACCTAAGATATAATATAAGTTTAAGATAGTTTTTGGTACATACAACACTTGGTAGATGAATATATTAGAGAAAAATTATGATGCTCAATATTTTTTTGTTTTCATTATGTTGCATATTTCATTTCACAATTTAAGATAATACATGATAAGATTATGGATGGAATAGGATAAATTAAAATGTAAATTAAAAACTATGTTATTGTTAATTTCTTCCATTTTATTATGAAGTCTTTCTATGCAAATTTTATATATATCTTCTCTTCATTAAAAATCACAAGTATCATTCATTTTTTGGACATGATTTTAAAAAACCATCTACTTTCATTATTCTTTATAAAACTTAGTAAACATGTCAATGACTAATAAATTTCATGAAATTAAAGTATCTAGGAGAGCATAAGTTAAGGATATAGTAAAGATATTTTCAATAAGCAACATAAATGTGGATATGTTAGAATTTTAAATTATGATGATGAAGAAAATTGAAAGTGCATTTGAGATCTTGAGAAGTATTATAAGAACCTACTAGCATACATTGTTTTTCTCAAACAATACACCACCTTACATTCCTCTTCTCATTTGATAACATATAATAAAGTATAGAAAATTTAGGTTCACCATTCATTAGATCACTAGTCTTATTAGCATCCATATAAATTAATCTATGCTACATTAGGGAGAACATCTCACAACCAAAGATGATTCTATTCTCACCATGTTTGGAAGTTGTGATATCTTAATTGATAATTTAAGCTTTAAAGAAGTGTTGCATGCATCAAAGATGGATCTTAGTCTTCTATATGGTTACCTCATCACTTATACCAACAAAAAATTATGGCTAGACAAGTGATTTTTGAAATAAATAGATAATGATTATGAGACTATTTCACCATGTGGCATTGAGTAAGATTCATATCAAATATACAATCTTGAATGTTTTAATTCATCATGTAGAAATTCTATATTTTATGGGCATGGTCATGCGGTGGGGATGATAAAGGATGTATTTTGAATCAAATATTAAAATTTATAATAAATATGGTTTGATGCAACACATTCTCACAAAATGGTTAGAGGAATTAATTTTATTCATTGAATCCAACTGAAGTATTAAAATGTTTCATCGTAGGAAAGCATCATTGGTAGTCCCTTCAAAAGAACACAAAACATTGAGTCTTGAATCCGTTAGTTCTCATACATAATGACATTTAAAATCTTATGCAAAAGTGATCACCTTTAGGAGGTATTTTATGAAAAAGGTGATCCTAAGTCCAATGCAAATAACCTATGATCAATTTTGGGTCCCTTTTCAAAAACTATATGATCTTCCAAAAACTAGAATTTGCATTATAACTCTAAGATCTATCTAAAACCATTCTCAAACATTTTGAAACTATATACATGAAATATAACTTAAAGTATAAGAAAGTAAATTTCCATATGTAAATGTCAACTTATACTTTATTTCATGTATATAGTTTCCCTAATAGAGAAAGAGAATGAAAAAAAAATGAAAGAGTTCACAAAAATGCATTCCAAAAAAATTCAAGCACTTCATTTGGCTAGCACCAAATTTGGCACTCGCCAAATGATGCAGTTCATTTGGCGAGCACAATTTGGCACTCAACAAATTGCTTGCATTGGGAAATACCAACCCAAATGGTTGGATATTTTCTTGGGAATCCAACCCAAAGGGTTTGACAACCATTGCTTGCCAAGGATGTGATTTTCTAAAAGAGTAACAAAATTTCACACATTTTTGGTTGTGCTACCCATAAGGTTTGCATGTCTTTCAATGCAAGTTTATAAAAAAATGCGATGAAGTTGGGTTCTCTCTTAGCTATATAAGCATATAATTTTTTTAACATTTTGATTATGTTAAGGTTTTCATCCATAAATTCTCTTGTTAGTGCCTCCATTTTTTTGTGAAAAACCAACATGTGCTAGTTTTAGTATAGATTTTTACTCGTTCATCAAATTTTAAAACAAATTACATTTTTATAAACTAGACTCCATTATACACATAATGAAAAAAAATGATTTTTGATTAGTTTTCAAAAAATTTAGGGGGGAGCACTCTCAAATTTTAGCTTTTTTAGGATGTGTCCACTTCAAAAATTCATAAAATATTATATATTCATTAAAAAATTAGTTGAGAGAACTATGATAAACTACATGGTGTTAGCTAATTTCTCATTGTTTGGATTTTTGAAATTCTAAAAAAAAGTTAATGAAAAAGGGAGGGGCCCATAGATGTTATGCTTTTTTATGGATAAAAACATGGCTACTTTTGTTGAATTTTGATAGATGCAACAAGAACAAGAGTTGTAGTGCTCAGAATCTACTTTCTAAGCTACTATTGTTTTGGGCCCCCCTTTTTGAAACCCTAAATCTTAATTATTTTCCAAAACAATAGTAGCTTAGAAAGTAGATTCTAAGCACTACAACTCTTGTTCTTGTTGCATCTTCAAAGTTCAAGCATAACTATCTTCATTTTCATGTGAACATTAAACTTTGTTGATTTCAAAAAAAAAAGTGGCATCTTAAGAGCCATTTTTGTGTCACAACTTGGTGCACTTACCCACATATGGAATATGTTGCAAGGTGTGCACCCTTGATATCCTTGTGTTGTGCAACACAACACTTGGATTTGTGACATGGCTTGATTTCCTCTTATGAATTCATTAAATGTGGTGGTTGTATCAGGCATTAATAGGTCTTGATCTTTTGGTGCAATGAAAATTTTATGTGCAACAATTGGTATCAAATTTTGGGTCATTGGTTCAAACCCATCACTTATGCTAGGGGGATTGTTGCAAGGTGTGTGACCTTTATCTCCTTGTGTTGTGCAGTGCAACACTTGGGTTCGTGACATGGCTTAAGGTCGCCTCTCATGGATTCATTAACTTTAGCAGTTGTATCAAGCATTAACAAGTTGATCTTTTGGTGCAATGACAACCATCTATGCAACATAATCTTTCCCTTTTCTTCCTACAAATTGGATGGACTAAAGTCTAGGACTTCAAAGTTTCTGTGAGTGTGGGGTAGGTGGAGGTGTATAAGTGGAAATATTCTCTTGCTTGGCATGTTGGAGGCTTTGAGGAAGATCATGAAGAATTATCCCATATTTTGGTTGGTATAACTTGTAGTTCTTTGTAGAGGAATAATATCCTAGTTTGGAGTATTGATCCTAGGGAAGTATATTTGGTGGTTACTAGGTATCATAAATTGGATAGAAGGAAATATGAGGGGGATTAAGTACCTTGGTGGAAGTATGTCTAGAATAATTTTTCCTAGACTAAATGCAACTTCTTTCTTTGGTTAGTTACTCATAACATATGTCTTACCTAGGACAATATTTCCAAGGAAGAGGGGTTTTCAGCCATCATCTATTTATGTTCTTTGTGGCAACAATGAGGAGTCTTCCTCACATTTTTTCTTCTAGTGAACCCTCTTTAGGCTCTTATGGCACTTTTGATGGAGGGTTTCACGATAGACCTATGTGAATGCTTCTTCTCTACTATTGGCTAAGACCTTTAGTCTTTAGTTAGCTTGGTATATTGGTCCATCCTACATCCTAAGATACATTTGGTTGGAGAGGAACCATAGGATCTTTCAAGTGATAGGATGGTAACTCATCAAATTTGGCATAGGATTCTTGTTATGGTTTAAGATACTACCCAAGGTAAGTTTGAGGTGGAGTTTCCCTTAGATGCTGTGAGGTGGTTGTGATGCAAGAATTGTGATTAGTTGTAGATGGTGTTGGGAAGGCTCATTTGAGAGGGAAGCAACCTCACAATAAGAAAATCTAGAGGTAGGGTAGATGGAGTTCGCCTCTTATGGGAGTCCTGAAGATTAATGATGATGGTTCCTCTAGGGGAAATCTTAGTTGTGTTGGAGTCAGAGGTGTTAGGATGAATAGTTTGGGTGTTTCTTGTTCTTCTCCATCTTTAATGGTCACCAGTCTAATAATCTTATGGAGGCCCTAACTATCCTTATATCTCTGGAGAAGGTTTGTGCCCTTGGTTGGCATAAGGTCATCTGTGAGTTAGATTCTCATATCCTAGTTACTTTTTTGAATAATAAAAATTTGGATGGAGTGAATTGGAAATTGGCTTTAGTGATTCATCAAATTCACTGACTAAGTATTTCTCTGTAGTGGATTCCTTTGTTCATATCTTGAGAAAGTTGAACAATGTTGTAGATTGTTTGAAAAAATGATCTTTTGAGTATATGGGTAATTGGAATGTTGGTAGGTGGGAATATCTTTCCTTGGTTGCTTCCAAAGATTCAAGATGTTGGTTTAAGAGGATATTCAATGATCTTGAGGGGGTTGCTTGGGTGTTTATTGGTGGTTTCTATTGTTGCTTTATTTTTGGCTAGTAAGGTGAGCTTGATAGGCCCTCGTTTGATTTATGGTCCCTTGCTTGTGGTACTATTTTATTGGATTAAATAAAATTTTACCTCTTTTATTAAAAAAAGTTAATTAAAAAATATAATAATTGAAAATTCAAGTTCAATATTAAAAAATTCATAGGAAAGAAAGATTTAAATTTTTTAATTGATTAAAAGAGTTTAGTCCTTTATTTTCTACATAATTAATTGATTAATGCCACTTATTGTGTTGTTATTCCAATAGTTTATGTGGAAAGTGAACCTTAATTTTTATTGTAATGACTAGTCTATGAGAGCACAATAATAAATGTACTTACAAAAATAGTTTTAGTAGATCCTTGTAAATCATTACAATCCACATGAAGAGAATATTTGTTTTGCATGTCGTGAAACAACTCTAATTATACACCTAAATAGAACTAAAAGATTGTAATCCATTGATGAAAATAAAAATTCAAAACATGGGAAAAGAAACATCCAACAAAGTAGGACCTCCAAATATTATTAGAATAAGAGGAAGATAAGCTTGGAATTTGAATTACGATTTAAATTTGTTTATATTGTAAAATCTTATTTATATATTTTACGTAATCATATATTACATTAAATGATTAATAAATTATAAATATATATTATAACATATTATTTAAAAGAAAAATATAATTTTGTAAAAAACTTTAAAATAGAATATTTCTTCTATTGGTATAGAAAATTATTATTTAATTGTGATTTTTTTTTTTTTTAGATTGTTTTTAAATTTTACAATATAAAATTATTTTGAACATATTTTAATTTCAAATATATCAATCTACAAATTTGTCTTTAATTGTATTGGTGAATTTAACATATTTACTTTATATTTAAGTTTTAGAGGTAATTATTCTTGTTAACTATATGCAATGCTACTTTTATATTTTATATTTTTACAAGTTTTTGTTTATAGAGAAATAATAAGAAACAACTACATTGCAACTTGTATATAATGCAAAAAAATTATCATTTTTTACTCTAGTTTGTAAATGTAATATGTTGCAATGTTTAGACTTTAAATTTTGAAGGAATTATGGAAAATAAGTTCATTGTAACTACAAACACTAAACTTTGAACAAAACAATTTATGATTATGAAATTTTCATGGTTCGAAAATTTCAATCCTTTGATAATAATTCTCATTGGATTACTGAAAGCCAATTGAATTCTTGTCACACTAATGCTTTCTATATTAATATGAAAATACAACCCACCAAAAATAGTTTAATATATCATATTGACAAGAATAAAACTTGCAATATGATAAATCACATACTATTTTCCCATGTGTATGATGTTATTAAATTCTATTTACAACAAGTTTTAAGGTTATAGAATATTAGTGTTTGTTTATTCGAATATATTTAAACATTTTTTATATATTCTCTCCCAAGATATGTAAAGGAGTCATCAATCTTTTGCTCAGCCGAGCTCTTTACCTTTACTTCGTTGACTAATAATATTGAACATTCCACGCAATTGCGGGAGTTTTTGTTTGTATTAATATTTTCATTAAAATTTTATAATTATTTATTGTAATGAAGAAAAAGATGGTTAGAATGTTGAAAAATTATAAATTTATTTTATAAAATATTTTTTTATAAAAAATAAATTATTCTAGATGTTTATTATAGAAGGTTATTAAAAGTAACAAATTTTCTAATTTAATATTATTTTTTGGATACATAAATATTTAATTAATATTGAGAAGTATTTTACAATCGTAATAAAGGATGGAGATTAATAAGAGGTTAGTATTTTTTTTACATAATTAATAATTAACTTTTAAATTTTTATTTATTGTACTAGTAAATTTAAAATATTTACTTTGTGTGTAAGTTTTAAAGGTAATTATTGTTCTTGGCTATTTTACAATAATACTTTCATATTTTTCATTTTTACAATTTTAAGATTATCGAGAAATAATGAGAAATAACTACATTGCAACTTTTAAATAAAGCAAATAATTTATTTAATTTAACTCTAGTTTTAGATGTAATTTGTTGTAATTTTGTAGACATTAAATTTAGAAGGAATTATGGAATATAAACTCACTATAACTACAAATGCTAAACTTTGAACAAAAGAATGTGATTATGAAATTTTCATGCTTTGAATATTTCAATCCTTTGATAATAATTCTCATTACACGATTGAAAGTCAATTGGATTATTGTGGCACTATTTATTTCTATATTAGTATGGAAGCTCAACTCACCAATGATCTTATATCCTTGAAGACATAGTTTAGTATGTCATATTCACAAGCATACCACTTGCAATATGATAAAGCATATATTATTTTGACATGTATATGATGTTGGTAAATCTTATTTACAACTATTTTGAAGTTTATACAATATGAGTGTTTGTTGATTGGAATATTTAAAACGTTTTCAATATATTCTCTCCCAAGATATGTAAAGAGTACCCTAGGATTTAAGATATATCCTTCTATGGCATGAAACAATGTATCAAAGGGATTTTAAAGGTATGTGATTCATGCACTTTCCCTTTTGTATACTAGAGATTCTAATTTTGTCATCTATTTCTATAATTAAGTGATTTTCTTATTCTTGCTATTAGTAGTTTAACTTTTATTCAATTAAGTTGTACAAATACTCTTTATTATTTATATTGTCACCTAATCTTTGATCCTTGAGGTAATTGAGAGTTATTTTCTCCTTGATACCCCTTTGTCTTGAAGATAGCAAATCCCCTCCTTTACAAGTGTATATGGGAAAAACCCTTTTAGGAGAAAAAATCCACACTCCAAATTAGTTTAATGAATTATTCAATAATATAAAGACTATTATAATAGACTTGTAGATTGAACCTTTATAAGAGTATCACCAAACAAAGAGGAGTAATTTTAGAAGCATAATAGTACCTAAAAAATCACTATTCAATACCTCTATCTCAAGAACCTTATAAAGCAAAGAAGTAGTGCACAAAACCATCAAATTCTTATTAAAATATTATGAGCTAAAAATACGCAAAAAATTGGTTTCTAAATACTTGGTTAGAAAACCAAAATCAAAATCCTAAGATGATTTCATAGACTAAAAATAACATTCCTTCCACTTGTCATACAAATGATGAGCCTAGTTTGTGGTCTAGTTTTGGGTAGAATCTATAGCCTATTTTCTCATAGATGTCATGGACTTTAATGCTTAAGTGTTAGTATTGGCATAATGTTTCCCTCAAACCATTGACATTTGACATTACCCTATCTCTGTAAGCTTTAATGATATTTGGCATAATATGTGGGTCATCTATATTGATTTTGCACGTGATTAATGAATGTTTCTTAGAGTGGTTATTGATGTGTAGTTATTATGCATACTAACCTTGGCCTGCAGACTTAATACGCCAAGTTATGGAAGACACCGCCAGTTGGGCATGCACCATAACGTCTAGCTGAGAAATCACTCCCAGTCAAAGACAACCGGAAACAAATATTCTTCATGCAACTAAATGTAACTTCCTTGTAGTGGACCTTAATGATCGAGCATGCATGGGAGTTACCGCTATGTTGGATCTGCATTTGACTTGCATGTCTGATTGGATTCCATGCATGTTTAACCGCCGTCGCTCCACTTTCCCCTATTTTCCCTAAATGGCATCCTCCCAATCATGGAGTTGAATTCCTTGTTTAGCTATAGTATAAATAATAATTTGATGCTCCTTCTTCAGGAGGTTGTATGATTTTACATTGTACTCTCATTTTTAGTGATACAGATACATTACTCTTTGTATGCACAATTTATAGTGAATATAATAAAGTTCTGAGTTTGAGCATCTAAGTTCTTGTTAGTTTAGAGGATACTTATCCAAGGGGGCCCACTTGGTGAGTAATCCATATTCTTAGTTTAGTATTACTTGTTGTTTGGTACTTAGTTAGAAATCTAGCATTGATTGTTCCTGTAGCCACTAGAAGTCCATTATGTGTCTGTTCTTGCAGCCAAAGCAGACAGAGTAGTTTCATGTTTGTCGCCCAGATCTTTATTCCTGCACATTTCAGCATAAGTATAGTTGTTGGTTGATATTCAACATTTGCTTTATTTCCTTTTAGCAATTTACTTTTAGTATTGTGTTTCTTAGCTGTAGAATGTAATGACTACTTGAGCCCCTAGTGCACATACAATGATGACCCATTTCAAGTTCACGTCCTTGGATTGACAAGTTAAATGCATCTTCATGATGATTGAATGACTATTTAGGTTAGATGTCTAGTCTCTAAATCATGGCTGTAAAGGCTTAGTTATGAGATCATTGTAGGAGGCCAACATTTTTTCTCATCGTTGCCAAGGATGGTGTCAAGCTAGGAAGTTTTTGGAGTCATTGGTAGTTTTGTTGTATTATTTTTTAAATTTCTTCTTAGCATATCCTCATTTAGGAAAGTAATGACCCCCTTTATTCTTTACCAATTCTTTGTGTGAGCTAACTGATAGTGAGTGATATCGCATGGATAGAGGAAGGAGAAGGGATGCTTATGGGAGATTTCTTCCTAACAATCCTCATCCATTCTAGCTAGTTGAGTACAAGAACCTACTAGAAGAAGAAGAAGATCCACACTACTTTGCAGACGCATATCCTGACTTGACCAGCTCTGAAGTCTCTTCAGAAGATCAAAATCAACTTGAGAACCCTTTTTTCTTTGAACCACATCAAGTAGGCATGCGTGATGCAAATAGGAATAGAAAAAATTAAATTGCTTTTCCTTTCCCCATTGCTCATCAAATTGAAGTTAACAACATCAAGAACATCCCTGCCTCAACACTCCCCAAGTTTTATGGACTTGTGACAGAAGATCTCGATACCTTCTTATTTGAGTTTGACATACTCTGCATCAGTTATGATTATAATATTGATGCCCATAGGCTTAATTTATTTCCCACAACTTTGAAAGAGGCTGCATTAAGATGGTTCATGAGCCTAGGCAGGGATACATGGAAACTTGGGAAGAAATGAAGACAAAATTCCTTGAGAAGTAAAAAGAATACTGCAAGGGTAGTGACATAAGAAGAGGAGACATTTTCAAGATGCAACAGAAGGAAGATGAGAGCTTGGAAGATTGTGTTGCAATGTTTTTGTTTTTCTTACAAAAATATAAACAAATGTTTTTGTTTTTCTTACAAAAATATAAACAAATGTTTTTGTTTTTCTTACAAAAATATAAACACCATGCACTTAATGAGGACTCACAAAATTTGTTTTTCCTGAGAGGAATCGATGATAGCTGCACTGATTCTTTGGATCTCATGGCAGGAGGAGATATCTCCCAAGTTCCTTGGGAGGATATTAAGAAAATATGCCAGAATTACTCTAGGGAAGCTTTAAAGAAAGGGAGAGCTTATCAATCTTCCTTGGGTAAGTCAACTACCGGTGGAGTTTAAAGAATGGAGATCACTCATTTGCTGGCAGACTTCAAGCAAGATATTATCAACAATCTAGCTACTCAACTAGATACACTTCAAGCCAAAAAGAAGCAAGAGGAGGCATAAATGATGTTGACAGATTATTGTCCCCACTACAGAGAAAAGGACTCTAGATGTAAGATAGTAGCTAACCTAGAAAGTAAGAAAATTCCACCTAAGTTCAAGCCAATTTAGATTGAAGAAGACCAAGTTTACTATGTTTTAGAAAGGAAGCCTTCGGCTCCAAGACAAGGTATGCCACCAGATCCACTATCCTATGTTGGACCATATTTTATCTCTTATTCATCTGGTAACCAATGGCAACCCCCATATCCACCCAGTTATGGAGGATATTCACCACATCCTTGAAGTAACCCTCCAAATGCTTGGCCTAGCCATCAGAGTCCTCCACCTTAGTGGCAGCAACCTCAAGGGAATTGGCAGCAATTTCAAGGGCACTGGCAACCACCTCCAAGAAATTGGTAGCAGACAAATAAATAGAGAGGACAACAATGGCCTACCTAGAACATTAGCTACATGCAACCACCTTCTCAGCCCCAACAACCTACTATAATGCCTCCACCTGCTAATCCAAGCTCAAATACACCTAAACCAACTCAACTACCAGCTCAACCCACACCCAATCCTAATAACAAACCACAACAACAACCTATATATTTTGTTGATTCAAATCAATTCCCTACATATGTTGTGAGTGTAAGTGACATCCACCTACGTTCAGGAACCAATCTACCAGCCCCCTCCAATCCCATCATTACTGAGCTTCATGTGGAAGATGAGGAGCCTTTGAACGATCCTATTTAGCCAAATGCACCTAAAAATCCTGAACTATTCCAAGCCAAGTAGACCAAGTAAGAACCGCCATTTCCATAGAGACTGGAAGTTGCCAAGAAGAAAGAAGAAAAAGAGGATACTACTTTTGACATGCTAGATGAACTAAAGCATACATGTGTTCAAATACCCCTATTTCAGGCCATAAAAGATGTTCCAATCTATGGTGAAGCTATTAAGGAAGCTTGTCTTAAGAAGCTAGGAAGAAAGAAGAAAGACCCAACTACAGTTCATGTGGTGGGCTAGTTAGTTGATATCATGTTGGGAAAAGTGACTATTCACAAGTATAATGACCTAGGTAGTCCTGAAGTAGCAGTTGTCATAAACAAGATTCAAGTGAAGAATGCTCTGATTGATTTAGGGGCAACAATCAATGCAATGAACAAAGACATCTCACAACAATAGAAATATTGCAAGTATGAGATCTACTCCTACTATCCTGTAGCTTTTTGATAATTCTACTATCAACCTTGATGGTGTAGTGGAGGATCTCATGGTAGTACTAGACTCATGGGAATATCCAACAGATTTTATGATTCTTTCTCCTAAGGCTGTACACTAGGTGGATATCACATCATCCTTGGAAGGCCTTGGTTGGAAACTACAGATGCATACATTGGATGTCAATCTGGTGACATGACCATTTCAGATGGAAGAAGTACTAAATTTTTTGTTCTTTATCCACCTATTCAGCCATCTCATGATGAAGAAGATTCTATATGGCCACAAGTTGGTGAAGGGGCCGAGGAAGTTAACTCTGTGGTGTAGCTTATGATGCTAGACAAAAGCTCTTTCATGCATCTCTAAGATGAGGATGAAGTGTTGAATAATATCATTCAGAACCATTATGAAGTGGGGGAAGCATCATTTTCTACTTCAGTCAAGTCACACTTCTACCTATTCTTCCTGTAGCCAAGGTGCTATTCCTGGAGATGTTCTTCCTACAACCACTGTTCCTATAGGCGTTGTTCCTACAAATAGAATTCCTGTAGCAATAGGTACGTTCCATACATTGCTTCCATTTGAATGTTAATAGTAAATTGAATGAAGAGCAACAACTGTTGTTGGAAAATCTATTAAGGGCCCATCAACATGCATTTGTATGTAATTATCATGATATGAAGGAACTGGATCCTAAACTTTTGTACCCACATAATTTATATCAGAGATGATTGCACTCTAGTAAGACAACCACAAAGAAGGATTAACCTTGCACTAAGAGAAATTGTGAAAGGAGAACTGCAAAAATTGCTAGATGCAAGATTTATCTATCCCATTTCGGATAGTCAGTGGGTATCTCCATTAGTGATTGTGCCTAAGAAATGAGGAAAGTGGTGAGTTTGTGTTGATTATAGAGAACTTAATGCTGCCACCAAGAAAGATCACTTTCCTTTACCCTTCATTGATCAAGTTTTAGACACACTTGCAGAAAAGAAATACTTCTCTTTTCTAGATGGATTCAATGGCTACAACTAGATCCAAATTGCACCAGAAAACCAAGAGAAGACCACATTTACCTTTCCATGGGAGGCCTATTCCTATTTGGTACTCCCATTTGGCTTGTGCAATGCACCTACAACTTTCCAAAGGGTAGCCATTAGTATATTTTCAAATATTTCTCATGATTGCATGGAGATTTATATGGATGACTTCACCACTTATGGTGTTGAATTTGATCAAGCATTGGAGAATATCAAGAGAGTCTTACAAATATGTGAGGTTCAAAACTTGTCCTTGAATAGTGAAAAATGCTTCATGATGATGTAAGAGGGTGTAGTTCTTGGCCACTATATCTCCCACAAGGGAATTCAAGTAGATCCTGCAAAAGTTGAGGTAATCACAAATCTACCTACACCTACAAAATAGAAAGATGTTAGGAGTTTCTTGGGTCATGCAAGATATTATAGGTGATTTATTAAATATTTCAGCAAGGTAGCAACACCATTGTATACCCTTCTCACTAAGGATGGTGAATTTCAGTGGACTAAAGCTTGTGACAAGGCATTTTCTACCTTGAAGGTAGCTTTGACAAATGCTCTTGTACTTAAGAGACTCAATTGGGAGCTTCCTTTCCACATTCAAACTGATGCATTAGATTATTCCATAGGAGCAGTCTTAGAATAGAAAGAGGGAGCTGTTGAAAGTGCTATTTACTTTGTTAGAATTTTTTTCCAAGGAGCTGGATTCAATTATACAGTGATAGAGAAAGAGATGTTGGTAGTAGTCTATGTACTAAAAAAATTCAGACATTACATAATGTGCTAACAAATATTTGTGCACACTGATCATGTAGGAATTAGATATCTCATGAATAAACCTTTGATCACAAGAAGATTGACAAGATGGTTACTGTTGATGCAGGAGTTTGATATAACCATTGTAGATAAGCCAGGGAAAGCTAATGTTGTTGCAATTTTTCTTTCAAGGCTAACTACATCAAAAGACAATTAACCCATAGATGACTCTTTTCCTGATGTGCATCAATTCTCTCTTAGTGTACAAATACCCTGGTATGCTGACATAGCCAACTACTTGGTTACAGGTAGAATTCCTTCTCACTTCTCCCAAAAAGAGAAAGGGGTGCTCATTGAAAAATATTTTCCTTTCTCTTGGATTGTTGCATGTTTGTTTTATATTGAACCTAACCATGTCATAAGAAGATGTGTGAGAGAAGATGAGACATATGACATTTTGCATGCATGTCACAATGAACCATGTGGAGGACACTTTGCAAACAAAAGGACAACAATGAAGATCTTGAACATAGGGTACTACTAGCCAACACTCCACAAAGATGCAGTAAGGTATAACAGAAAATGTGATAGATGTCAAAGAATGGGAAGACCAACTAGAACTAATGAGATGCCATTATGCCCTTTAGATAGTAATCACTCCCTTTGACAAGTGGGGACTAGATTTCATGGGACCAATTTACCCTCCATCAAATGGTAGGTCTTATATATTGGTATGCACTGATTATGTAACAAAATGGGTAGAAGTTAAGGCCATGAAGCATGCAAGAGATAACACAGTTGCAAAGTTTCTTTATGAGGATATTTTCACAAGATATGGAGTTCCAAGAGAAATAGTGACTAATCAAGGGCCACAATTCACATTGACTCTTGTTGTAGCATTGGTGAATGAGTACAATATAAGGCACTGAAAGTCTACTCCTTATCACCCCCAGGCTAATGGTCAAGTTGAGGTGACAAATAGAGAAATTGAAGCCATTCTGACTAAAAAAGTAGCTATCCATAGGAAATATTGGGAAAAAAGATTACTCGAAGCCATTTGGGCCTATAGGACATGGAAAACAACTACAGGCTTCACCTGATTTGAGTTACTGTATGGGAAGACAACTATGATGCCAATTGAGTTTGAACATAAAACTCTACGAACTGTAGTGGATTTAGGGATTGATATTTTTGAAGCACGGAGATGAAGAATCATGCAGCTAAATTATTTGGATGAAATAAGGAGAGCAGCCCTGCAGCATACAAAAGTAGTGCAAAATCAAAGAATTAAGTGGCATAACATATTTATCAAGGACAAGAAATTCAAACCAGGAGATTGGGCCTTGCTCTATGATTCAAGATACTAGGACAATGCAGGAAAATTGCAGACAAGGTGGCTAGGACCATACAAAGTTGTTGAGGTCTTTCCCAATGGAGTTGTTCAACTTACCACCATTGACCTTGTCAAGTTCAAATTACTTGTCAATGGTCATCACCTCAGATTATATCATAAGCCAACCTTTAAAGAACATTTCCTACAACAATTTACCTAGCACTCAGAGCTTCCCGCAGCTAAAGGCAGTGGACCTAATGTCCCTCCTTTAGCCTAATTGAGGTATGCACTTTTCATAATAAAGACTTTCACTTATGTGGAAGTCCATTTCTTTGTCATCTGCCCATCCACCCATCTGTTCCACCTTACTCTCTCTTCCACCTCACTTCATTCCACCCCATCTTCATTCATTTCTCAATCCATTTTCTAATGAGGTGAGCATTACTTTATCCATGATCTTTGTAGCAAATCTTCCACACATCCAGCTATGTGCAAATTATTTGCTCTGTTTAATCATCTATTAAGTAGGTTCATTTAATCATTGTACGTTAGTATAGGTAGTCGCATAAATTCCATGATTTCCTATCATCCGCTACTCCCATCTCACATGTATGGACACATGTCCAAATTTAGGTTGGGGGGAGGGGAATGAAAAAGATGCAAATATTTTATCATCTATGCATCAAACCATATTAGGCTACATTAAAAATTTAAAAATGAGTTGATTGCATGTGTGAAGTGACAATAATTGTAGCCGCCAATTCTTCCTACCATAATTTCCCTTTATCACTCCTTTTCTTGCTATTACTGCCTTGTCATAATCTTGACTTGCAAGCAAGAAGGAAAAACAAAAGAAATGAAATGCAGTCGACGTTGGCACTGGAAATTAGCAAACACTGCAGGGAAGTACATTTGATTTTCAGAAGAGGAACTACAGGAAAAGAAGTTGTAGAGAATTTGTTTGATTGTAGATAATGGGAGGTGGGTTAGTTTGAAACGAACCCACATTGCATGCTATTTTATTGTAGGATGCACAATGCCTGGCCAAATTTCAAAATTGTGGTTGGATAGATTAATTTTTGAAGTGGGATGGTTTTGATGAAGGCATTGCCCTTGAATTTTCCCAGAAATTTTCAAAAGGAAAAGCCACAGTAAGAGGGCTAGAAGTTGTAATGGCGGAAATAATTGCAGAAGTTATAGGGTTACCATCTGATGGTGAAAATTACCCTGTTTCTAGAGATGCCAGGTCAACTAGGGCTGAATTCACAAAGCCAAACGACCCCCCATTGACCATAGACAAGTAAGGCACAAAAAGAATGTCTTTTCCTGAGCCGTGGAAGTAGATAGCTATGTATGTCATCAAATACATCACTTATGAGGGTTTCCAATCAAATTTGCATTCTGTTCGTTTCAATCTTTTGAATCACATGAGGCACGAGAGGAAGATAAATGTGCCCAATGTGTTGTACAATTTTCTCTCAATCATGGCAGCTGAGACCTAGAAAGGTAGGGATAATTTTGTTTCCCACCATTTCTTGATTAAATTGTTAGTTGAAAAATCTCTACGTGATGTTTCTGGATGAATTGGGAAGAGTTTATTAAGATTGATCAAGATTATCACCAAGAGGAGTTTTTCAATGTTGAGCATTTTCCACCTAGGGCTACACCTCGATCTCGTAGATCTAGCAGGAGAGTAAGCATGGCTGAAGCCATCCTTAGTGCTTCAAACTCTGGTGTTGGCTCTAGCATGAATCCTCCTACAATAGAGGAAACCATAGAAATTAGTTCTTTGGGAACAAAGTACTTAGAAAAAGAAAGCTCTTCCTCAAATTCCAATGATGAAGTTCCACTTGAAACCCTCATGAAAAATAGGGCACAACGGAGAGGTAGAAATGAGAAAAGGGAAGGATAAAACACAACCTATAGAAATAAAAGTGCCAAGTCCAAAAAAGAGGAAGGTTGATGCTATTCATCCTACAGCCAAAGGAAAATGTGAAATACCTCCTAGAAAATCAAGACCATCTAGGCCTATGATTGGTATGCCTCTGCAAGAAAGCCCTAAACTTGGTGAGACCTCACATGAGGATCTTGAAGCTCCAATGGAGTAGGAACATGTTGAAAAATAAGAAGACATATTTAGGGGAGCAACGAACATAACATTGGCTGATCTTGCTAGCATTGTAGAAAAATTGGAGGGAAGTTAGGACTTCCTACAACACGAGAGGTCCTACAACATGAGCAAGAGGTCCTACAACATGAAGTCTTGTAACAATAGCCAGAACCAGAGCAAGATTTCATGCACAAACAAGAGTCCCTACAACAAAAGGAAGAAGAAACGGTACCCTTACAGCCGAAGATAACTAAATAACCTAAGTGCACACAAATAGTGCCATATGAAGAGCCGCCATCAATGAAAAGATTGGTAGGAATTCATAATCCTCCTAGTTTTACAATACATGCAACAATTTTGAATCTATGGAAAGAGATACAAAGAAGGGAGGAAGAATGGAAAAAGGAAAAATGAAAGTTGAAAGAGGAAATACAAATGAGGGATGAAGAGATTAAGGAAAAAGATGCAGAAATTGCTACCCTGAAGTAGAGGGTAGTTGATATTGCAGCTTTGGTGCCAAAGATTTTGGAATGTAGAGAATCCCTGAGGGTCTATGCTCTACTCCTGAAAGAGAAGTATCTCTCTTTTAAGATGTCAAGACTTGGCTTAGGTTTGAATCCTTCTATTGATACCCCTATCGAATTTTTCAATACTTATAGGATTGCCTCCCCTGAAATGAAGAATTTGTTATGTGAATTTTATTTACATAATTATGCTATCACAAAGGACCATGATTTGAACCTGCTGCTGTATGTTGGGGATGTTCAATTGAGAGAATTCATGTCTTGTGTGCAAAATGAGATTAGTTTGGGAAAACAACATGGTGCTTATAAACAATTGGAGTCTGATATCCCTCTGTTTGTTAGAGCTGAATCAAGTAACCCAAGGGATATTTATAGACAATAGCATAGAATTCTACTTAGACCAAGTTATGGCAATAGGATTATGCCTTGGATTGAAGTAGTTTACACTGAGTATGAAGTGAAAAAAACAACAAAGGAGGAAACCTTGAGGAGATGTTTATCCCAAAGATAGAATAGCTTGATTTATGAATTGAAACAGGTTGAGCCTCATTCCATCCATAATTATGTTGCAGCATTAAAAAGAATTGAGAGACATATTCAGATTGGGAGAACTCAAGGATGGCATTGGCTTCCCCTAACTTTCTAGCCACCCATACTCATGTGGCCTGTGCCGAATTTTAGATTCTACCAAAGTGACATTGTTGTAGAAAACTAGAGATGGAACATGTTTGGTAGATTGGGAGGATTCTATTGGGACCCTGACTCATGCACTGCAACCACTAATGTCAGACAACTCTCAGTTGCAAATTTCAGAGCTTTGACTAGACTAAAGAACAACCCTTCCCCTGCTAGAGTACCAACAAAACATTAGGTTGGGGGGAGTGATGAGCCTACTTTTTGCTCTAGTTTTGGGTAGAATCTATAGCCTATTTTCTCATAGATGTCATGGAATTTAATGCTCAAGTGTTGGTATTGGCATAATGTTTCCTTCAAACCATTGAAATTTGACATTACCCTATCTCTATAAGATTTAATGATATTTGGCATAATATCTAGGTCATCTATATTGATTTTGCATGTGCTTAATGAATGTTTCTTAGAGTGGTTATTGATGTGCACTTATTATGTGTACTAGCCTTGGCCTGTAGACTTAATGCACCAAGTTATGGAAAACACCGCCAACTGGGCATGTACAATAACGTCCAACTAGGAAATCACTCCAAGTCAAAGGCAACCGGCAGCAAAGATTCTTCATGCAACTAAATGTAACCACCTTGCAGTGGACCTTAATGATTGAGCATGCATGAGGGTTACTGTTGTGCTGGATTTGTGCCTAACTTGCATGTCTAGCCAAATTCCATGCATGCGTAATTGTCGTCGCTCCATTTTCCCTTGTTTTCCCTAAATGGCATCCTCCCAGTCGTGGAGTTGACTGCCTTGTTTAGCTATAGTATAAATAATAATTTGACGCTCCTTCTTCAGGAGGTTGCATGATTTTACATTATACCATCATTTTCACTGATACAAATACATTACTCTCTGTATGCATGATTTATTGTGAATAAAATAAAGTTTTGAGTTCAACCATTTGAGTTCTTATTAGTTAAGAGGATACTTATCCAAGGGGGCCCACTTGGTGAGTGATCTGTCTTCTTAGTTTAGCATTAGTTTAGTATTACTTAATGTTTGGTACTTAGTTAGAAATCTGGCATTGATTGTTCCTGCAACCACTAGAAGTCCATTCTGTGTTTGTTCTTATAGCCAAAGCAGATAGAGTAGTTTCCTATTTGTCACCCAGATCTTTATTCCTACACATTTCAGCATAAGTATAGTTGTTGGTTGATATTGAACATTTGTTTTATTTCCTTTCAACAATTTACTTTTAGTATTGTGTTTCTTAGTTGTAGAATACAATGACTACTTGAGCCACTAGTCCACATACAATGCTGACCCATTTCAAGTTCACGTCCTTAGGTTGACAAGTTAAATGCACCTTCATGATGATTGAATGGCTATTCAGGTTAGATACATCCAGTCTCTGAATCATGGTTGTAAAGGCTTAGTTATGAGATCATTGTAGGAGGCCAACAATAAGGATTATAACTTGAGTGTTCCATTTTGGATTCATTATCTTCATTCAAAGACACCTTATAATGTGTCATAATATGCATCATAAGTTTCTAAAGAATTGTAACTTTAGTTACATCTCTTTTTTATGTCCAAAATGTTTTTACATTTCTAATGTAGAAGGCCCAACTTTTGAAGGCCATGAATTTTGATATATGAGGCTATTGGAGCCCATTTTTAAACTTGTAGATATTAAAATATATTTATACAATATAAATCCCTAGAAGAACAATCAAATAACTCAAAAAAATTATTTTGCACAAAAATGGTGTATAGACCAAAAATTAAGTTGTTGTGTTTCATAGTCCAAAACTACATTATTCATACACTCAAAATTATGAGAAATGTCAAGACACCTTCTCTAACCTAGGTAGATCCCCATTCTTTACTTATTTTGAAACTTCTCTCCATTGATTGCTTTCTTCCAAGATATTTATAGGTGTAACCAGAGTACTTCCATTAGGATTGACACTTAACACAGATCATTTTGTTGTGTATGAGATCTTGTACCTTATACTTTGGACACATACATGATTGTGATGTATGCATTTTGACTATATATGTTTCCTATAAATGCTTGATCATTATAAATCTTTGGAAGTTGATAATTTGGATCCAATGGATGTATTGGAGGAAGAGTAACCAAATTATCACTTATAAAATTTGGATAAAATTATCCAAAGACTTGTAAATTTGTGAACTTCTTAGAATAATGTTTTTAAAGAAATAAAATTGGAAGTATTAGCTACATAGCTAATACTTTCCTTCATATAATTATGCTTCAAAATAGTATTTTTTATATAATTTAGAAGGATATGAAGATTGGTGATGAGCCATAGTTTGGTCGTCATTTCTATTAGGGGTCTGTGCACGTAGTAAGGTGATATTGAATTGTGGTGATGAGTTGCAAGTGGATTAATTCCCATGGGTGAGCGGGAAAATTGGACATGATATGTTTTTCTTTAATGCTAAATGGGTAATTAAGCGTGCAAATAGAGTGGATGTATATCCACTTGGGATTTTCTGATTGGAAAAAGGCATCAAATGCATGCAGTTCTAGCCTCTTCATATTTAATTACTTTGATTGTAATTATCATTTAGTTTATCTCACCATGTGATCAAAGGTTGAGGTTCAAAAATCAAGTAGTTGATTTTCAGCTCACTCGCACAATCTTTCTTTGAGCATTAATGGTAAGCACGCTTGAATTGCTAAATATAATGAGGATCAAAAACCATATTTTTCTTCATAGACCGTTGCAAGATCAGAAGCTTAGAAATTAAGTTTGAGTTCGGGAAGAGGATGGCATAAGAAGTTACAAAGTTATTGAGGTAGCTTTCTCCTAGGTAAGTATGTGCTCATACCTACTTGTTTCAATTAAATATAAGTTAGTTTGTCAGCTAAAGTCTTGGGGTGGTGAGAGTTTTTTCGTCTAAAATTTCCTTTTAAGCTAATAAGAATTGTGAGGGTTTGAGTGTTTTGTGCTACAAAATCTTTTAAGAACAAACTTGTGAAAAGTCTGCCTACAATTACGAGTCTCCCTATTCTCATTTTGTCCTTTGTGAAAATGGGTGAACCAAGTGAGTCTGTCAAGCTAGTCTAAAGATCAAGGAGACTTAGTCTTCTTGAATCTCAATATTATGTTCCTAAAAAGGAACTTGGCATATCGGGAGCTCTTGCAACACTAAAGGGCAAGAGAAATGCTCATGGAAAAGCTAAGAAGGATGGTGTCAAGAGCACCTATAATCTGAGGAGCGTGGTTGTTTTAAAAGAATTGGTCAATTTTAGAAAGAGAAAATTAGTTAAGCCTATGAAGGAAGCAAAGAAGAAGAATAAATATCACAAGGCTTATATGGGATGACACAAATCTCCCATAGAAGTTCCAGACAACCCTTTGGAAGATGAAGGAAAAAATGACCCAAAGTATGGCCATTACCTACTCACTCTGGTGCCACATGAGGATTTTGATGAGGAAGGAGTAGTTGCTTCTCTAATTTTATCATGAACATAGAGAAAGTAGGCATAATTTGATGCTGATGAATCAGAGCAGTGCCCCGGTTCCATTTTTGTTTTTGATGACACCATGGGCACTACAACAGACTTGTCCTCTTCAACAAGTATATGGTTTTTTGTCTTTGTTGCTGATGTGGAAATGTTTTTAGGTAGTGTGAAGGAGAGGTTTTGGGCACCACTACTACATGATGGAAAATATGCCTTGTCTGGATAATATGTGAGTTTTTTCCCTGGGTGTTGTTGGAGAATATTCTTTGATCAACGTGGACCAAGAGTTTTGGAGCTACTACAATAACAAATGATTCCTTTTGGAAGGTGGGAAGGTCTTCTTGAATGTACCTCATCGAGTTTTGTCTTTGGTTTTCTCCCTATTCTAAAATGATTAAATGTAATTGTCTAGGGAATCTTTGAAATTAAGGTGAAATTCATTGTCACATGCAAATTGTGTTTATGTAATTGTAATTTTGGCCTGATGCTTATTGCTCCCATACTTCTATAAATGGTATTTCAGGGTTGGTTACAAGGGTTGTTTGGTGGTTGGTAGTTCTATAAATTAGTCACACAGGGAATTGTGAAGGATACTGAACAATTTGGTGTTAGGTCTTAGGTTTGTGGTCTGCAAATATGTGTATGTAATCTTAACAGTAATACTAGTAATATAGAGCAGGATACTGCAAGTTTTGACACCATTTTCTCTCCTATGTACTAATTTTATGGATTATGAATAATATAATCAAAGGTTATCTTATTTGTCTCTATTTAAGTTTCCAATAGATGTATGATTTTACTCTTGCTTGTTAATGCAAATAATTGATGTAAATGCTTGATTATAGCGATAGTTTTATATTAAATTGAGTGCTAGGATTCTAGTAAGAAGTGATGGTTAAAACATTATGTTGAAATACTACATAATGCAATGTTTTCAAATTTCTTCTCTTGGGGATGTGTCCACTTCAAAAATTAGTAAAATATTATATATTCATTGAAAAATTAACCAAACAAACAAACGTAAACTATAAGGTGAACTAGCTAATTTCTCACTAAAGCAATTTTCATAATTCTAAAAAAGGTTAATATTTTAGGGGGACCACAACAAACTCTATGCCATTTTTCTTATAAAAATAAGATCACCTTGTGTGCTCCCCCTTTTTCAAACCCTTAATCTTCACTATTTAAAAAAAAGGTAGTTTAGAAAGTAGAATCAGAGTCTACAACTCTTGTTCTTATTACATCTTCAAATTTTGAGCATAACTATCATCATTTTCTCATCAAATATCAAACTTTGCTAATTTTAGAGAAAAAGTAGCAACTTAAGAGCCATTTTTGTGTCATAAATTTGTGCACTTACCCCATTGCACACCAATAATCACATCAATATCACCTAATTATTGGTGTGAATAAGGTCTTATACCTAGTTAATTCCTTACTAGGAAACTTATGGGACTTATTCACATGTTAAGTTTTCTTAGGTCCTAGGAATCTTTCTAGAAGACTTAGTTGTTAGCTTTGTAGGACCAAGAACCTATGGATCCCCCTCTTTCATGTCAAGGTAGATTAGATCAGAGGTCTTCCTTGATGATGTTGGTATAGTCTCTTTAATCTCTTTCTACTTTAGGTCACATATGCATTGACACGTATGCTCACTAAAGTGGGGGTCAATTGTAATGGCATAAATTTGCACCCTAGGAAAATTTCCCAAATTTATTTACCCTTACTTTAGAATTGCAAGTCAAATGATGCAAGAATATTTTTCCTTCATCTTGATTTTCCCACGTGTCCTTGTCTTTTATGTCAGTGGAGTATTTTTTGTCGGGGACACACACACACCATTCTGTCATCCTGATAAGATTCTTGCCTCTATAATATGCATACGTGTTATGATTCTTGGTTGGTCACGAATGTAACACTCTTTGTCGACTCTTGATTGAAAAAAAAATCCCTTTTCCTCTATTTTTTCATTCAAAAACTTCACTCTATCTATCCTTCATGCTAATTCTTACTCTCTCAAGCTCATTCTTTCAAGTCTTCTTGATTATTATCTCTTCTCTCTATTTTATCTTGTTGCTACCAGCTTTCTACTTGATCTCTACAATGTCTTCTTTCTTCCACACCTTCATCTTTGTAGGTTTACAAAGCTCTACCTCCTTGGCATGGTGGTTTCATTCTATTCCTTCCCTTATCAACATTGAGTGCATATAGCATGGAAGGTAATATTATGTCTTTTCATTCATTGGAATTGTCATACTTGTAGAGTAGCATTCAAGTTATCATTTCTCTCTACTTCTCGTATCAATTCTATTCTTTTCTTTATCAAATTTTCTACCTATTGCTGCATACTAGCTATTCGTGGAGGTGGCAACACCAAAATAGGGCTTTGAATAAGGAAAACCTCAAAACACAACCCAACACTTTTCCTATTTTTATGTGTAGGCGTAGGTTCATCAACTTGAAGTTAGCTAGATAATTGGATTGTATGTGAGTTGATATTATTCCCTTTTCTTATCATTTTCACTATTAGAATAGTCCTTATAGTATTAGATTCTTTTTGTACTACTTATTTTTTCATTTTCCTATCAAATTGTTAAAACTACAAAATTCCATATATTCAACTCGTAAGTTGGCCTTGTTAGTATTTGACTAGTTTTCAGACCTCTATCTGTACAAGATGCCAACACATCCCTGAGATGTCAACATGCCATCCTAGAGTTTGGTTCCCACATTTTCATCCGTGAACAGAGAGCTATTTGGTTCATAGTCTGAGACCCTTGCAGCCTGCTCACTCAGATTCCAAAATCACCTAGTATTAGCAAAAGGGAATCAATGCTCTATTTTCTCCTTCCTTTTCAATCTCTCTCTCACCTCTATTAACCTATCAAAAAATTTGGTGTAGTTTAGGGTAGTTCATTCCTTAGGGCTCTCTTGTGACCTAGAGCCTTGGGGGTGATGAATCCCCCTACTCTACAATATGAAATTATAATAATTCAAAGACAAATATGATTTCATTATCAAAACTTACATAGTCTACAATCAATAGGTTACAAAGAGAAAACTAGTCACAAACAAAACTCTACTACAGTCATGGTTGACCACAAAACCACTTCAAATTAGCTCTAAAAAATCCATAATCAGCTATAGGTAGCAAAAAATGCATCTCCCAATATTTTATACTCCATTCCTAGATTCCAAGGCATGGTTTCTCTGATTTTTCACCTCATTTCTTTATCATTTTTTTCATTATTTTCCTTTCTTTCTTCCCAAGCTTGGGTGTTTCCAATCTCTTCCAAAACCTTCCACACACAATCCTTTACTCTATTTTTCTAGGAATCTTGTTTCTTCCATTACTCCCCTCTTCCATTTTCCAAGAAATAAATTCAAATTCTTTTTTGAAATTGTCTTTCACTAACTCCACTTCTAGGTGTCTAGATTCTCTTCCCTCTTCATTTTTGATACAAATTCTAAATTGAATTAGGAGTTACAAGATGCCAAAAATGGCCTCCTCCAACTTGGGTGTGGGAATTCTTTCTCCTCCAATTTTGTGAAAAAATATCTCATTTATGAGCCACTAAACACATAAAAATCAAACATTTGATTCCACCTATCCAATAGGTATTAAAATTTAAATTTTAATATGCTACATAAAAATCAAACATTTGATTCCACCTATCCAATAGGTATTAAAATTTAAATTTTAATATGCTATAAATGTGTGAAAAGTGCTATTAAATCATGTCTGAAAGACCAAAAATCAAACACACAACTAACACAATAAATTAGATAGACAAAAAAATATTTTTGGTTGTGTAGGATTTCCCATGCATCTAGATGCTCTTGCATCATTGTGGGATAAATCTGTGAGTTTGTCCTTCTTTATATGAAAGTTATCTTTATTGTCTCTATTTTAATTTTTTCCTTTCTTGCTTTTTGGTTAAAAGCATACACTTTAAAATTTTAAATTTCATCATACAAGGGAGTTGTAACTTTACAATTTAGAAGATCGCTAATCTAATGGTAATCTCTCCAATATTTGGTTCATTTGTTGCTACTCAACAGGGCAACTCAAAGTCATTTTTCAAGGAAAAATTGTAGTGAAAAATCTATTTCCCAACAAGAATAATAGAATGCTACATAACAATTCCTATTTAATAGATTTCAAATGGAAAAAATAAGTTTAATCTTATTCACAAAAATATTTTCTTAGTTTTCCCTTATTACTAGATCTATCCATAATAATACTAAACAACAAGAATTTTTTCATCTAGTATTCTTTGTCAATATGTTGATAAGAAAAAAACACTTGAGCAATAGCCAATGCTTGAGCTAGTTCAGGTTTCAACCATCCAAACTAGGGCAACCTTCTTCCATAACAATTTAAATCATTATTAATATTGAATTTTCTCATAAAAAATATAATAACAATTAAAATTCACCTACATAGATTAAAAATTTAATACTTATTCATCAAATTGATTCTTTTTATTTGCAATTCACAATCCATTATATTATTATTTTTTGAAATATTCAAAGAAAGATAAATTTCCAACTATTTGAATAAAGCAAGAATAAGAATGAATTAAAATTATATTGTATTATTATTAAGATTAAATGAATATTCTTTTAAAAATTTAAAAGTTATTTTAAATTATATTTTTATGAGAAATTCTCTCCTAAAAGACTAAAACAATAATATACATATATATACAATTTCCAAATTTAATATATAATTTTTCATTAAAAAATATACTTACTTTATATATAAATTTAATATCAAATTATATTTAAAAAATTAAATATAATTATTTTTATATCAAATAATAATCTAAATATTAATATTTATATTAAAATTTTGTTATTTTTTAATTAAATTGATTGATCTATATTTCATAATATTTACATTAATCTAAATATTATTAAAAACTAAATTAATATTCATAAAAAATTGAAAATATGATTATAAAAAATATATAAATCTTCATCTCTATTAATGTTACTTAATTGATCAATTTTTATGAAGATCATGACACCCATCTTCCATGAAGCTCAATAAAGACAAAATAATAACACAGACGTACCAAAAAAAAATGTAAATACTATTCTCATACACATTGATTGATCCATCACATTGAAAAGCAAAATAAATGTCTCGCTCTCTGATGCAGGAGCATCCAGTGGTGTAAGGGCAATCTTGCATCACCCAAAAATAGTTAAATTTCAAGTGTCCCAGTTTTTAGATGTTTTTACATTTTTGGATACCCTTTTCATAATAATGAAATTCCCAATTTACGGTTTTTATTTTTTATTCCTGGGTTGAAAGATATTGCAGTTTTAGTTTCCCAGATTTACACCTTAAAATCTTTCGAGTTAGATTTGAGGCGCTTAGAGTTCCCGGATCAGCCCCGAAACTTGGTAAAATCGGCGTAGTGGATTTCAAGCGCGTTCTTGACTTCGAGACCTTTCCAACTGTTCAAACGGTTCGCAAATCGGAGTCCCGAATCAAATGTTTTTTTGAAATTTGAACTTCAAGTTGTAATTTTTCGGTGCCAAACCGCCTAAAATCAAATTTGAATGTTGTTTTGGCTCCAAACTAAAGAGGAGCTCTATTTATGGGCGAGTTTCTAATTTTTGGGTAACTTTTTGGGGACAAGCTCGCATATTGTGAAAGGGTTATTCTGTAGCTTTCTGTAACTTGCATGTGTTGTAGAACTTGGGGATTTGAGATCCTCAGCATGTAAGAAGCTCCATTTTCTGAATAATAAAATTATTCTCTTGTTTGTGGGTTATTTTCTGTGTCTCGGGTTGTGCCCTCATCACTCTCAATGAATAAGGCAAGCACGGTGACTCATACACAAAGCTGAAATGTTATATAATAAAAGTATCATAAACCATGTTCATACAACACTAGAAGTACACAACCTCAATATTATTAGGTAGGTCAACATTATACTATAAGAAAATATTTTTTGTAAAATCTAATGGAGGGGGGAGCTTACAAATTACCTTACATACTTCTAGCATAGCCATAGAAGAAAACTATTTTCTGAATACTTCAAAAAGATAAATGATGATGTTGTCCATCAACAGGAAACCTTTTCTACTCCAAGTTGTGGTAAAAAATAACACTCCAATTACAATGGAAAGCCTAACTGCATAGCTGATTCCTAGGCCAACTTCCCACCACATATCCTCCTCTTGTTCTTCATCATCAACATTTATCTCTGGTGGAATGTTTGCAGGACAAGGTTTACTTTGGTGAAGGCTACAACAGGTTGTATTGAGTTGGAGGCCACATAGGTCTGAATTGTTTGCAAAGGACAATGCATCAAATGTGTGGAATTGTCCCCCTTGTGGAATCTTCCCTGAAAGATTATTGTGGGACACATCCAGGTATTCTAAGAATGTGAGCAATTGCAGATCTAAGGGGATAATTCCAGACAATTGGTTGTGTGAGAGATCAAGAGACTCCAGTTGTATCATTTTCCCAAAGTCTTTGGGATTTCAACTGTAATATGGTTTCTTAAAATATTAAGAATTACCAAACCCTTGAGAAATCCCATGTTTGGAGGAATTCCACCTGTTAAATTATTATTTGATAAATCAATACATTTTACCAATGCCAATGATCTTAAAAATTCCATCTCTTGTCCCTTTTTAATGATTCTCACTCAATCTACATAGAATGCATAACTGCTCAAATCAACACAAAATATTTTAGCACCGATTGCTTGAATTTTCATAGCCTACAAATATGAGATAGTGGCTAGAATGGCTCCTAAAAAATTTGTTGGATGAAAGATCTAAGATTTGTAGAATTGGCAATGTTGTAACTTTTGAAGGTATTATGCCTTCAAATCTATTTGATCTCAAGATCAAAATCATAAGATTTGAAAGTTCCCCTATCCAATTTGGAATAACACCTATCATATTTTTATTTCCCAAATCTAGTATAGATCCAACTGCTTACAGTTTGTAAGAGAGGATGGGATATTTAAATTTAGTCTATTTCTACCCAATTTTAATGTTTGAAGAGAACACATGTCACCAAATTATTGTGGAAACTTTCCCTTTAAGGAATTGTTCTCTAAGTTCAACACCTTAATAAAAAATCACTCTTTGAAACTTGCAGGAATGTTACCTATAAAGTTGTTATTTGAGAGATCCACAATCCATATTTGGCATATAGAAGGTGGAATGCTACCATTGAGATAATTTTGAGAGAGATAGATAATAAAGATTATGATACTCTGCTAGAATTAGTCTACTAGAATGGATCCATTGAGTTGATTCTCTAACATGTCTAATTCCAATAGGGACATAGGAACAAGCAGAAGCTGACCTTGCAAATTATTGATATGCAAATCTAGAATATCTAATTGAATTGCCATAAACAAACAAGGTAGAACTCCTGCAAAGTGATTATGAGAAATATTGAGATGCTCAAGAGATTTGACACCCCATATCCACTAGGGAATACTTCCTACGAGACTGCAGTTGGAAAAATCCACATTGTCAACCTTATACTGAGTTATTAAGAATGTTGGAAACCCACCTTCCATGTTACATGAACCTAATCCTAGCCATTGCAAAGAGAACTTTGGAATCCATGCGTTCATATTGAGAAGGAAATAATAATTTTTAATTGGGATTAAGGGGGACGACTGGGCCGTACCCTCCCCTTTCCCAGTGGCCAATTTGTGTAAGGCAGGAGCTCATTTAATTTCTTTATATATATATATATATTTATATGTATATTAATACATGTTAATATATATATTTATATTATTATTTTTTTTTTTGTTTTGGAATATTTTATACCAAAAAAATTAATCGATGAGGCCAGAATAATTAGTTAAAAAAATAAAATTATATATATATAAGAATAAACAAAATGTTTATATAGATTTGTTTTATTTATAAAGACATATTGATTTATCTTATAATTATAAATTATGAATATGACTGTAATTTTATTCATGGAAATAGTTGAGTTGTATTCATAACAAAATTATTATCAAAATGTTATCTTCAAAATTATTTCATTGAATTGGGACATAAATCTCATTAAATAATTGCAAATGAAATAAATCAAATTATGGATATTGTAATGTTACTTGCATTATAGAATCTTGTTAGTTTGAGTTGGTTATTTTTCCTTATTGTTATGTTATCATTTTGACTTTTTCGGTGTGGAAACCTAGTTTGGCTTAGAAACCCGTTTAGGAATATCATGTACCTTAGGCTTTCAGAGGCTTGATTTCATTGTTAATTGATGTTTCTCTTTTCAAGTCTTCTTGATGTGGCAAGTTATTTGGTATCATTATTTTAAAAGGTTTGTACGAGATTTTGTTGAGACTTTGATTATGTGTTTTAGCGAGATGGGTAATGCCTCACATGCCATTTGTTGAGATTTAATGCTTTGTTCTTTATGGTACAACCCTTGATTTTGATTATGTTTTTGGGTCTCCAGGGAGAGTGGCTCTTCGTGGGGGCCGATGCCTCAAATAGGAGGAAGGGCTTAGGATAACCCACGTAAGAGTTAGATTAACAAGTGAAAACCTAATAATAGAACTTAGGGGGATGGGTAGTAATAACATAATAAGATAACCTTGGATACCTCATCTATCCATTAGAGCTATTGTAGACTAATGGTAGACTGAGAAGGCCGTGGTTGGAAAAGTCGTTACCTCATCCTCAGAAGAGGTTAACAGCTCCACATGAGTCACTCAATGGGGCCGACACCTCAAGTAGGAGGAAGGGCCAGGATAACCATAGATGGGGGTCAGCACCTCATGTTGGAGGAAGGGCCAGGATAACCCATGTAGGCTATGCGATGACACTCTCCATTAGTTTCCCTTATGCTTGTTTTCTTGGTTGCCTCTAGAAGTGTGTTATGATTGTTGTTTTGGATTTACTTTGCAAGTGGTTAATGGTTGTTGCCTTTGGTTTATTTATGATGTGTTTATGGCTTTGTGTTCATTATGATTGGATCTTGGTAGTTGTCATTTATGATCTATGTTATATTTTGTTGTTATTATGATATTCTTTATTGGAGTTAGTCTTGTGGCATTCTTGGTCATGGTTACTTCCTTGTCACCTCTGAGCACGGGGGGTGGGTTTTTCTAAAACCCATGTGGTCGAGTGGAACGTGCTCCACACCCGTTGAGTTCCCCATCAACATTCGTTCTTCACGGTATCTTTCAGATGGAGCTTGTACCAGATATTCATCTTGTATTTCAGGCATTCTTTGTATTATGTATTTATCCCACATGTATGTGAGGTTTTATTGTATTAAAAGATGATGTATTGTAAATGCACCCTTGTAACCATTCATGATTTATGAGATTTATTATGGTTTGTATCATGTGATGTATTTACACTTATGCTTATGGATATATGTATGTTATCTTTTGAAAATGGATATTGTAATGTTTATGTTGGATGTAAGATTAGTTAAGTTATTTAACCTTATGTGTATCTTTCGTTATGAGTTGGTTTTATGCAATGTGACCTTGCGTGCCCGAAAGGACTTGATGTTATGATGTTATCGTATAATGTGATTATGGTTAATGGTTCATTATATGTTTACTTTCTATTATTTTTTTTAAAAAAAAGTGTGCGCATTGTTTTGTCCTTTGGGGTTTGCATGATGGGCGTTACAGATTCGGGTCTCTGTTTTTCAAACCGTTTGAACCGTTGGAAAGGTCTCGGAGTCAAGAACATTCTCAAAAATCTTTATGCTGATTTTGGCAAGTTTCGGGGCCATTCTGGGGCTGTTTAATGCCTCAAATCCGATCTGGAATGTTTTCGATGCAATTTTGGGAGACAAACTGCAATATCTTTCAAATCGGGAATACTTTTTGATTGATTCTTTCACCAATATTCTTATTTTTCTGTTCTGAATCCTCCCATATAAATTTTGTCCCCAAATACCTTCAAATTCTAATACCCGCTAAAAATAGCAGTTGACCAGAAAAAGTAGAAAAACAAAACTAAAAGTTGGGAATTACATTATGATGAAAAGGGTATCCAAAACTGCAAAAAAATCTAAGAAACTACAAATAGGAAATGTAAATTTTTTTTTGGTTGATGTAGGATTGCCCTTACACAACTGGATGCCCATGCATTAGTATTTGATTTCCTTATTTTGGGATCTTAGAAGGAAATAGGGTTCTTGTGTTTATTCTTTTGGGTTAAAAGGGTATTTAATTGTGTGTCATGAGAGATGTAAGTTGGGGTTAAGGTTTAGAAACCCTTTTTATGCAAGTGTGAAATTCAAATGGAACCTCAAGTTGGTCTTTAATGAGGGTTTTTGGTCAATTTCCTTGGTTGGGATGCAAAAATAAACCCCTTAGGGTCTATACCATAATTGTAGGGGTCAAGTGGGCATAAAATAATGCCCAAGGACATGATTTGACCCATGAAAAGTCCTCATAATGGAGAGTGACGAGTTTTGAGGAAAGGGTGAGATGAAAGAGAGGAGTTGTCCAAGTGCATGTTTCCTCTTTAATAAGGAAAATACTCTCATTGATGGAGGTAAGTACAATTCACACCTCCCCACCTAAAAGTTGCAAGTTGAAACTTCTATATATTTTGGAGAGGAAGAATTAGTGGGGTGTTACCCACTTCTCCCTTTGGAGAACTTAGTCATTTTATGAGAGTTTGAAGAGTGCATTTTCTTTTTGGGGTTGTTTTCATACTTGGTATTGGAGAGGAAAGCTTGAGAGCTATGGATAAAAGGGAAGAGTAAAGGATCCAAGTAGAGCAGCATGGAGAAAGCTAAGTCCTATTTCCTCTAATTTCTTTTAGTTGATAATGGATGCATTTGTAATTGTTGAATATAATTTAGTTGTAACTTCCATACCAAGATCATTTGGTAATCTTTTAGTGCTTGCTCAAGGGTATGGCTAGAGCCCATGAGGCTTCATGATGCCATTATGGTTGGGTGGAGAGCAAGGTATATTTCATGTGCATGTAAATACTAGTTTTCCAACATTACTTGTAATAGAGCAAGTCTATGTAATTGCATGTTGCTCATTATATAAATTTGTGTTTTTTTGAAATGAAAAAAAAAAAGAAATATGGTGTAAATCAAGTTCCTACTTATGGCATATCCATTATTTATATCTTTTAGACTACTCTTTGGAGGGAATTTTGAAGTTCTTTGCTATACAGATCTTTGAAGGGAAAGTTATTTCTTGTAGTCTTATAAGTTAAAAAAAGGGTACTTGCAACTTCCTATGCTTGAGGAGAAAAAAAATATTTTCTTTTTCATTTGGAAGAAAGAAAATATTATTGAACTGGATATATGCCAAAAAGATATATTTTATATTTTACATTCTCCTTGCTATAAAAGAAATGAAATATGAAGGTTGTAGCATTCATGCTACAAAATAAATAAAGATGTATTGTTCTCATGGTGGATTATGTCCTCACTAAATATTCAATTATGGTTTTAGAAATCAAATAAAAATAAATAAATAAATAAAATGACTGCAAATCATTTGATAGCTTCAAACTATATTTATCTAAAAGAGAGTAAGTAAATTCATTAACTAAATGAAGCATACTATTTTCTTATTTAGATAAATTTATAAACCATTATTCTTTGGGAAGAATAGGACTTGGATTGATTTGAAAAAAAAAGTTTGTTTTTCCCACAGAAAAAGGAAAGAAATTTCTTACACACACATATATATATCCATGAAAATATAAATATTTACATTTTAAATAATATATATATATATATATATATTTATTTATTTATTTATTTTCACATAAAACTTACAGTAATAAACCGCATATACAAAAAGTATTATTTAAATTTAAAATAACAAGAAAAAAGTTAAATCATTAAAAGATATATATAGAGAGAGAAAGAAAAAGTTCTTTTTTTTAAAAAAAAAATATTTTCTTTTATGCAAAATTAAAAGGGCACACACGTAGTTGCAGCTATTGACACTTGACACTAGTGGCAACCTCTCCTCTCTGCCAGTTCGAGGCATGTGAAATGCCTGTGCACAACAAGAACAAGAAAATAAAGAATAAATCCTAGGACTCCAAATTATTATTTTAAGATAAATTTATAATGTTTTCTTTTCATCTATATATAACAAACTGTTAAAGGTTATTCCCTCAGTTGTTTAACACATAATGTTCAGATTTGGCATGCCATTGCAGCAACAAAGAAAATATTTGAAACCATGACTTTGAACCTCTAGATGTGTTCTCTGTTACAACCAATAGAATGAGAATAAAGCATGAATTAATTTTCCGTATAAGAAAGATGCGAAAAAAAAGAAGAAAATGAGCATTTTTGTCATGCCAAGAGGCATTCCATTGAGCAGATCCTCAACCTCTCTCCAATGTTGAATAGGCGTAAACGAATCTACAATATATACCAAAGATTAAATGTAAATATAAATTTCATATGCTTGAGAACTCGAGATAAAGAAGAAAATAATGGGTTGGAACTCTTCCACATTCATCACACCTACAAGAGAAAAAGAAAAAACAATAGCAAAGGATAAGGGTTTTCGTAAAAGAAAAAATATATATTCAAGATGTTTTCATGGGTAAAATGGTACAAAATAAACCTACAACAAAATGAGACCTTCAAATAAAACTTGCACAAAATCGTTCCTTCATTCGTCAACCCTTCTTCTCAAATCTGTAACCAAATGAAAATGGTGAAATGAAAAGAAAGTTTTTATCAAGTCATCTTTATGGATTAGGGCTTTCTCATGTAACCCTAAGATTCAAAGGTGGAGATTTAGATTGAATGCTCAACCACTCACTTTTTATTTAAATTAAAACTTTATTTAACCTACTTTTTCAGTAAATAAGGAAACATGAGTTGTAATTAAATATTTAATGAAACTTTTTCAACTTGATATCACCACCTAAGTTTAATATTTAAAATATCATAATTTAAACTCTAGAAAAGTGATATTTGTTTTGAATTTGCTTTATTATAATTTAAATAACTATTTATGCCTTAATTTTTAGAAAACCATAAGATATGGAATAAACTATTTTATAAATATTTTATTCAATTGAAGAAACTTAAATATATAAAATTATGTTGAATGTTTAATATTGGATACAATATTAATGGGTCTAACAAATTATTTCAGCTTGCTTAAATATGTCTTGTTTAGACAAAAGGGGATTATCAATTTAAATAAGTGATCAATATTTGCCAATAAAAATAATAATAATAAATCAAAAGCTTCATTAAAATTATTCATAATAATAAATTGGTCAGAACTAAATCTTCACTTTCAGGCACCTATAGCGGTTAAACCATGAGAAATTTGAACATGATGCAAACAAGTGATTTGTGACATTTTGTATGTAGATTATAAATTTTTTTTTTTCAAAATTTTTGCACTTCTTTTCCCATCTCCTTCAAAAACTTTTTTTTTTAGAAAACAACATTTTTAAGGAGTGACACTCATCGTATAATGCATAAATTTTTTTCCATGAAGGATAAAATTTTAACTCATTCGAATTTAGATTTGTAACTTTGATATCTAGTGCTTCCAATTGGTTAGATGTTTTTTTTATTGAATATTTTTTCTTTAATCAAGTTTTGAAGTCAAACCAATTACAATTCAGCATAGGCGGACCATATAACGTAACTTTTTTGTATGTATTGAAATTCAATTTTTTTGTTGGATCAAGGACTTCAATATCTAGTGCACTCATATTTTTAGATTTTTTTTTTTGATAATCTGCTATTTTTCCACTTGTGCAGAACAAAGAGCTTGATTTTCGATGAAAAACCTATGTTTAATAAAACTAAAAAATATACATAAGAAACCAAAACATATTAAAATTATAGTCATTGGATAGCTCGTTCCGAGGAGTACTTGATTCCAATTTGGTTTATGAAGTCTCCTCCATTTTCATCCTCAACTCGAGCTTCAAAGGGGGAAAATTCTATTTTTTTGGTGCCGGAGAGCAGAAAGGTGGAAAAAGGGGGATTCTCTTGAATCAAGGGGGGTTCGCAAGGGTTCAAGTGAACCGGGGTTCATCCAAACCCTAGTTTATTCAAACCCTCTTTAAAAAATGGGTTTTCATTGTGTTTTTTGGTGAGATGGTGGGAACTTGCATTGAATGGGTTCGCTCGAACCCAAGTTCTAGTGAATCTTCTTTTGGTTTGTTCGAACCTATTAGTTCGCTTGAACCCCAAAAATGATTTTTTTTGGCATGGGTTCATTCTTTTCAACTTTTCCTTCCTCACTCCATTTGTAAACCACTTTTTTGGGTTCACCTTGGTATAAGTGATAAATTTATAACCAAGGGTTATAAAAGGGGATGCAAATTGGGGTCAAATGGGATTATTTAATAAAGCGACCTTAGAATTTGGGAATAATTTAAGAGAGGTTTCAGGGGTTAAATTTGATTCCTTGAAGGTGTTTAAAGCTAAAAGGGTTTACTTAAGAACCAAAGCTTTGCAAAATCAATTATTTAATTTAATGAAAATGAGGTAAACATTATCAAATTATCCTAGTTTGAATTAACTCCATGGTATAAAAATAAATATTGAGGATAGTGGAAACTATGATAATTACTAAATCAATTATCTAAATGGGGTTAAAAGAGAGGCCTTAGTCAGGTGAGATAAATATAATATCAACATAGTCAATGTGATTTTCTAAAATAGTTTACTAAACATGTAAGTGTGGTCTAGTGGTATTCTATCAAGCGGGAGGCATCAAAATGAAACAAGTTGCATTTAAAATTAAGATCATGAGGATGAATGTGTTATCTTGTCTCAAGATTTACATCAAATTATATCTTAAATTAATTAATAAAAGTATATATATAATAATTAAAGACAAAGGTAACTTAAGATTTATTCTTTAATCACTCAATGTATAATGTGATCATAGGTTATTATTATTTAAGTAAAAGGGAAATGAAGAATCTTGGAACCAAGTATGTAGGGTTTAGTTGTACCCTATTATGGGTGTTACTAAGTAGTGGTAAATCTAAATAAAGCTAGGTAATCTTAATGAAGTAGCCTTGCCTTAGGAAAGGGTAGGAGGAGGAATCTATATATTAAATGTTGTAAATCAGTACTGCTTGAGTAATGACATGAATCTCTTCGTGACATTTTTAAGAGTTTAAAGACGGTTATCAAATAGAATTCAATTAAGGGAGTTTATCTTTGAGATTCTATCACTAATTAAATTGTGTTGTTACCTAATCAATGCAATCATGTCAAATAATGTTATATCTTAGTAGTTGTGTTGCACAATGGTGGCTTGTCGGGAGCACATTAAGTTGCGAACTTAGGTTTAAACAAAAAAATAGTTGGTGACATTTGTGTTAGTGCCACATTAAAATGAGGGCATGACAATCATTAAGGAATAATTTTTGGTATTATCAATAAAGAGGTTAATACTATTATCAATAGATGAATAGTGATAATAATTTATAAATGAGGACTCAATTATGGTTTTATTAATGGAAAATTTATTGAGGATTAATGGTCAAGTATAATATTATCATTAGTGTTTAATATGTGGCTTCGTAGTGATTTTATCTTGGGCTTATTGAGATAATAATAATGATGTAACTCTTAAGTCTTTGATTAAATTTGGTTATTAGGTTAGTATAAAAAAAAAAAAAAATATGATCAAAATTTAATTAAGAATGCTATTATTTTGAGTGAATTATAATTAATAAATTTATATAGATAAGTATTACACTTAGATTAGAAGAAAATTCTCATAGGTATACAATGCATACTCTTGTTAGCATTATGTCTCAAGCCGTTAGAGTGTTAATTAGCTTAATTATTGCTTCAAAAAAAAATTGTTGAGTTTTTCTAGCAAAATTTTTGGGCATGACACTTGGTATCAGAGCCTAGGTTGTAGCACTGGTTACTTTTGGAATAATACAAGTCTTAACTAAAGTGTATGTGGTCAACATCAAATTGTTAGAGTAATAAGTTGTTTTACTTAATTAATTTAATCATATTGGTTAATTAATTAAGTCACTTATCACTTTAGTTACTTAAGCTAAACTTAGGCACATTAATAATTAATTATTTATTAATTATTAAGTGTGCACACTAGGGTTTCCCTGTTGATCTCCTTTCATAAGGATTGATCTCATTGTAATTATTGATGGGAGAATATCTATAGCTTTCATATCTTCTTGAAAGTTTTCTCTCTTCTGTAACTTTTTCTTGTTGAAGTTAATTGCATACATTTGTTTGCAGATCTCTTGAGTGGAAGGTGTTTTGTTTGTTGTTTGATCCTATGGCTCATGGTTTTGTGCTTGTTTCACAATTTTAACATGGTATCAGAGCGTGGATTTAGCAAACCCCTTCTCAATTTATGAGGTTTTCTTCTTCGCAGACTTCATATCTGAATCCCCTTTGCTTTCTTTGCAAATTTTGGAGGAGAAAGTCTATAGAAGTATTTTGGCATGAATCAGACCTCTCCATTGAATCCAGAGCTGCCAGAATAGTCCAGATCGACCTTTGTTTCATCAAATTTGGCTTCCGTTTGTCAAATCTGTGAAGGTTTGAAGAAAAAGGTGTTTTTATTAGATCCAGGGGGTGCTTGAATTTTCGGAGCATTTTCAGCCCAAACGGACATTGCCATTGCGTCCACAGCAGCCAAAAACCCTAAGATCGACTGTGAAATTGTCAAAATCCGAGCAGTTGATTTCTGAAGCAAAATTTTTTTGCCCGTACGGCACTGTTCGCCGTCTGCACGCGAACCGAGGTATTCAAAAAAGATTGTCTCTTTTCTTTCTGCGATAATTTTTTTTTTAAAAAAAAAAAATCATTGAAAAAAAAATATTAAAAAGTTTTTTAAAAAAAAGGGTGAGGAGAATTTCTTTTGGGGCGGATTCAATGGAGGGTCAGTACCCGCCATGGGGGCCTGCGGGACCCTCCCGTAACCTGCTTGTGGCCCTCTCTAGTACGTACGGCGTCTATGGCGGCTTATAGCCGATCGGCGGTCGACATTGCCGCCGGCGGTACAAAGGCCGGGCCAAAAAAAATTTATTAATTTTTTAAATAAAAATTATTATTTTGTAAATTTTTTATTGTTTTTAAAAAAAAAAACAATTTTTGTAAAATTGGATTTTTGCTTTTTCATGCAAAATAATGCAGTGTAATTGGAGAAGTTTTTTCAGCATCACTAAAACTGGCGGACCTCCAGATCTGGAGGTGTTTTTCCTAAATTTGGCGGAGTTTTCTTTTTTGCCCACTCAGCCCCTCTCCGTTGGACTTTTCAAATTTGCACCCAATATTCCAGAGGCCATATCTCGGCCATACGGTGGGCTTTTTCAGTGCAATTTTTTTTGAAATGGGGTGGAATTTCGTGCTCTTCGTAGTGGTGCAGGTATTTTCCAGTTTTGACTTCTTCTTTTTTCCAGAATTCTTTTTTCTCAGTGCTGTTGCTATTCAGTTCTCGTTTTGAAGACTTTGACGGGCCATATCTTCTGCATCCGGACACATTTTTGCGTGCTATTTTTTTTGAATCGGCATGTTTTTTCATGTACTTCATCATGGTGCTACCAGTTTCCTCTTTTTCTGTAAGAGAATTGTATTTTCAGAATGTTGTCCTATTTGGACATTGTAGACATTATGGGCTCACATTGCATGTATTTATTTTTTGTAAACGCACTGAGATAAAGTGCCTCAACATTGTATGTGTAGTATTGGGTTTCTTGCACATCACTTTGTGCCTTATTGTACTCGCACTATGATATAAAGTTCCATGGGGGTTGATGTTTTCCTTTGTTTGCCTTCATACCTTTCTCATGCATATGTGAATTTTGGTTTCACATCCTTTCTATCAGCTTGTACTTTCATGTTTGCACCTTCAGATGCTCTTGGTTCCTCTTCATGCACTACTTTCTAGCATTCAGTTTCAGTGTACCTGTCACGCCTCTCCCTTTTCAGCATTATGGGGGGGTTTCTACTATTGGTGTTAATGCTTCCTTGGTTTCGATGGAGTGAGCTATGTATACAGTATTTGTTCCTATGTACTAGGCGGATGCAGTGGCTAGTTACCCATGCATTTCGGTGAGATGGATCACTTACCATATGGACACTCTTACATTCCTTTTTTTTGGAGGCGACCTTCCACTTTTTCATGATCAGTTCTTCAGAATTTTGGTACCTTTACCATCTATATCTTTGAGTTCCAGGTGTTTGCCTTTGTTTGCCATCTGATTCGAGTAGTGTCGTTGGGGGCACTCATGCAGATTTTTGTCTTCTTGATCCTGATCATCCTATCTTCAGAGGAGGTTCTTCGGCACTGTAGCAGTCATATTTTGACAGAGTTTGCAGCTTCTTTATGCTTCTGTGATGTTCGACATGTTCTTCTCTTTCAGGAAATTTCCTTGATTTGGAGGCTTTTCATTCCTTCAATCACCTTTGATCTCTTTTTGGAGTAGAGTTTTGTTCCCACGAGGTTTTCTCTATTTCTCCACTTTATAGAGATCTTTTGTTTGTACATGGGTACCTTACTTGGCCTTGTTTGTCGGGACCCATCTTTGCTTTCATGCATCTTTTTCTTAGTGTTTTAGCTACTTCCTAAGTTCATCTTAAGGGGGGGTGTTAGAGTAATAAGTTGTTTTACTTAATTAATTTAATCATATTGGTTAATTAATTAAGTCACTTATCACTTTAGTTACTTAAGCTAAACTTAGGCACATTAATAATTAATTATTTATTAATTATTAAGTGTGCACACTAGGGTTTCCCTTTTTAGGGTTTGTTGATCTCCTTTCATAAGGATTGATCTCATTGTAATTATTGATGGGAGAATATTTGTAGCTTTCATATCTTCTTGAAAGTTTTCTCTCTTCTGTAACTTTTTCTTATTGAAGTTAATTGCATACATTTGTTTGCAGATCTCTTGAGTGGAAGGTGTTTTGTTTGTTGTTTGATCCTGTGGCTCATGGTTTTGTGCTTGTTTCACAATTTTAACACAAATCACCTTGTAGAAATTAAGTCTCAAAATATCTTCAACTTAATAAATCTTGTGGAAAAACATTAGAATCTGATTGCAATTAACCATCCTTATTAAAACATTTAAAGACGTGTGTTAGCCAAACTTTAACCATTTTAGGTATTTAATTAATGATAGGTAACTAGAAAGAAATTTGAACTTACAAAGATGAAACCCTCAAGAATATTAGGGTTATGCAAGTGATATGCATCTTAGAAGGCATGTTAGTCCATTTAACAAGTGTTATTGAGCCTATCACTATTTAACGCCCTCTCTTAAACTTTAAAAAGGTAGAAATGGTTGTTAAATATGGTTATTAGTTATTTTGATGAGTTAGTAAAATAATATGATTTACTTCGATACCCATAATTAAAGGAACCTAAATTCTTTCACCAAAAATGACATTAATGATGTTGATAGAGAAGTTGAATTATTGGAATTGTTGTGGATAGTAAAGTATAACCTTGAATAATTAAACAAATTATTGTTGATTGTATAGTTTATATTTATAAAATAAATCATTTCGTTCAAGGTTAGAAAATGCAAGGGAGTGTTTAGAGACTATTTATCGATTCCTCTTGGTAAACCCTAGGTAAGGTTTCAATTGAAAATCACAGTTTAATCAAAAGAGATGAAGATGGCGGGTTAATGTCTAATTTGGAGGAAACATAATTAGGGAAACATTAGCTCAAACTAGGAAGGATGTGCTAATAATTTTCTAAAATTCCCTCAAGTAACCTTAAAATGAAGGATTGATTTAACCATAAATATGCCTAGCATATTTCAAACCTTGGTTGTTAGTGTAAGTTGTCCATATGTTTTGCTTATGAATAAACTATAAAGTGTACCATTCTAGAACCCTCATAACTCTCAGCATGTATGTATTTGAAAATACCTCTAGTGTTAATTAGAGAATGGGTAACGAGAAAATTGAGGATATAACTTTAGAACTACATAATCCTTGGTCTATAAATGCAACTTAAGGGTCTGTTAGAATCAATCTTGTGCTCATACTGTGAACATCAATAACTCACAAGCCTCCTAAAACTTATTCAAATCAATATTCAACATAAGAAAGAGTCTCACTATAATGTTGAAGGTTATAAGGTAAATCAACTTATGATTGGTAGATAAGATTGCATGATTAAGGACATCAACTAATGATCAAGCCTTGCTTTATGCTGAAAGTCCAACTTAGAAGAGTAGTCAAAATTAAATTTTACCTTGGATTAAATGATGAAAATTTAGAGATAATTAAGCACTTTTGTAAGTAAACTATGACCTAGTAAACTTAATGTAACTATAACAACTACCAAGCTCTTATGTCATATTGTTTAAAGATTAAATATTAAACAAAATAACCTGATTTCTATGATTCTAGTCAAAGGTGAAGGCATAGAAGGATACATTTAAGATAAGATTGTTAAGGGCCAATAAATACAATGTTTAAATCACCCTTTATAATAATTAAACATAGAAATATTTGTGAAAAGATCTTTTCAAAATTAAAATTTAGAGTTAAAACATTATCTAGAACTCATGCTATTACTACTCCCTTATAAATGAGTTAGGAACTAAAGACTTGTTGCTGCCCAAATAAGAAAGGATGTATGTCATATATGTAGGAAGTAATAAAACATTCAATTACATGTTGATATTGAAGGTTGTGTGCATGTCATAAGAATTGAATAATCAATTGTAAGAATTTATAAATTGAGTAGTGAATTAGGTGTGATTTATGGTATATTAAGAAATTCAAAAAGTTAAACTATATAGATAAGTGAAAAAAATTAGACTTACAAAACTTTTAACTCATATTGTGCACTCTATACCATTAACTATACGTAATCTATGAGGGAAAAACATACACTTGAATGTAAACGAGAAAAATTAAAGGTAGATAAAAATTTCAAAGAATTTTACTTGTGGTGCATCTTTATGAGGATAGATTGAACTATGATTGAATTTAAAAATAAAAAATAAAAAATAAAAATAAATTATGATTATAATGTGCGATTAAATGGTTCAACCTTGGATAGTGAAATGTAAGACTTGTAAAAGAATATTAATGACTTGTGAGAATTACTATTACATGATCATTTGTCATGTAATACTTGTAATGTTTCAAGTGAAAATGGCTTACTATCTTCCTTATTAAGTAGGAAGTCTTCTTTATCATGTTGAGAAAATATAGTGGAATCGCCCATACTGATACGTTGGTGAACATAACAAACATAGTTGAATAAAAAAAGGAAGAATGGTATGGATAAAAATAGAAAAAAAATAATGATCATAAATATGATGTTAGTAAGATGAGAAGTGTGATGTACCATGTATTGTTAATTGTAAGAAAATTGAGTATTACGTAGATTGCAATTGTGAAAATTATATGGAAATTTATATTACAAGTATGCAAAGGATAGTTGTTAACAAAAGAATAAACAAAGTGAACATTGTGTAAAGAAAATAATGTATGTGCTAATAGTTTGGTGAACTATGTATTATTAAGCTATAGTTGCACATCTTCTAGTGGTTTCTTCTACTTATGCAAAGTTGGTAGATGTTTCCAAAATTGAGACGAGAAGTGAATACTATCTAAGGAAAATAGAATGTGTTTAAGTGTATTGCCCTTGTTTTATAATATGGAGAATTTTGTAAAGTATATTGTGTTATGACATGTGAAGTGAAAAACCAGTAAATGTGTTATGCTCCAAGTATAAGATACCAGGTATTTGACTTGGGATAAGGGTGAGGGACATTAAGAATGATCCCTTATGTGTACCCTTTGTGATGGTCCATTGTGTGAGTCAGTTAATTGTGAAATAATGAAAACATGGTATGTGTAGATGCATGTCTACTAAATGAAAGGTGAAGTAATTCTTTGTGCAAGTCTTATTCATATGTTAAATGTGTACCCCTAGTGTACAACTCCCCTATAGGATTGAGATTTCCGCTAGTGTAAATAGGGGTTGAGGGGTGAGAGAACCCCAAGTAGGAACTGCATGGTTTCTCTTGGATGTGTTTCTAACCTACTCACCCACATATGATAACCACACTTGTTGGTTCATAGTGCAAACCTACTCCTTGAGGTTTATAACCCATGGGTAAAGGATGGAATTACTTGGGTCATATTGATCACAAATTCTGGATACTTTAGCAATGCAGGGCATTAATACTATGTGAAGAGTCCTCCATGATATTGTGCGCTATCATATTTATGTGGTCAGGGACCACCAATTATTGCATGCTATTATACTTATGTGGTTAGAGAACCACCATTCCCCTCCCCCCTTTAGGTGGCTTTATGAAAGTCACATGGTGCTCATAATGTGAAAGTTTTATTGTTATTAGAAATTTCTTAATTGTTGTTTATTTTATTTTATGCCAGCAGTGTTAAATTTTACATTTCTTTTATTGGGGTTATTTAGCCATTGAAATTTGTCATAGTCCATTGCCTCAAGGACGTATTTAACTTCTATTTTTGAATTAAGATTGGAATATTGAAATGTTGTTACAACTGACCTTTATTTGGTTTTCCTCTTGAATTTATAATTTTCTTTTTATTGAACGATGGTTTATGATTTTATATTACTCAGTTTGAGGCTTCTTATTGTTGCTAAATGTTGGTAAGTGTGGTGTAATGTGACATCTATAAAAAACTACCATATCCCAAGGGGTTCCTTGGTAGGTTGTATAGGGGAGTAGATGTGTTAGGGAGTTATAAATTATTTGAAAGGGGTTGTGAATGGGACTGGTATGGGATGGTCATTAATCCATTCTTCCCCTAGTTCTATGATTATTCTATTTGTACCTTCCTCTTGGAGGCTAACCCCCTTACACAAACAAGAGATGGTACCTAGGAGATGTATGGAAGGGTCCTTAGAGAAGGGCCTTGAGACCATCTCTCCTAATGGCTATGGTACCCAAGAATCTCCATCCTTGTAAACCCCATTGAGCCTTGTGATGTGAATTATGTGTAATTGTTGTGATGTATGGGTAAATTTGTAAATAAATTACATATAGAAATACTTGACTATTATGTGAGAAAGAAATTGACAGATAAAATTGAGACTATTATTTTTGAGACATGAATTGATATTAGAACAAAAATATTTCCTAACATCATGAGTGATGTTTATGATGCAAAAGAGAACCTTGAAAGGTATTCAAGAATGTTAATGTGTTGGATATATGTTGATATCAAGAATATTAACTACATGGATGACTACTAACATTTGCTATAATGTGACTATATTGGATAAATGTTATATATGGTGGAAAATTTTGTTCTGAGCAATTAGATTTTTGATTCATGAAAGGGATTTATTTGATGTGTGTTTAACGGTTGAGTTCTATGATTTCTTGATCAAGAAAGTAAAATAATTCATATTCTAATAGATTTATGTGCACTTCTCTATTGAGATTTTTTTTCCTAACCTTAACGACTTCTAGGAGGAAGTCTAAGCTAAGGGGAGGGGGATGTAAGCCCTGCTTCGCATGTGGATAATACAATATTAATTTTTGTTATATATTCTCTTAAGTAGATGCTTAGATATATTTAAGACAATGCATAGTATGATTGTGTGACAATGTTCTTGTATTTAATTTTGACATGTTTTATTATTATTGCCATGAAGGTATTAGGCACTTGTAAACTATTAATAAGAATTGGAATTTTAATGAAATTATTGTAAAATCAAACCTTATTTCAACTACCAAATTAATGTGATATTTGATTGTTACTTATGATTTCATTGGTAATGTGCAGGAAAGAAAGGGTGCCAATATGAGAAGGGAAAACCAATGAGAACAAATTGAAAGGCATCCTCTTGTGGTTATGTATTTGATTTCCTTATTTTGGGAGCTTAGAAGGAAATATAGTTATTGTTTTTATTCTTTTGGGTTGAAAGGGTATTTAATTGTGTCATAAGAGATGTAAGTTTGGGTTAAAGTTTAGAAACCCTTTTTATCCAAGTGTGAAATTCTGATGGAACCTCAAATGGGTCTTTAAAGAGGGTTGTTGGTCAATTTCCTTGGTTGGGATGCAAAAAGAAACCCCCTAGGGTCTATACCATAATGGTAGGGGTCAAGTGGGTATATAATAATGCCCCAAGGACATGATTTGACACATGAATAGTTCTCATAATGGAGAGTGACGAGTTTTGAGTAGAGGATGATATGAAAAGATGGAGGAGTTGTCCAAGTGCATGTTTCCTCTTTACTAAGGAAAAGAATCTCATTGATGGAGGTAAGTACAATTCACACCTCCCCATCTAAAAGTTGCAAGTTGAAACTTCTATATATTTTGGAGGGGAAGAATGAGTGTGGTGTTACCCACTTCTCCTTTTGGAGAACTTAGTCATTTTATGAGATTTTGAAGAGTGCATTTTCTTTTTTGGGTTGTTTTCATACTTGGTATTGGAGAGGAAAGCTTGAGAGCTATGGAGAAAAGGGAAGAATTAAGGATCCAAGTAGAGAATCATGGAGATAGCTAAGCCCTATTTCCTCTAATTTCTTTTAGTTGATAAAATAAGTGATGTGCAAATTTTTGAGTTAGAATGGTTCTTTGAAAATGGATGCATTTGTAATTGTTGAATATAATTTAGTTGTAACTTCCATACCAAGATCATTTGGTAATCTTTTAGTGCTTGCTCAAGGGTATGGCTAGAGCCCATGAGGCTTCATGATGCCATTATGGTTGGGTGGAGAGCAAAGTATATTTCATGTGCATGCAAATACTAGTTTTCCAACATTATTTGTAATAGAGCAAGTCTATGTAATTGCATGTTGCTCCTTGTATTAATTTTGTGTTTTTTTTAAATGAAAAAAAAGAAAGAAAGATGGTGTAAATCAAGTTCCTAATTATGGCATATCCATTATTTATATATATTTTAGACTACTCTTTGGAGGGAATTTTGAAGTTCTTTTCTATACAAATCTTTGAAGGGAAAGTTATTTCTTGTAGTAGTATAAGTAAAACAAGGGTACTTGCAACTTCCTATGCTCGAGGAGAAAAAAATAAATAATTTTTTTTTCATTTGGAAGAAAGAAAATATTATTGAAGTGGATATTATGCCAAAAATATATTTTAGATTTTACATTCTCCTTGCTGTAAAAGAAATGAAATATGAAGGTCGCATCATTCATGTTGCAAAATATAAATAAAGACATATTGTTCTCATGGTGTATTATGTCCTAACTAAATATTCAAATGTGGTTTTACAAACCAAATAAAAATAAATAAATAAACAAAATGACTGCAACTCATTTGATAGTTTCAAACTATATTTATGTAAAAGAAAGTAAGTAAATTCATTAACTAAATGAAGCATACTATTTTCTTATTTAGATAAATTTATAAACCATTATTCTTTGGTAAGAATAGGACTTGGATTGATTTGAAAAAAAATGTATGCTTTTCCCACAAAAAAGGGAAAGAAATTTCTTATATATATCAGTACAAATATAAATATTTACATTTTAAATAATATAAACATATTAAATAATTATTTATTTATTTATTTATTTTGACATATAACTTACTATAATAAATTGCATTTACAAAAAGTATTATTTAAATTTAAAACTAGCTATTACACTTTAGGTGTGCAATTAGGTATGCCAAAAAATTGGTTGAAATAGAGAACAGTGGATATAATAAGAAAAGGAAAAAAGGAATTAAATTTGATGCAAATGATTGCTTACCTTAATTGATTTTGTGTAGACATATTGGTTGAAATATAACAACTTGTATGTAACTTATTAAAATAGCACATTTTAAAAATGAAATGGAAATAGTATAGAAAAATAAATGAGCTTAAAATTATGTGAGATAAAAATGTAGAATAAGGATATATATATATATATATATATATATAGAAAGTTGAAAATGAAGTGTTTAAATGGAATGTTTAATTGGCATTACAAGAATGTATGCAATTGAAATGCAAATGAATATAATCGTATAATCAAAATGTGACATGGTCATATTGAACTCGAATTTATTTGTAAGCATGTTACATAAAGGTGCAAATTGAGTGATCATTACATTGAAATGTGAACCACACACTACTATGCAATGCTATGTCAAGGTATTTTATAGTAAAAAATGCATACTGATGAAAAACTTAACCTTTCAAGTTTTAGACATATGTTCAAAATCTTGGCAAAAATGTTTGCACAAGATCCATCCCCATTGGTTGAAGGAGAAGAACCAAATGGAATACCAAGGGAGCTATCACTATCTGATACTTCAATGATATCAGTCTGAGGACAAGTGTGTGTCATTCCTAGATGTAGTAAATTAAAGAATAGCACCTACTATTAAAAAATATCATAATATATAATCAAAACAACTTTTATTAATTGAAGAAGGCATAAATAGGAAAAGAAAGTAGTTTTAAGTCAAATATTGAATATAAAATGGTATACTTGGGATTGAATTTGAAATGGTAAAAGTTAGCGATTGAAGACATAAGCAATGTGTATAATAAAAGTGGCATTATGTAATCAAAACAACCTCAAGGATTGAGGGAAGCAACCAAAGAGTACTTTTAATTCTAAAATCTTATGATGCTAATAATGAATTGTCTTTGGATTGGAGTAGCAATTATATTATGCAATCAAAGGTGCTTCTTAGTGATTGAAGGCAACATTAAAATAGAAGTTTCGTAGTGGAGTAAATAAGAAAGTAAATATTGAACAATATAAAATAAATATATATATTACAACAACAATATATATATTACAACAACAATATATATAAATTTAAATAAAGACCTATATAAAATAAATTCAATTTGTACTATATAATAAAATATAATAATAAATTTGTAAACAAAAAATATTATTAATCTTATAGTAATCATATACTCAAAACAATTACATAATAAAATTAAGAGTTTTTTTTAATGTGTAGTATCATTATCTCCTCTTTCTCACCCTACACATGCACCCTATATTTTATTAGTTTATGGATTATTTTAAAGTGATCTTAAAACATTTAAAACAATTGAACCTATGTAATATTCTAATCTAAAAAAATAAAATTCTTATTTAAAATAAAAATAAATGTATCATTAAAAAATGGGAGACTTCAACTTTAAAACATTCCTTAATAAGGTATCCAAACAATTAACATTTCGTACTTTTATATAATTAACTAAATAAATGTAAATACTTAACATTTCATACCTTTATATCAATGTAACTAACTATACAAATCCAAACAACAATAATTTCCATTGATTTTAATCTTAAATCATAAAGACTAACAATATATATAAATTTAAATAAAGACTTATATAAAATAAATTCAATTTGTATTATATAATAAAATATAATAGTAAATTATGACACTCGCAATCTAATTATCTTATTATTGCAATGTCTTTAAGTGTAAAAGTTACCCAACTGGTCAAAATACATGTAAAACTTACCTTAACCGATGTAGCAAATTTAAATAATTCTATATTGTTCTATATTTGAGAGAATGGTAAATAACTATTTAAATGGCATAAGTAGCCCATAAAGGGACTCCTTGAATTGTTGCATTAAAGTGAGAGAACAATTGTTGCTATGTAAGGAGTTCCTATAAAAATAAATAAATGCTTATTTTCTATGTCTTGTGAAATTTTTCCATACATAAACACAGTAATAAAGAATCTGAATAGATAGTTACCAATGATAGCAAGGGGGTTGAATCAAATAAAGAATTTAAAACTAATATAGTAAATTTAGATAGACATAAAGGGTTGATGCATGAGATGAGGCATCTCTAAATTAGATTTTTCCTCCAAATGCAGATGCTACAACATTGAATACCAGAAAAAGGTAAAAGAAAACCAAAAAATGCCAAGGGAAAATTTTTAATTTTCTTCATATTAGGTCTCCTCAGCTAGAATCAAAACTAACATACCTTTTCTACGCACATTTTTAGCAAATCTACAACAATTAACAGTTAGTATCAAATAAAAAAGACTAAACAAATGCCTCAAGCAATTGATATCGGAAATATATGTTTTCCAACTTCATTTCTTTGGTTTTATAAGAATATATAGGTTTTTGGTGCTAGTTTTGTTGTTTTAATGGGAGAACACATGAAATGAATGTAATATCGAATTTACAGGAAAAAGAAAGGAACTGAGTTACCTAATATTTTAATTTATTAATTACTAAGATGTAAACATATGGATTTTTCCTTAGTAAAATGTATATGTATGGTTTTTTCCTTGTGTATTGAATAGATTTTCCTTTCTAAAATATCTTTCAACAATTGTAGAAAATTCAAAATCATCATGGATGGTGCATAAACATGAGCCATTGAAGGCCACCATGATTTTATAGTTGAGTCTACTTACTATTCTAATGCTGAGATAATTGAGAGATGGGCAACAAACTTTAAATTAATAAGCCCATAAAAACCCAACACCATCGAATTCTCAATGCATGGGCATTCGGCTAACAATTGCTCAGTGATGGTATCAAATACTACAATACTTGTGAGGCAAAATTTTTTTTGGAATTGGCAACCACTTGTAATTCCCCATCGCATAAACCCCAAAGAACAACTAAAAAATGCAACAAATTTTTTTTTTTTAAACATTAAGAATAAACACTAAGTTTACTAATGCAACTAACATAACTAATGATAACAAGTTAAAAACCTAAGTCCCTTGGGGTACACGAGGTGACATTACATATTCTATCCCAGAACAAAGTTGATAAAAGTAATTATCAATTCTACTAACGTAACTCATTCATTCACATGTCTTCATTTAAACATTTCTTAAAGAAAAACAATTAGACAAGAATGAACCATATAGAAACCATACATGTATTCATAACAAATTGTATTTGGAAATATAAAGAACATATTTACTCAAATATAACACAATCTTAATGATATTAGCAATTATGATTCAAGAATGATTTACATAATGTGATTATAAAATGATACATCAATCTACAAGTACATCTTATTGAACAATTACTCAAGATTACATCATATGTCTACCCAATACATGGGAGAGTAACATATCAATGCACAAAGTATGACAAAAGTACAAGTATACATCTAGAAACATATAAACTATCTATCAAGTTGTCTCTGCAAGACTCTGCACTGAAAGGTACAATTGCAAGATTGGGAACCCAATGGGGTGTGTAGCATGTTCCACCTAACCACCCCTATGCTAGGAGTAAATAGGGAAGGGTCCCCATCCAAGAACGTCCAAACAAATATACAAGACTAAAATCCAAGCATGGAAAGCTAAAACACTCATAAAGAGAAATATAACATCAAAAGCCCACTTCCAAAAACATAACAACAATAAATCACCAAATCATATCAATAGACCACTTCCAGAGGTTAGAAATAAAAATAACTCAAGGGAATACTAGAGGAGAGTGTCATCACACAGTCCTGCATGGGTTATCCTGATTGCCTTTCTCTAGGTGCCGCCCCCATGTATGGTTATCCTGATAGCCTCACTAGGTGTCAAACCCATAGGGTGACTCGTGCAGAACCATTAACCTCTTGTGGAGACGAGGAAAAGATCTTACCAACCATGGCCTTCTCAACCCACCTTTAGTCTATGAAAGCACTAATAGGTGGACGAGGTATCCACAATTATCTTGTTAATGTTTAACTACCCACCCCCTAATTAATTAATTAGGTTATCACTTATTACTCAAACTCTAATGTGGGTTATCTTGACAACCCCTTTTGTGTACTGATGCCCACGTAGAGCCACTCTCCATAGAAACCCAAAACATAACAACAAATTCCAAAGGGTTATACCCACAAGTATTCTAAATCACAAAATAGAACAACTGCAAGGAAAACCATCTCGCCAAAAGTCATAAGAATCAACTCCCATAAAATCGGGTAGAACCCAAATAAATTAACTCAAAGTCACAACTAAAGTCAAAAGTAGAGACAAGTATCAAATTAAAAAGGTCACATAATAAACCACCATTTTCCCATTCCTCTAGAAGTTTTAGCAATATCCTTATCTCCTATAGAAAGGTCGACTAACTTAAGGGCCCCCATATGCTTATAACCGAACTCAAGGAAATCAACAAAGAACTCAAAGAAAATCAAAGAACTAAATATTTATTCAACATCAAGATTTTGTTAAAGAATACAAATTTACTTAACAATCACATTAAGATATCTCATTGCACAAAATCCATCATGAAAGTCAAACTATCAGTTAACTCAAACTATTTTGTTTATTAAAAACACCTGATTTAATTTGATAAAATATTTTTCTTTCAATTCATCCAGTAACAATACAAAATCATTGCAATTAACCTTTGTTATATTTTTTTTTAAATTTTGGACAAATAAATATAAATATATATATATATATATATACATACACATATATATACATACATATATATATATCTATATTTATATATTCATATTAAACCTATATATACATATACATATATAATACATATACATATATATACATATATATATACATATACATATATATATATATATATATATATATATATATATATATAAACAATATTCAATAAAAAACAAATTTTTTAAAAAATCTTTAATAAAACAATATTGGCTTAGCTGGGAGGTACGTGCCTCCCTATATGGGGAGGCCGCAGCCCCACCAAGGCTACGCCCAGCAACCTTTGGCTACTATGCACATCCATGGTGGCTGCGCAGCACCCATGGGTGTGGGGGAAGGTACAACACCAACCGACCCCCCTCCCCCATATTAATATATATTATTTTTTTTTATAATTTTTTTTAAATATATATCTATTTTTAAAATGTTCTCAAACAATCTGTATTGTTTGGAAAATTTGTTCACAATTTTTTTACAGGAAACCAAAATTTTCACAGAAATAATTTTATTCTTAATATATATTTTTTAAAAATTTCCAAACATATATATTAAATTGGAAAAATAGATTTAAATTATATTCATCTATAGAAAAACTGGATGTGGGTTTTTCCTAATTTTAACATGAACGTTTTCAATCCAAAAACTTAAGAGGTTTCAAAATCTGTCTACTATTTTTCCACTGTGTTTTCTTTTTTTTCTATTGTTTCACAATAATTTCTTTTCCATGAGGCTCTCTGATTTTATTGTAAAAATTTCTACAAAGGCAACAAAATAGTCACGACAAAACTTCAACAGCTGAGAACAAAGTTTTTTTCTACAAAGAAATTTTTAACAAACTTTTCTACTCATAAACTATCAATAAACATTTCTACAAAGGGTTATAACTAATTCACGACAATTTCCTCTTACACAGACAATTTTAGGGAATCTTTTCAAAAGAAGAAAATAATTAAATAAATAGTAAAGGAACTTATTTTCCTAAAGCTTGAAGGAACGAGGGTTGGAGCAAAGCTTCGCCTTTAGAGCTCACTTCTAAAACCTTTCCAAAATCTTCACCTCTAGCAAGTTGCAAAATATGAGTCCAAAAACATATGTTGAAAACCTCCTCAAACTTTAAACCAAAAACCCCCAAAACCCAAAAACTATTCTACAGCCGATTCCTTTCAGTGCAAAAACTTCTTGTCATTCACAACATGCCAATATTCTCTCTAAGAATATTTTAAAACAATAATTTTTATTAAATTCCCACTCACTCTCGTAAATACTCTAATTATAATTTAACTAGCTAATTTTAATTATTTTTCTTTTAATAATAATAAATCATTATATGCTATCTAATCAATTTAAAAATTCAAAAATCAATACCACTTACCTTATGCAAATTTAAAATTCTAATTCACATTATAGCATCTATTATTTTTATTTAAACTATCCACTTAATCAAGAACATTAATCAATTAACTTAACTATAATTATCTACAAATAACTATATCAATTAAATAACATTAATTAATCACACATAAAAAAAAGATTAATTAAATAACAAACATTTACATACTAAATAAATAATCAACACTAACCCAAACATAAACAAAGACGAGGTTGAGACAAAGACACCATTGGACTCACAACAAGGTGACAAACTTGGGATGGGGACACTTACTTATCAACTCCCTTTTCAACATCAAACCCATTGGGTTTATAAGACACACTCAAACTTGACAAGTAGGTGGAGTCGGTGTCCAGTACCTGCATCCTGCATAAAAAAAAATGTCAAGTAGCATGTAAATCTCCATTGCAGACACACTGTGAATGGTAATCACGGGGTAACAGGGCACTTGCAAGCAAGTGATGCCACTCCGTCCTTTCACCAAAACTCACTAGAAAACACATTAGAAACCATAACAACATAGAATCACAACATCACGACATATATTACTAGAGAAAACCATAACATAACCATACAACATAATCACCATGAAATGTATCATCAAGCATCATTAGTAATGTCAAGTGTAGCAAACCAACCAAACTATGAATCTACACACAACCAAAACGGTAAACTGATCACCATCACAAATTAAGTACAAAATCCACACAAAAGAGTATCAACAACATGAGGGGTATTACACCACTAAAATGATTGGGAACACATTTTTCTAGATAATTGAGATATAAAGAGGTGAGATAATGGCAGAATAAATATATACATCCCCAACATAAAATCTAAATGCTTAAGTGTCCTCCAAGATGCTACATGATAGTTCCAGAGGCCCTCTAAGATGTTAGGTGTAAGCTATTTAATTTGGGGAGAGTGAAATGATATCACTAAAGCTACTGTAATAGTGTGATATTTTTCTATTTCAAATGTTATATTCTAAGGTGGAGAGATCCAAATGGGAAAAATTGAAGGAACCAATGAAATAACAAATAGATTTAAAGAAATATACCATTTGAATGATGCCACTATCAAGGTTATCATCATCCTATGTGGCCATGCCTTTAAATACCAGTACAAAAATTCATTGAAAGAATAAAATGTTAAGAGTGCAAATAAATACACATTAATCACATATGGAAAATTCACCACCAGTAATTCACCGATGAAAAATTCACCACCAACAATTCACCGCAAGAAAATTCACGTCCATGACAATTCATCATGCAAAAAATTAATTGCATGAATTTTTGCTGATTAATTTTCCATAGTGGTGAATTGCTGGTGGTGGTGAATTTTCCCGCGGTGAATTGTTGATGGTTAATTTTCCATCAGTGAATTGCTGATGGTGAATTTTCCTAGAGCCAATCTAAACATTATAAAAGACTTAGTAAAAAGGAAAGACTAAAACCTTTTAGGAGATTCTAGGCATAAAAAAATTGTAGATTGACGCTACAAGTTGAGGTGAGCTCTCAAAAAAACAAGCAAGCTAACAACAAAACACAACTAAGGAATGTAAAGGAGATGCTATTTTAAATAATTCATTGCAATATTCATTGTCTCTCATTTAGAGATCATATATAAAGAGAAAAAGAATAAAGAATGTCTTGGTTACCTATAAATAACATACCAAATTCAGTTATAGAACCCAATGGTTAAAAGGATTGCCATAAAAATTCAATTTTAAATATGTCTTGATGAATTTACGGTTTATGAGTTCCTAATTGAAAAATATTATTTCCTTTAAAAGTAAACATATAATATTTCCTAAAGCTTACTGGAAACCATTAAATCAATTTAATTACACATAAATTGATAAGGATCCACTAAATAAAGTAGCTTTTTTATTCTTACCTAAATAAAATGTGCATGGATTCCATAAGTTGGAAAATTATATTGACACGTGGGAGTTGGTTGCATGTATAGTTGGGTTTATGTGTTGGTGGATTGAAGCAACAGGTGGAGGATAATGGTCTTGGAAAAGGAAAATGGAAAACAATATTTGATATCTAAAATCCTGCATAGTTTAGAGTATGCCATTCAATTGTAGGGTTCTCTGCAATCACATTTGATTCCAAACAAAAACTACAAATCGGTGAAGTAGTAGACAAAAAGGAAAGAGTGATCTATTAGGAAAACTCTTGACCTTTGAAAGGGATTTTCAATACCCTAATGCAAAAGCTATTCAACAAAAGTTGTGCCCAATAAGTTGGAAATACAAAGAATTTGTGTAGGTTGGATTCTAAATTCCAGCAAGGATAATATTGCAAAACAAACATTTTTCATGAAAAGAGGAAAGAATTTTCATTCATATAAGGTAAAGTAGAAAGTGTTTATTCCATCTGAACAATACTGTTAGCACACTTTTTCAATTCATTATTGACTGATATTCTTTTTGTTATTATATTGTTCCAAATATGCAACTTCAATTAACCATAATGTTTATGTTGAATAAGCCAAACACACTCATAATAGCCTGTGCTACGTGAGATTTGGGGATTTTGGTTACTGCGCCCCTCAAGAAGAATGGTGTTGCCTATGCATAGATACCTAATTTCTTCTTCACTATCTAACACTTTCCAAATTGTTCTTCTACAATCCTTGTTTTTAATAAGCTTTGTGCAACTGTCATTGTTGGTAGATGTAGCAGACTTGTGTTTTTTCATTCTTACAAGTAAAGGTCTATTTATAGAAAAAAAAGGTGGTGAAAAATTTCCAACAAGCATGGTGCATTAATGCAGTGAAAATATCCTAGGCAACCACTTGTATCCTAAGTGTAAATGCATTTATGAAACGACACTGAAAAATATCCTACATAATAGGTGGTATGTTTTTTATTGATATGAATGATCCTTTTATTTTCGTAAGTGACCTAGAGCATGTGACAGGTTGTCTTTACCCATTGATTAATAAATCTTAAGCAAATGATTAAGAAGCTTTTGTAGTCTGTTGGGCTGCTTACTTTCACTGCATAACAGGATGGAGTGCCTAGCTTTCTAGCATTCTCCAAATGGTCGGCGCATGGTAGTGCAGTAACAATTGGGCAAAGATGCCACGTCATATTGGTTTGCTTTGATAAGGATATTACTTTCCCTCATCATTAATCTACGGGTAGTAAATAAAATATCGTGATGCATTAAATGTGGGTTACAAGCTATCTATTTCATGTCAGAGAAATATTATATATCTATTAGCTTTATTCTTCTTTCAATCGCACAACTCAAGAATGTCTTTTCATACTCAGGGAAAATCAAGGACCTGTAGGGGAAATAACTCCTTTTTCAATAGAAAATGCACATTCTTTGAATCTAGGGCTTGTAGGGCTTGCATCAGGTGGCTTGGAGTCAATATACAGTCCCCAAATTTAGATAGCTGCCTCCTGGGTAAGAAGGCTTTACTAGGAAAGTAGACATATCCCCTGGGATCACTCATTATTAGCTACAAAGGGACCTGCAATCTCATTCTTAAGCTCTCAAGCAGGTGATTTAGTCAGGCCTTGGAAATCATTTTACCCAGAGGTCCCTCAAGTTTTTTCAACTGGTACAAAGGAGAAGTTGGTGTTTATGAATGCAAAGCAGTATAAAGGGATTTTAAGGCATAGGCAAAACAAAAAACTGAAACTGGCACAAAAAAAAACCTCATCATGATCTTACCAAAAGGTAGAAACAATGTAAGTGTCGCTATTAACATGCCCCATTTAATAGATGATCAAACAGAGCAAGGGGAAGTTAAGGGTAAAAAGGGGGAGATTATGTCATCTCAGGAGGCTCCGATGCCAACCCAAAGCAAAACAAGAAGTTTTACAATAAACAAAGGGGATGGAGCAGAAATGTCTCAAGACAATTTGGACTCCTATAGTCCAGCAACCACTCCTCTACTGTGGTCATCTGAGCTCTACGTGAATGAGCTCATGAGCATGAAGAAGAGGGTTGAACTCTTAGAAATGAAAGGGCAACAGGATGATTCTAGGCTAAAAGAAATACTAGAAGCCAACTGGAATCATGTAAGGGAAAACATGCTGCTTAAGGAGCAAGTAATAAGCTTGCAAAGTAAGATGGAAAGAGGTCAAGAAGAGCTGGTCACTTTAAAGCAAGATTTAGAACAAGCCAAATCAACAAAAAAAAAGAACATAGAGGAAACATTGGGGAATGAAACAATACATCTAGAAGCGATCCAATTAGTAATTTCAGACATGGTAACAAGCGAAAGTAAGCTAAAAGATCAAATAGAGGAGGCCAAATCTTGGGCACAAGTCATAAGTGGATCATCAACCACGCAAAATGAAATCATTGGGAAACACATAAAGATGCAATTAAGAGAAGAAAAAGCCAAGCAAGACAAAGCTAGAAACATCATCATCAAAGGTTTGAAGGACTTCGGGGAAAATGAGAGGATTGATATCTTAGCAAGGGACTTTCTCAAGGACCAACTAAAATGGGCAGGAAAAATTCTGCAGATAGATAGGATTGGAAAGAAGACAAAGGCAGGGAGGGATAGACATGTAAGGGTTGTCTTAGGTAGCACGGAAGACAAGAATGCAATCCTAAAGAATAGGGGGTCCCTTAGAGGCACTCAAATCTACTTAGATGAAGACCTAACATTTGATCAGCAAGAAGAGTGAAGGAAGGAGTGGGTGAAAGTGAAACTAGTAAGGGTAGAAAATGGGCATGGTTGAAAAATGGGAAAGCTCAAATTAGCAAGCGAGCATCACACAATAAATAGGGATTTGGGGCCCCACGAGAGTATTTGCACATAGTAATTTGGAATTGTAGGGGTTACCCATGGAGAAGAGGACCGGGGTTGGGGTCAGTAGTAGAAGGGAAAGACATTATCATTCTTATAGAAACTCATGAGCATGATAGTTGCAAAGTTCCAGATTTTGAAGGGTATGTTAAAATCTCAGTGTGGAATGAAGGGACTGAAATAGGTAAGGGGCATGCAGGGATTATAGTCCTAATAAAAGAAGCTTGGGGAGAGATGATAAAAGTTGAAAAAATGGATTCAAACAAGCAGTTTATATGGCTAAAAATAACAAAAAGTGGGGCAATAATTTGGCTGGCTACATGTTATTTTTCTCTCAAAAACTCAAAGGTCTACAAGAAGAGAAAGATGGATAATGAAGACCCTTTTGCTGAGCTAAAAAAGGACATTTATGTTTTTAGCTCTTCGGGAGAAATAGTGCTAATGGGGGACTTTAATGCAAGGACAGCCAACAATCAATCCATTCAGTTGGGTAGTAGTGGGGGGGAAGACAACAACCCTCTTTGGCTTGAGGAGGAGGAGGTTTAGCCTTGGGAAAGGACCTCACAGGATGGCAGTGGGGGTGTGTCACATTTTGGAGTGGAGTTACTTGGTTTATGTAGCTTATATGGCGTGGTAATTTGTAATGGTATGAAAATGTGGCCAAAGTTAGGAGGTATCACTTGCAAAACCTACAATGGGAAAAGTGTGGTAGACTATGTGTTATGTTCTCAAAATTTGGTCTCTAGGCTGCTGGAGTTCAATATTGGGTGCTGTCCTATTGGCCTAAATTATGATCATATGCCCCTTCTTGTTAAATTTAGCATTCATGATGGCAACCAACAACATGGCAAAAATCAGCACTTCCATAAGAAGGCTCACTCACAAGGAAAAATCCTTGTGAATCATGAAAATCAAGAAATCTTTGTGGCTATGCTGGATCATCACCTCCAAGAAAGAAAAAACATACCATGCAATGAAAGAAATGAAAAAAATGAATACATTAGTGGCAATATGCTAGTTCCACTAATTCACAAGGCTCTTGAAGGTTGTAAGAGATCTCGAACCAAGAAAGGGATTTCAAATACTTTTCCTGCTAACCCATGGTATGATGAGGAATGCAAAACAAAAAGAAGATTGGTCAAAAAGAATATGTCAAACAAAGAAAGCAAAGTAAACTATGAAAGGTTGGTAAAATCTAAAAAAGAAAGCTATGTGAACTTAAGAAGGAAAGAGTTAATTACTTTGGGTAAACACAATCCCAAAAGCTTTTGGAGAGAGTTGCAGCAAAAGAAGAGTCAGATAGAAAACAATATCACTGGGAAGCAATGGTTAGAGTATGCGAAGCTCTTGTATGAACGACCAATGGAGAAAATCAAGCCCCCTTTAATTCATGCCTCAAGTGAGCTCTTCTTGGAGGAGGATATCAAGAAAGGCATAAAAAATTTAGCAAATGGCAAGGCTCAAAATATTGATGGCCTGTAGGCTGAATTCTTAAAATGGGGTTGTGAGCTCCTCACACCTCACATCAAATACCTCTTTAATAGCATCATTCAAAATGGCTTTCTGAATGAATGGGCTACAAGTGTGGTCATCCCCTTACATAAAAGTGGGGATATCAATAATCCCTCTAACTACCGGACTATAATGGTCAATCCTCTTCTTGGTAAACTTTATGGGAGCATGTTAGAGGGCAGAATCAGTAATTGGGCCAAAAGGGAAGGTAAAAGGGCAAAGGGGCAGGCTGGTTTCAAACCAAGGCATTCTACCATAGATCATTGCATCATGCTTAGGCACTTCATTGAGAAAGTTTGGGACACTCAAGGGGCTGAAGCTTTTTGTTGTTTCATTGATTTCAAAAAATCCTTTGACACGGTACCTAGGGATAAACTGTGGAATAGAATGAAGGAACTTGGTATTCCTGATGAACTTAGAGTAGCAGTCCATAAACTTTATGAGAAATTCATCGCTAAAATTAGAACAAAAGATGGTATGTCTGAATGCTTTGGTAGTGACACTAGGGTCAAACAGGGTTGTTCCCTATCTCCCACTCTGTTTGGCTTATATATTGACAGTCTTGAAGAATGGTTAAACAAAACTGATGGAGAGGGTATTCAACTAGCTAGTTATGTGGTGAAGTTACTTTTATATGTGGATGATCTTATCTTAATTGCAAAATCTGCTCCTGGTTTGAGAGATCATTTAAAGGCTCTCGATCTCTTTTGCCAAGAGGTTGGTATGCAAGTTAACACCAGCAAAACCAAAATCATGTTTTTCTCTTTGAAAAGGAAGAAGCAGCAGTTTAATTTCATCTTTGAGGGCAGCCCTTTGGAGGTGGTGGAAGAATACAAATATCTTGGTATTGATTTCCATAATAGGCTCAGCTAGGAGACTTGCAGGGCAAAAAGAATTTAGGGTGGCTGGAAGGCATCTTATTTACTACAGAACAGATGTAGGAAAGCAGAGTTATGGGATTGGAAGACCAAGAAAACCCTTTTTGGTTTGTTGGTGGCACCGATTGTCCTCTATGGTTGTGAGGTTTGGGGGGGTAGCATGTCAAACCACAAGTGGAGGCAAGTTGAAAGAATTCAAAAGCATTTGATCACTACTAGCATCAAAGTCAAATCTTCGGTTTTGTATGAGATTCTCTTGGCTGAAACCAGTATGTTCCCATTGGAGGCATCTGCTGCCACTCGGTTAATAAGTTATTTAAAAAAAGTTGAGAACATGGATGGGCACCGCTGGCCCAAAATGGTTGTTAGGGAGGAGCTAAATCATAGAAAGAAGACTTGGATGAAGCAAAATAGCAAGTGGTTGAACAAATGAAACATTAAACTACATGAATGCCCCAACACTAATGCTGAGATAAAAAAGTTTGTGCTAGAAAAGTTTAGGACTACTATGTGGACAAAGCAAGTTGGCCGTAAAAAGTCACATTATATCCAGGAGTTCAACCCCATGTGGGATCATGATGAGAAAGACTATCTAAGGGTTACAATTAAAGGCAAGGCTAGGCTTTTGGTCGCTCAATTAAGAACCGGGTCACACCATCTTAGGTGTGAGACTAGTAGGTGGGTTGTCCCCAAGGAGGCTTAGGAGCAAAAAACTTGTATTTTTTGCAACAAAGGGACTGTCAAGACTGAATGGCACTTCATGATTGATTGTACTACTTACAATGATATCTGTATCCAATAAGAAGACAATTTGAAGGTGGATAATCTAAATGAGCTTTTTAGGGAGACTAGGCTCCTCAAAACTGCTAGCTTTTTTATCAAGATCTATAATAGAAGGGCTGACATGGAAAAGAACTTGAAAATGGTTAAAGTTTTGGTGCTTGGTCCCATAGACTGATGGTCTCGTGGACGTCATTAAAAACCATTCATTCATTCATATCTTCATTTCCAAATTGATCAACGAGCTAGAGAGGAGGAAGCTTGTCCTATGCCTACGCAAAAATCTACCGTATTTATTATGGCATGTTGAGGTCCTCTACTTGAATTGCATTTCCTTTTCAATCATTGGCCAGCTGCTATGGAGAGAAATCAACCATGAATTTTAAAATTTAGATTGGTCTCTCTCAAATTGGATATTCCTTCGTCGTAAATAAATAAATAAAATAAAATCATTAAAAAAGATATATATATATATATATATATATATATATATATATTAAAAGTTTTATTTTTAAAAAAGATAAATTTTATTAAGTTTCTTTTATGCAAAATTAAATGGGCACACACGTAGTTGCAGTTGACACTAGCTGCAACCTCTCCTCTCTACCAGTCGGGGCATGTGAAAAGCCTGTGCACAATAGGAACAAGAAAATAAAGAATAAAACCCAAGACTCCAAATTATTATTTTAAGATAAATTTATAATGTTTTTTTTCATATATATATATAACAAACTGTTAAAATATCAGAGAGGGAATAACCCTTTCCCTTAGTTGTTTGACACATAATGTTCAGATCTGGTATGCCATTGCAGTAGCAAAGAAAATATTTAAAACTGCGACTTTGAATCTCTGGATGTGTTCTCTGTTACAGCCAATAGAATGAGAATAAAGCATGAATTAATTTTCCATGTAAGAAAGATGCAAAAAAAAAAGAAAATGAGCAGTTTTTTCATGCCAAAAGGCACTCCATTGAGAAGATCCTCAACCTCTCTTGAATGTTGAACAAGAGTAAACCGATCTGTAATGTGTACCAAAGATTAAATGTATAAATAAATTTCATATGCTTGAGAACGTGAGATAAAGAAGAAAAATAATGGGTTGCAACTCTCACACCTGCAAAATAAAAAGAAAACAATAGCAAAGGATAAGGGTTTTTCGTAAAACAAAAAATATATATTCAAGAATTTTTTATGGGTAACATGATACAAAAGAAACCTGCAACAAAATGAGAGCTTCAAATAAAACTTACACAAAATCATTCGTCCATTCTTCAACCCTCCTCAAATCTATAACCAAATGAAAGTGGTGAAATGAAAAGAAAGTTTTTATCAAGTCATCTTTATGGATTAGAGCTTTCTCATGTAACCCTAAGATTCAAAGGTGGAAATTTAGATTGAATACTCAGCCACTCACTTTTTATTTAAATTAAAACTTTATTTAACCTATTTTTTCAACAAATAGGAAACATGAGCTGTAATTAAATATTTAAGGAAACTTTTCAACTTGATATCACTACCTAAGTTTAATCTTTAAAATATCATAATTTAAAGTCTAGAAAAGTGAGAGTTGTTTTGAATTTTCTTTATTATAATTTAAATTACTATTTATGCCTTAATTTTTAGAAAAATCATAAGATATGAAATAAGTTATTTTGTAAATATTTTATTCAATTGAAGAAACTTAAATATATAAAATTATGTTGAATGTTTAATATTGGATATAATATTTAATGGGTCTAACAAATTATTTCACCTTGCTTAAATATGTCTTGTTTAGACAAAAGGGGATTAACAATTTAAATAAGTGATAGATATTGCCAATAAATAATAATAATAATAATAATAATAATAATAATAATAATAAATCAAAAGCTTCATTAAAATTATTCATAATAATAAATTGGTATAAGTGATAAATTTATAACCAAGGGTTATAAAAGGGGATCTAAATTGGGGTCAAATGGGATTATTTAATAAAGTGACCTTAGAATTTAGGAATAATTTAAGAGAGGTTTCATGGGTTAAATTTGATTCCTTGAAGGTGTATAAAGCTAAAAGGGTTTACTTAAGAACCAAGCTTTGCAAAATCAATTATCTAATTTAATGAAAATGAGGTAAACGTTATCAAATTATCCTAGTTTGAATTAACTCCATGGTATAAAAATAAAAGAGGATGATGGAAACTATCATAATTACTAAATCAATTGTCTAAATGGGGTTAAGAAAGAGGCCTTAGTCAGGTGAGATAAATGTAATATCAATATAGTCAAGTTGATTTTCTAAAATAGTTTACTATACATGTAAGTGTGGTCTAGCGGTATTCTATCAAGCGAAAGACATCAAAATGAAACAAGTTCCATTTAAAATTAAGATCATGAGGATGAATGTGTTATCTCACCTCAAAATTTACATCAAACTATATCCTAAATTAATTAATAAAAGTATATATATTATAATAAAAGACAAAGGTAACTTAAGATTTAGTATTTAATGACTCAATGTATAATGTGATCTTTGGTTATTATTATTTAAGTAAAATGGAAATGAAGAATCTTGAAACCAAGTAGGTAGGGTTTAGTTACCCTATTATGGGTGTTACTAAGTAGTGGTAAACCTAAATAAAGCTAGGTAATCTTCATGAAGTAGCCTTGCCCCAAGAAAGGGTAGGAGGAGGAATCTATATATTCAATGTTGTAAATGAGTACTACTTGGGTAACAACATTATTTATATCAATCTCTTCGTGACATTTGTAAGAGTTTAAAGATGATTATCAAATAGAATTTGATTAAGGGAGTTGATCTTTGAGATCCTATCACTAATTAAGTTGTGTTGTTACCCAATCAATGCAATCATGTCAAATAATGTTAGATCTTAGTAGTTGTTTTGCACAATGGTGGTTTATCGGGAGCACAATAAGTTGTGACCTTAGGTTTAAACAAGAAAAAAGTTAGTGAAGTTTGTGTTAGTGCCACATTAAAATGAGGGCATGACAATCATTAAAGAATAATTGTTTGTATTATCAATAAAGAGGTTAATACTATTATCAATAGATGAATAGTGATAATAATTTATAAACGAGGACTCAATTATGGGTTTATTAATTGCAAATTTATTGAGGATTAATGGTCAAGTATAATATTATCATTAGTGTTGATAATGTGGCTTCATAATGATTTTATCTTGGCTTTGTTGAGATAATAATAATGATGTCACTCTTAAGTCTCTGATTAAATTTGGTTATTAGGTTAGTATAAAAAGAATAATAATATGATCAAAATTTAATTAAGATCAAGTAAGAATACTATTATTTTGAGTGAATTATAATTAATAAATTTATATAGATAACTATTACACTTAGATTAGAAGAAACTTCTCGTAGGAATACAAATCATACTATTGTTAGCATTATGTCTCAAGCCCTTAGAGTGTTAATTAGCTTAGTTATTGTTTAAAAAAAAAATTGTTGAGTTTTTCTAGCAAAAATTTTGGGCATGACACTCTCATAGTACATCAACTTTAGGACTACATAAGATATGACATAAGATGCACCACAATATCATACAATAATGAAAGAACTTAACACTATTCATAAGCTATTGATAACAAGAGATGATTAGATTGAAATATTTGATTAACCTCTCACCAATTAGGATAGGAACTAATCCATTGGGAAACTAATTCAAATGGACTACAAATATGAAGATAACATGCCTAAAATACAAAATTATAAATAATAAATAAATAAATATATCTACAACTATACATGCTTCATGTTACCATTATCAATGTAGCAATAACACAAAACCACAAGACAATACCATTATAAAACTATTTATAATGAATTTAAATTTTTTTCACACATTAATCTATATCTAACTCCTGTTACATTTGGCAAGAAAAAAGTGGGAAGAAGGAACTAGTAGATAGCCTTAAAAATCTCCCTAAATTGTTACAATTTACAATGGAGACACCCAATTACAAATAAAACTTGCATGAATAACCTTAGAATAAATTATAAATTAAGTTTTCAAGTCTTATAAAACTTGGGATGGATCACTTGATGTCTTAAACCAAACTTAGAAACTCATAACCAAAAATTTGGCTCAAGAACTAACCTTTAGAATAATTTACATCTTTGTATATATAATTGTAGTTACAAATCAACCTCATGGGCATAGGGAATTATTCAAATCATCCATTCATTCCCATAGGCTATCCTTATTAATTATTTGTCTTGTCTCAATACATAATGGTAGGATATATCACACTTGGATGAAAAAGAAAATACACATTTCATATGCATAAAGATACCCAATGAAAGGGAGAAGATCATCCATCAAGTTAAAGTAAAATAAAATTGTCCTACCAGGGTTCAAGTAAGTTTACTTGTGCATTCAATATAATGCATTTATTCATTAGTAGGATGTAACAAGAGAAAGTAAGTCATAAATAGGAAAGGAGTTCGAAAAAGGATAATATGATAGGAATTTTTTACATTAAAAATAGTATAACTCTTTAAAGAAGGATGTCATAATTGACCTAACAATTTGAACTACATATAGAAATCAGGGACATCTCTCCAAGGGATAAACATATGTACAAGTCAACCCCAGTTACCAATTTGCATCAATCCAATCCACCACAAATCCATATGTGGTATTGAGTAAAATAATATGAGATAATAAGACTATTAAAAACTCTTGAATTATCTATTTAAACGTGTTTCCTATGAGAATAGGAGATTCTTGTAGCAATATGCATGGCTCTAAATAATGAAAATTACCTTTCTAGCATTAAAAACTTCATCTACAACCAAAAACCAAGCCCATGCAAGAGTGAACAAGTATAAAGAGGATTCCTTTGAGTAAAATGGTTATCTACATGGAGATAGCCAAGGATATTGTAAGAAAAATAAAAGAAAATGCTAAAATAGTATTGGGAAAAAACCATGGGTGAGCCCACAATAGTGTGTCCCACTTGTGGGATGGGGAAAAAATGACCCCTATGTAAAAAATATTTAAAACCAAAATTTAAACAGTCCAAAATCATTTAATGAGGGTTCCTTCACTTAAAGGTTGCATCATCTTAAACTTTATCCATAGATTGGGTCTTCATTTGAAGCTAACTTTTAAATGAAGGAATTTTTTATTCTTTTTTGGAATAAACTAAATATTTTTGTTCAAATTTTTACTTCAAGAAGAAGAATTTACTTATTATTATTTCTAATAATAGTATTAAATAATTTTATTTTTGAATTTTTGAATTTTAAGTAGGACTCATGATATAACAATAGATAATGGTTGTACCTTTGAATAGAGGGAAATCTGGACTACTAGTAGAGAATACAACTCAAATTTTAGAGAGGTTCAAAGGCTTGACATTAAGGATGGAGGTATTTTGCATGTTTACCTTCAATAACTATGTTAGATTAGTGGAATTATATTTTTTCTTTGATTAGTTTAATTTTTTATAAAAATTAAATTATCCTAAACTCTAAACCCTAAAATCTAAATAATAGACATAAAAAATATTAAACCCTAAAATATAAAATCTTTACCACATGAAAATTTTGAGCTAATTTTTTTAATATACATAATTATTTTTTTCTTTATGTATCAATATAGGCTTTATCATCTCAATTTATATTAAGAAAAATAGAAAATGGGGTCCAAATCCAATCCATTAAAAATCACAAGTCACAATTTTCTTCACTAATGATCCAACTGGAGGTGGGGCTATGGATGTATATCTCTCAAGACAATCACTCCATGAAACAACTAAGTTACAAATCAAATAATAAAGATATAGGGAAATAATCCATGGAATCATCACACTTGTTTTGGATGATGTATTTCATTATCATTGCATTAGAGAGGGTGATCTACCTAAGATATAAGATAATTTCAAGATAGTTTTTGGTACCTACAACACTTCCTAGATGGATATATTAGAGAGAGAAACTATGATGCTCAAGATTTGTTATTTTCATTATGTTATGTATTTCATTTCACAATTTAAGATAATACATGATAAGATTATGGATGCAAAAGGGTTAAAAAATATGTTATTATTAATTTCTTCTATTTGATTATGAAGTCCTATGCAAATTTTATATATGTCTTTGCTTCAACAAAAATCACAAGTATCATTTATTTTTAGGACATGATTTTAAAAATTCATCTACTTTTATGATTCCTTATAAAATTTAGTAAACTTGTCAGCCACCAACCAGTTTCAAGAATTCAAAGTATCTAGGAACGTATGAATAAGTTAAGTATGTAGTAGAGATATTCTCAATAAGAAACACAAATTTGAATATTTTAGGAGTTTAAATTGTGATGATGAAGAAATTTGAAAGTGCATTTGAGATCTTGAGGAGTATTCTAAGAACCTAGAGGTGGGAATTTTTTTCTTAAACAACACATCACCTTACATTCCTCATATCATTTGAGAACATATATTAAGGATATAGACAAGTTAGGAACCATTCATTAGATCACTAGTCCTATTAAAATCCCTATTAATTAATCCATGCCTCATTAGGAAGAATATCTAACCAAAGATGATTATATTCTTACCATATTTTAAAGTGATGATATCTTTATTATAAATTTAAGTTCTAAAGAAGTGATACATGTATCAAAGATGGAACCTAGTCTTAGTTATGTTTATCTCATCACTTATACCAACAAATGTTATGGCTAGATACTTGTGATTTGTGAAAGAAATGGATCATGATTATTATACTATTTCAACTGATAAGATTCATATCATATATAAAATCTTGAATTTTTTAATCAATGCCATGTATAACATATTACATTTATGGGCATGGTCATGTAGTGGGGATGATAAAGGTTTTATTTTGAATCAAATATTAGAGTAAAATAAGTATGGTTTGATGCATCACATTCTCAAAAAATGGTTAGAGAAATTAATTTCATTTATCATCCAAGTGAAGTATTAAAATGTTTCATCTTAGGAAATCATAATTGAGAATCCTTTCAAAATAAAAAAGAACATTGAGCCTTGAATACCTTAGATCTCATATATAATGAAATTTAAAACCCCATGCAAAAGTGTTCACCTTTACTTAAGGTTGATACTATCTCACAACCATTAATGATTGTTCTTAATTATTTGGATCTATTTTATAAAAATAAAGAATTAACCATTCTTGGTATTATAATACTTTAAAGATATTTTTCAATTTTATCACAGGATATAGAAACTTTTGATAAATATTTAATAGGGGTTATTTAGTCATCAATGAATTTAAATTTCATAATGATCATCATATACATGTCAACACTAATTTTTGTATAACTTATAATGAAATGGAGTTACTAATAAAATTAAGCATGCTAATATAGAAATGGATGAATGGTATTTCATGATGTAGTTTATGAAAAATGAAACCTATAAAAAGTATACCAACTTTGGAGGTTAATTCTTCCCACATACATTAGGATGAATTTATAGTACAAAGAACTATTTATATTATCATTTCATAATGTTGGAAATAGAAAATAAAATATAAAATAATCTATTACAAGGTAAACTATTAGATTATTACTAATGCAGGGCATTGCGCTCTTTTCCTTTAGTTTTGGTTAACTTCTTTTGTTTTTGCTTTGTTGAGTTTTCTAGTTTTGTTTTGCTTGAGTTGTTAGGATATTAATTTTGTGGTGACAACTTCCCGTCTCTGCAACTTCATGTCACTTCTTGTTGCCATGCGGGTAAGAAATCAAGTTGTTTCAACTTCCTCTTGTCTTCGAGCAAGCAAAAAAAATAGTTGTTGGGAGATAGTTATCAATAGTTTTGGGAGGATTCTAGAGACAACAAAAACCTATGTAGATTCAAATGAGGAAAAAGAATAGTTACGGGGGAGATTGAGGACTATGGGAGTTGATCTCCATCAAAGTGAGGAGATATGAATTGAAGAGGGAAAATTGATAGGAGAGACTAATTCAGGGTGCAATTGTAGAACTGGGAAGACAATAGTTTCTAGAAGGAAGAATATGATGTAACTAAATGAAGGGGAAATTCAATAAAACCAGAACCTGTTTTGTTATTCATGTTTTGTCTCACTATTCTAATATTTTCATTTGTGCATTTTCATTTACTTTTGCATAATCATCTTCTATCTCATTATATGTGGATTTTCAATGGTTGGAACCTGTATAAGTATAAAATTGCACCCTTCGCAATTTCGTATGCATTCTTGTACCCACTTTAGTGTCCACTCCCTTAGCATCTTGAGTAGGCTCATTTTAACCCTTGCATCAACCTTTCTCCCTCTCAGGATGCTCCAACGCCCCTTTTTAGTAGCCACCCTCGCGTGTTAGCTTTTCATTGAACTTTGCACTTTTCCCATTCGTGTTGCTTTGTAGTGTGATGTGTCCAGACACTAGCATACTGCATGAACGTCTGTGTGCTACGCTAGCGTCCTGTGACATTTCAACACTCAGATGACTATTTTCAAGCATGTTTTCCACTTGTCAGCTAAGCTTGTTGGTGGAAATGGCTCAGGATTCTCTATAACTGCCCAGGAAGCTTCTCTTCTTCCTTTTTAATCCATTTGTTCTATCCATTTGTAGCTTCTAACTTCTTCCACTTCTAGTTTCTCTCTATCCTTCTATGCTTTAGCTTTTACTTACACAACTTAACATAGCTTGTTGTATTAGCTTCAAGCTCTCTCAAGCTCTCTTTACACCACTCTTGTAGCTTCATCTCCCTCATGTCATGCTTGTGAGCAACTTGGGATTCCATATCCCTTAATATTTGCATACTTACTTGGTGATACAAGTTCTCCTTGAGCGAGGTTTTCTTTTATCACCTCTTTTTTGATACGGGTTCTCCTCCTCGAGTGGGGTTTTCTTTTATCACACGCTTACTTGGTGGTGTGAGTTCTACTCCTAAGCGGTATTTTCTTTCACCACACACTTTTTTCATTTATTTCTCTCTCTCCATCTTCTTGGATGTTTGTGGAGGTGGGAACACCAAAATGGGGGTTTGATTGAGGCAGACCCCTATATAGCCCCAACATTTTCTCCAGCTATCACAGTCGTAGGTTTTGAAGACATTCGTTTGGTGGAGGCTTGATCACTCACGTGGTTGTAAGTATTTCTTTCCTTTCTTCCTCCTATCTTTATTAGTTTTACATCACTCTATTTCAATTTTGTCACTTTCTTATATTTTAAGATTTCTTAACAATTCAAGTAAAAGTAGTCACTTTAGCTCCATTTTCTAAGATAAATTTGCTTTCTAGTCCATACGAGATGCTAATCTGCCTCTGGGATCCCAGCGTGCCACACTGTCATCCATTTCCTATGTTGTCGTCCTTTGGTCGAGAGCTTGTCAGTTTTTCCATAAAATCTCTGTGACCTACTCTTTCAAATTTTGAAACTCTTGCCATTGTTCCATTGAGGTAGATTAGGGCAGTTCACATCGTGAGGCTCTCTGAACGAAGAGAAATCTTGAGTAGCGAATCCCCCTCTTCTATAGAACCTTGCATTAATTCAAAACTTTCTTTCTTTGGTGACTGTCATTATTTGTTGAACTAGTCATTCTATACTATGGTTTTCTAGTAAGGTTGCTATCAAATTGGTATTAGAGCCTCAAGATTTGGATTTTTTGGAGTTTTTATGTCTTAGGATTTCATGCTTCTTGAATTTACTTTATGTGGAACTGATTTATGGATAATAGTGCATGGTTGAATAAATATTATGTTATTTTGAAAGATGAAATAAGTAAATGATTATTTTATTTTGGAAAAAATGAAATGTAATGAATATTATTTCATTTCAAAATGATGTAATATAGAAAATGTTATTTTGGAATAATAAATTATAGTGCTTTGACTATTTGGACACTAACCTATTAATGGGAATCTAAGTTTTCATGAATTGCAAATTGTCGAAGACAAGGGTGTGGTTAAGGTAGAGGAGGCTAGCTACCTGGTAGGGTTAGGATGGAGTGGTTTCTCTCACACACACAAACACTTAGAAATCATATAGTTGCATTAGAACTACATTAATTAATCATATTATATTGCTTCTTATTTTATAGTCGGTTATTTAATTAATTGGAGGCTAAAATTAAATGCTCATAGAAAATAAAAGAAATAGTTTTAATTTATTTTATTTCTTGATTTTAATTGAAGAATAAAATTATTGTTATTTATTGTTTTATAGATAATTTTGATACAAGCTAATAAATCACGTTTGTTATTTAATATTAATTTTATTTGATAAATTAGAAATAAATCATAGAAAATAATGCAAGATTTAGAAAATAAAACAATGAGAAAGAAAACAATAGAAAAATAGAAAAAGGACTTAAATTTAGGAAATAAAACACAAAAATAAAGAAAAATAAAAATAGAAAGAAAGAAAGAAAATAATAAAAGAAAATGATCTCTCATTCTCTCTACACACAAGATTCATTTACAATTTTCAATCTGAAAAACAAAAACAGAGACATAAGACTTGGGGGTTAGGTAAAGTGGAAAGAAGAATAGTGAAAAAAGGAGAGAATAATAGGAAGAGAGTCAACAATAGGATAGCATTTTTCCAGGTTTTTATGCAATTCCATTATGTCAAAATCTCAATTTGTGTGAATAAATGTTTACTGTATATATATAATCTACAATTGGAAATTAATCCTTGTATTCTCATTTCCATTAATATGCATATCTATATCTGTAAAAGGTGAAAAAGTATATATGTATGTGTATTCATGGACTGTAAAAATGGAAATATGGTTGGAATTAGCATAGTTAGATCTATCATACTGCCTATAATTGTCCTTATATTTAATTTCATTGAAGTAGTCTATTAGGAAATATGCAAATATTATGATGTTTCTATTAGTAAAACCAAATATTATTTTGTATAATTATACCTAAACGATGAAGATGAAAATGCATAGCAGTGAACTAGTAAGATTCATTTTGTTACAATCAATTTTATCAGAGCCAAGGCTGCTAACACCAGGTTCTCTGGGTTATTTGTGTCTGTTAGGCAACCTTTGCATTAACTCTTGATCTTATATAACTCTAATTGTTGTCCAGGATCATGCCTTGAGGTAGAGGTCATGGCCAAAGGAGAGGCTGAGGTGGTGGCTGTAGAGCCAACTGCCAAGTCCATCACCACCGAGTATCCACGGTTCAGAGCACAAGGAATGACTAAGTTCTCAACACAATCCATCAAGAGGTGGTCAGAACTTGGGACAGCCAGGTTTGGATGGACAATTCAACACATTCTAGGAGAGATTCTTGATCAGTTGGGACCCAGGCCAGAGGAGGAGTAGCAGGTCGAGAGAGAAAGGGAAAGGTCGCCAAGGTGAAGGGAAGTAACCGCAGATCAGGATGCAATGATAGCTGGTCATATGAGGGATTTGATGAGAGAACACCCGCCTACATTCGATGGTTCTGAAGGAGGTTTGGAAGCAGAAACATGGTTAATTGATTTGGATCGATGCTTCGCGATGCACCCCTATGGTAGCAATACCAAAGCTCGGTGCGTAGTTATGCATCTGTGAGGTTTCACATCCACTTGGTAGCGGCTAGAAGAAGAAAAGTTACATTTGGATATCAGCATGGTCACATGGGAATTATTTTTGGATAGGTTCAGGGCTTGCTTCCTTTCAAATCATTGGAGGCAATGCAGGGCTGATGAGTTTCATGACCACAGGCAGATGTTGATGTTCATGGAACAATATGAGCGACACTTCTATGAACTGAAGTAGTATGCAGGGATTAGCCATGATGAAGGGATGTTAGTGTAGCATTTTGTTCTTGGCTTAAATGCCCGAATTAGTGGTGGCGTGCGAGTCTTCGAACCAAAGATGATGGAAATTGCGGTTGAAAAGGCTCATTTGGTAGAAGAGAATTTGAACATGGCATTTAGAGGACACACTAGAGTTCAAATTAGCAGTGCCCCAACATCAGGTTTTGGTTCTAGAGGTGGACAACCTCAAGCTGCGGGGTCCTCTAAAGGCCATCAAGCACCCACTAATGGTGAGCAGCAACATCACTCCCAATCAAAACCTGAGAACTCTCATTCTCAATAAGGTGGAAATTCTTAGTTTCATAGGGATCGAAACCAGAACCGAGCTCGTCAGGAGCATTTTGAGCAACTTGAACCTAGTTTTCAGTCAGCACCGAGTCAAGGAAGCTTTCAACAGTCAAATGCTCCATCCAAAGCCAAAGGATTTGGTTAAGGTACTGGTTGCTACTCATGTGGGTAGTAAAGGAATATCGCTAGATTATGTCCATAAGGGAGCACTACGAGTTATAGTCAGATACCAGCCACTTCAGAGCTGATGGTAGGCGATGCAAGCAGATCACATCGGGAATTTTCTATGGTTGACGACCGCTAGGCGAGGTACCAGGGTGCAGTTGTAGAGGCTATCGGTAGAGGTCGTGGTCGTGCTATAGTGTCAGAGACTCACCCTTAGGGGCATAGATATTGATCAGGTGTGTGTTCAATGGGACCCAAATGATGAGACTTCAGCGACATGGGAGGATGCGTCCCATATTAGAGAGGCTTATCCATTTTTATTTACTGGCTTCCAGGAGTAAGCCATGTTCTAGGGGGGGAGGATGGATGTAATACTCCTCATGTTGCTATTTGGACTTGTTATCTTTCTATGTTTTTTTGCTTGGTACTTTGAGACGGTGATAACTACTGTTATTGTTTAGATTGGTTGATTGGATAGTTTAGACTACTTGATGTTTATGCTACTTCATTTGAGGACATGGATATTTTGATATGACATTATGGTTACATTTGGTTTGGTGATGTTTAATCTATGGGTTAGTTTAGTAATGTCACCTCGTGTACCCCAAGGGATTTAGTTGTGCAACTTAGAAAATTGTTATGTTGGAATACTTAAGTACCTTTATTATGTTCTTTAAAAACAAAAATTATTGCATTTTTATTTGTTCCTTTGGGGTTTGTGCAGCGAGGCGTTACAAATTTGTTATATCACAAAATTTAGTAAACAACTTCTTTGCTTTGGATAAATTCTTATAGATCACCAGAGATATAAACTTAGATCAAACATGGAAACTAGAACAAAGATGTAATTTTGAGTAAATCAAAAATTCTGAAGGAACACATTGATAGCAATTGGGTTAAATCTTAAGCAGGTAATTCTTGAATTACGTGAAATGTTATATTATTTATTTGTGTAACCTACTTTTGGGACATGATGCTGAATGTGGGCTCCCAGAGATGGTAATTTACTTTTTCTAGATTACCACTTGTTTATTTATTGGTTGGCCAAGCTACTGAACCATAGAAATAGATGGATTAGAAAAAGCCTAGAATTATGTTATATATGTCTCTACCACATCTTGCATGGGAGATTTATGTCATTCTAGTTTAGGAATTCATACATGCATCAAACATGCATCACGAGATTCCCTCCTAGCTTTATTATTCTAGGTTGCTAGGCTCCTCATGTAGGGTCATCGTTTTTCTTTGAGTTAGGAAGAAACTCAGAGAAGTCTAGTACTTCGTGGTTGGGTGGAAAAAGTTCCTTAACCACACTCTTGGCCTTAGCTTGTGGAAGACCATTAGATTCATGGTAGTTGAGGACAAAGATTCTTATGCTATATGATTCATTATGGATATATTTCATTGTATTATTCTTTGTTTGGATTGCATAGTCAATCTGTAAAATGTATAATTACTTTCATTGATGTATTGATGCAATATATTTTACCTATAACACTGAAACAAATGTAATGTAATACTCTTTTGGTGTATGTAAATGAAATGTAACACTCTTTAGTGTATGCAGTTTCTATTTCATTAATGGAAACTTGCTTTTTGTGCAAATATGGATATTTTATTCAATAAAATGTTTCACTTTACTTATTTGGACTAAGCTTTACTTTTTGCGAATACTATTTTAGTATGTGATTTTTTCACACTTTACAAGATTGGGCAGAATGTCACTAAGAGTGATGAGAGGTAGACGTGCTCGAGGAAGAGGAAGAAAATGACATGAGGATTGAGTTCTTGAATTATTGCAGAACTTGACTACATGAATAGATTCCATAGAGAGGGTGTGGCGAAGAGGAACACCAATGGATGATGCCAATGATGTTGAAGAGGAAGAGAAACCACAAGTGGATGAAGAAAAAGAGCAAGAAGGGCCTAAAGGTTTTGAAGAAAGATTGATCAAGACAGTTTTAAATGTTGGTGCCAAACCAAAGATTGAAGTCCCCACATATTCTGGAAGTCTCAATGGAGAAGACCTTATAGATTGGATTAATGACCTAGATAAGTATTTTGAATATGAGGGAGTTGCAAAACAAAGGAGAGTGAAGTTTTTTTGTACTAGGTTAAAAGGTCAGACTGCTATATGGTGGGACTATGCTCAAACTGAGAGAAGGAAGAAGAATAAATAAAATATTAAGTCTTGGGGTTTTATGGTTGTAAAGCTAAAGGTCAAGTTCCTTCTAGGATAATATCAAGCTAATCTCTTTAAAAGATTGCATAACCATAAACAAAAAGACATGAACTAGTCAAATACTACATTGAAGAATTCTATAAATTGGTGATTCATTCTAGGCATAGTGAAGAGGACATGGAGAAAGTAGGAAGGTATTTGACTGGGTTGAAGTATAGTCTATAGGATGAATTGAGTCTTGTATCCCCTAGAATTCTAGAAGAGGCTTACCAATTAGCCCTTAAGGTAGAGGAGAAGTTACAAAGGAAGCAAATTCAACAAGAAAGAGAGGAAGAGGATTTAGAGGGAGAGGACAAAATTTTGTAAGGGGACAACAACATCATCAAGAAGAAGGGGTTGGAAGTTCCAGTGGAATATCCCATAATGCACAAGGAGGAAGAACATATGGAAGAGGTGGATTCCAAGGAAGAGGCCAAAGGTTTGCTGGTAAATACTTTAAGTGTGATCAATATGTTGGTCACAAGAGTTGGGAATGTCTAAAAGCTTCATAAGGAAGACATACAAAGTTTGAAAGGACTAATCAAATTGTTCAAGCAGACCAAGAAAGTGTGTGGTCCCTTGTTTAGCATAAAGAAGAACCAAAATCAAGAGAATATTTATTGTTTAAGAAGGTATTTTTGAAGCCACCCAAGGAGAATCAAGAACTAGTACAAAGAAGAGCCTTGTTCAAAAGAAAATGTAAGGCACAAGGTAAGTGTTGTAAGTTTATTATAGATAGTGGAAGCATAGATAATATAGCATCTACTAAAATGTTAGAGAAATTGGGTCTTGAAAGAAACAAACACCCCACACTATATAGATTTTTTTGGTTACAAAAAGGATATCAATTGCTATCTAATGAAAAGGCTAAGGTTGAATTCCAAATTGGCAGTTATAAGGATCATATTGTTTATGATATCATTCCCATGGATGTGTGTCATGTGTTGCTTGTTAGACCTTGGTAGTTTGACATGAAAGCGGTGCATAATGGGAGAGAAAATACCTACACTATTGAGAAGAATGAGTTCAAGCATACTCTCTTGCCAATGCAAGAACAAGAAGAGGACAATAGTAGTGGTAGAAACAATAAGGTAATGTTGGTAAGTAGCAAAGAGTTTTTACATGAGACGAATAAGGAAGAAGTATGATTTTCCTTGGTTCCTAAACTTTCTACTATGTTTACCTCTACAAGATTAAATGATTTTCCTCATGAAGTGCAAGGTATTTTGAATGAACATATGGATATTGTAGTAGTGGATCTTCCTGATGAGTTGCAACCCATGAGGAGCATTAATCATCATATGGATTTGATTCCAAGGGCTAGCCTTCCAAAAAAGGCTACCTATAGATTGACTCCTAAAGAGAATGAGGAGATTTGAAAGCAAGTTGAGGAATTACTCAAGAAAGGGTTGATAAGAGAGAGTCTTAGCCTTTGTGCCATTCCTACAATTCTAACTTACCAAAAAATGGAGGTGAATGGAGAATTTGCTCGATTCTAGAACCATTAATAAAATCATTATTAGATATATATTTCATATTCCTAGTGTAGACACCCAAAAATGTCCTCTTACAACACCTTGTCACAACATTACATCATTTGGACATCTTGTAGCATGTTTTTCCCTAGGTACCCATGTCATCATCTAATTAGTTAAATAAATCTTATTTATTTGACTAATTTCATTTATTCCCTTCCTATGCATAATCCATCCATTCCTCTAATGTTAATTAAATAATTTATATTATTTATTTAATTAAATAATTTCTATTCATTCTTCTAATGTTAATTAAATAATTTCTATTATTTAATTAATGAAATCATAAATTTAACATTAATTAAATAAATCAAAAATTTATTTAATTAATAAAATCTAAAAAGGATATTCTCGCTTTCTTTCCAAAATATGAAATCATGTGTATCTAATTAATTTATTTAATTAGATAATTTATCAATTATCCTTCTCATCTTTTTCAAGATTTATTTCCTTTAAAAGAGAAAATCAGAATCTTTCTATCTTTTTGACATCTTATCTCATCTCGTTGTATTTCCTTTTCTGTCAAAAATCAAATCCTTATCAAATCTTATCAAATCTTATCTTCATCCACATCATGACTCTATAAATACAACCTCTCACAATCCATTTAGGGGGTTGATTGGTCTAGCATCCTCACTCTGTCAAAATCATTCTTCAATCCATCTCTATCATTCTCCATTTTTCATTTTTCATCAGGCCGTTATGCTATTGAATTGAGCAACCAACATTCCTCCTTTATCAATCCTTCAAAATCTCACATTCTCATGCAGGTGGAGAAGAGCAATGGAGATAAATCGGGTTTAGTGTGGATTTGGGTTTGCATTCATTTGTTATTGTGATTTTCATGCTTGCTCGTACTCTATTGTGCTAGTTAGGATTTGATATATTTCTATTTTAGTTTTATATCTAATTTTCTCCTAATTACACCTAGAATTGAAGATTTAATGGATTGTTTGAGTGGCTCAATGTATTTTTCTAAGCTAGATCTAAAAAGTGGTTACCATTAGATTAGAATCAGACTTAGGGATGAATGGAAAACAACATTTAAAACTAATGATGAGATTTATGAATGGTTGGTTATGCCTTTCAAGCTTTCTAATGCCCATAGTACTTTTATGAGGCTTATAAATGAGGTCTTGAAACTGTTTCTTGGGAAGTTTGTTATTGTGTATCTTGATGATATTTTGGTGTTTAGTAGGTCAAAAGAGGAGCACTTAGAGAATTTGAGAATGGTTATAAAAAGGTTACATGAGGAGAAGTTATAGATTAACCTCAAGAAGTGTGTTTTTATGTAGACTAAACTGGTTTATTTGGCCTTTGTGGTGTCCAGGGATGGATTGAAGATGGATAAGGAGAAGGTTCAAACCATTGTTTATTGGACAACACCTAAGAGTGCAATGGAGGTAAGAAGTTTTCATGGCCTTGCTAGTTTTTTATAGGAAGTTTTACGTTTTACTATAATACAAAATTGTAGATGAGAAAACCTAATAATATATTATAATATGATAATACAATATATATAATAATGATATTATTATATATATTATATATTATTATATTTTATATATTATAGTATAGTATAGTATAATATAATATATATTAATAATGTAATATATAATAATATAACAATACTTAATAGATATGTGTTATATTATATATCATAATAAATAATAATATATATGAAATATGATATTTAATATAAAATAATATAATATAAGATTATATAATAAATTTAATATAATATAATATATTATTGCTTTAACATTTATAGATGCTTGAGCACGATACAATATTTTTGCAGTGAGTTAAAATTTGTTCTATGAGGGAAATGTGAAAAGTTAATGAGGAGGTGAGAAAAGTAAAACTGCTTTTCCCCAAGAACATAAGTATCTTTGACAAATTGTTAACGTTTGTAGGAAACAATAGTACTATCATGTTAGGTTTGCTCATCAATAGTTGTATTGTCAAACTGTAGTTATGGAATGTGGCATGATGCATGGATGGATGGGTCAGTGCATGTACAAGGTCATATACCTATTGTCATTTTAAATAGTTGAACTTGTGTTGAAATTAATCCCAACTACCTACCCACTTGCATTTACTCATCCATAACATTATCATTCTCTCCATTGCATTTCATCCCCTCTTTGCAGTGCCAAAATAATTTCCAACTCTTCTTTATTCCATGTCCAATACTTCAACATAGTTTTTTTAATATATTTTAATTACAAATTGCTTCAATAAGAATACTTATAGGAGAATTAATTATAATTTATTTATTTTGGTTTTCCCTATTATCTGGGCATATACGTAGATTCAGTGGTCTTTTTTTTAAGTATGAAAAAGAAAACAAAAAGGTGCAAATGCTAGTATTGTAACAACAATACCTTGAAATAGCCATTGGAATAGGGGGCCATGAATTTAAATATTTTCTAAGTAATATTAAAGAGCAACAACTCTATAATTAGTTTATGATGACAGACACTTGTATGCTTTGATATAATATGAAATACAAATAGTTTTTAGATGTTTGTGTTTTTCTTCTCTACTCTTTATTTTATTTTGTTGTGTTATATTTTTCATCCTTTGCCTCTTCCCTTCACCTAGTATAAGAGTAGGTTCATCACACAAAGGATTTTTAAAGCTAAGGTTTTCAACATAAATTTTTTCAAAGAGACAAGTTTTCACAGTCAACAATGATAGCAAGCAAAATCATAACAAACCCATAAATCCCACGGTTTAATGGGAAGAATTATGATTATTGGGAAATCACCATGAAAGATTTATTTTTCTCTCAAGATATTTGGGATCTTGTTGAGAATATATTTCTAGAGCGAACTGATGCAACACCATATGTAATGCATTGACTCAAGCAGAGAAATATTTGTTGAGAGATAATAAAAAGAATGATTCAAAGTATCTCATTTATATAGTTCAAGCAGTGCATGAGAGCATTTTCCCAAGAATTGTAGAAGTAAAAAAGTCTAAACAAGCATTAGATATTCTTCAAATAGCCTATCAAGGCATGGGAAAAGTAAAACAACTAAATTTCAAATGTTGACAAAGGATTTTGAAACAATATGCATGAAGGACACTAAATCAGTAGATTCATTCTTCATCCAAATTATTCGTCTAGATTATTAAATTAGATCACATGGTGAGACACTTGAACATAAGCGAGTGGTTAAAAATATTATAAGGAGTTTTCCCACAAAATTCAAATCAAATATTGTACCCATAGAGGAAACAATGAACCTCTCACAATTTTTAGTTGATGAGCTCCACACATCTCTCATTTCACATGAACATAGGCTAAGAGTGTCAGTAAACACATCGTTGGACCATGCATTCAATTCACAAGTTTATATCAACAATGGTAGAGGTAGAGGAAGAAATTATTATAGAGGTGGAAGATGCAGTAGCCAAAACTCGAGCCAAAACTCATCCAAAAATCAATCACAAGGTCAAAGGTATGAAAAATCTCAAATTAATTTTCATTATTGTAAGAAGTATGGGCATTATTCAAATGAGTGTAGGAAGAAACAATATGATTTTAGAAAACCAAATACAAATTTCATAAAAGACAATCAAAATCAAGCCAATATGTTCATAGCATGCAATGTAGCACAAGAAAATAAAAAAGATGTATTGTTCTTAGACTTAGGTTGTAGCAATCACATCACCAAGAACCTAGAAATGTTCTCAAGTTTAGATGAAAATATAAAATGTGATGGAACATTGAGTAATGTTGACAAAGTGTTCATTATGGGTAAAGGAAACATCAACATTATAACTAAAAAGGAATAAAAAAGTGTAGAGGGGTTAGAATTTACCAATTACCAACAAAAGCATAAAATATTAAGGAAATGATATGAAATTGAAAACATAGAATTATAACTTTGGTGGCCCTCAAGATTGAGCTCAAGAAGCACCCTATTCTTGTTGGATTTTTTCAAGTGTGTATGTGGATTGCACACAAGAATGCACCAACGTAATGTTAGCCAAATTCAAGATGAAAAAATGAGAGGATGAAGGCCCAATTTATAGAAAATTGGAAGGAGAAATGGAGGGATAAGATTGAAAGTTGATGAAGGGATATGATTAACTAGGAATGTGATGTGCAACACCCCACTAGGGAATCTAATAAAACAAAGCATAAAGTTAAAAATTAATTGAATGGTTTTTTTTTAAATTCATTCGATTACACAAATGTTTTAAGGATTCCAAGACAACGTTACCTAAACATATACAAATAAGAACATTGCGGCTTAAAATTAAAGTTATAAAACATAAGTACATATCATATTCATGAATGATCCAATTTTCAAAAACCTTTATACAATCAAGTTACATATATATCCAAATTACATCAAGTGAGATTTTAATAAATCTCAAATCAACATAATATCATTACAAAAGCAATCTCATAGACACCAAGAAAATAAAAAATAAAGATGAGGAACTAATCACGTTGTCAACCTCATTCATGAGTACGCTTGGCGTCCAACATCATGAAAAATGTAGAATCAAGAACTTGTTCCATGAACAATGTTACCCAAGTATAGAAAAATCTGTAAGAGAACCCAATGGAGAAAATAGCACGGTTTCCTCCCAACTGTGTGGAACCCGAAGGTCAATTCCCTCTATGCTAGTAGATAATGTCAGGTCCAGAAGAGTAACAAATAAGAAGACAGAAAAAAACATTTACTTGGCTTACATTCACATAATGACATAACGACTTCAAAACCATAACAAACAAACTCCCAGAGGCAAAAGAACAACTAAAGGTAACTCTACACAAGAGACCACAATCATGCAATAGGCAAAGAGTGTCATGACACAATTTGGGATAGGTTACCCTAGTGAATCTTCCTAGACTACCGGACCTCTTCAGGAGTTATCCTAGTAGTCTCTACTAATTCCTGACCCCTATACAAACTAATGTGGAGTTGTTCCATCTTTCAAGAAGACAAGATAGGCAACTACGCCATTCCAAGCCTTCTCAAACTTACCTCAATCTAAACAAGCATTAAGGTGATAGGAAAGGCATACAATTATCTAAATTAATGTTAAATACTACCCAACCCCTAGTAGATTGGTTAGGTTTCCACTGGATTACAAAACCCACGATAGGTTACCCTGACAACCGCTTAGGGTTTTGGCCCCTATCGCAAGCCACTCTTCCTAAAGACATGACACAACATAAACTACAAGGACAACCATAATGCACAATAAAACAAGCCAAAAATGTATATATCCCAATTAGGGCCAAGACCATATAATTTCCAACATGTCTCAAGGGTAACAAAAATTTGTGCAAGGTTATACCCCAAGTGAAATCATTGTAATCGACAACATAGTCCAAGTGTAATAAACTTATCAATACAATTTTCACTTCCCTAGCCTCTAGAAGAATAAAAAAAACTCAATAACACTATATGTACATTCTCAAATTATAACATGTTCATAACCCACCAAATAATCTTTCACAAAATTTCCTTTGATACTAATCAATACTCATAGAATAGATTAAATAATTACTTATTGATTCACTAAATAAAAACCATATTCATGCATACACATAGATATATAGATAAGCATATATTTTTATAAAAGCAAAGTAAACTCCACATTTCAATTTACAAATGACCACAACATAACGAATAAACCTATATAATTATATATGTATAAATCCTTCTATTTAAATAAATAAATTGTTCAAAGAAAAAATACATAATTAAGCATTCGATAATAAAAAACTATTATATCCAATGGTCATACTAAACTCACAATAAAATAACCTATCTTACATAGCGGCATTGCAAGAAGAGGAGTAAGATAATGTTTTGAAACAAAACTTAGACTTTAAGTTCCACTGCACAAGACTCACGATAAAAAATATGGAATACTTGCAGTGAACATAAGTGTAAATCATGCCAAGAATCAAATAGATACTTTCAAGAAAAACATAACTCTCAGCACTCAGGATGCCATATCTTTCTAGTCAAACGATGTTTCAAGGGTAATGAAGATTAAGGGAGGCATACATACAGGCCCCATCAAATACAATTAAATGGAGACAATAAATGAGGACAATGAAATTAGAGATCATTCAAACCTCTACAACATTCTATCTTCAAGCGTGACATTAGTAAGGGTGTACAAATGAAATCACGGAGCTCATTTAAATCTTTACGCCCTACCATGTTCAAGTTTTTGTGGTTGTGATAGGTTACACATGGATCAAGGAGATTATTTAATCCTGACAATACTTTAGTTTCAAAAGTTGCAAGTTACAAAAGATCAACACACCACTAAAGGAAGATCCAGGTCAATTTCCATCATACATAAAATCATAAATTTGCTGCCAAAAGGAAGAAGTTCGATGCAGAGGCAAAGAAATACACACAATTGAAATGGTGAATGAAATGCAACCATACAATGGATTCCTTGGAGGTCGATAGATGCAATACAACCATTCTGAAAATTACCACCACTCAGGAATTGATAAACTAAACAAGGCAACTACTTAGGCAATATAGACATGCAAACTGAAAAATCCCAAACGCGGGCTTAAACACAAGTCCAAACCTTTAGAAAACTAAAAATAGCACATTTTCAAGCATAATGCATTTCTTGTAGTCTATTGCAAAATATAAACATATTTCATTGAATCTTGGTATCTTTGTTTGCTACGTTTTTAATTAAAATTTGAAAACTTGTTCTAATTATTTCTCTGTTGCATGTGTAGGTCTAGCTGGGTGAAACTTTTCTATTGGCAGCATAAACTTTTTCTAGTGCAAACAACATTCAAATATAATATATGAAACTACAAATTAGGAAATTGCAAGAAAAACTAAAAGAGGAAAACCTGGTAAAGCTTGATAGCTGAGCTGAAACAAAATTTGAAGCTACAATGAATTCCACTTGTAACACTAAAAATTTGATGAAGAAATCCGAACAATCCAATCCCCAAAATATTTTCACAAACAAAAATTGTGATGAAAGCTTTTTCCAAAAACTACTATCATGAATGTTTTCTTCTTCCCATTTCAAAATCAATTGCCATGAAAATTATTACACACCGAAAACTTTTAATGCATTTTTAATAAACTCAAAGTTACAAGACTTAACTAACAATTTGCATACATTCAAAATTGATCAATTAGTTCTAACTTAGCCATTTTACTTAAGATCAAATTTTCAACTCCAAATCCAAATTCTATAACATGTTGAAAACAACCTCTTTTAAAATATATATTTTTCACATAAATCCTATTTGCATAATTAATTCAGCAATTGTATTTAATTAAATACTTTTTCACAAAATTAACATTCAATTTTTAAATAAATAACTTGTTTAATTTAATTTAATAAATCAAAACATTTTAATCTAATATTTAAAAAAATTACATTAAATCAAATAAATTAACAAATAAACCATTTAAATAAATTAATTAATTCCCAAACAAAACAACACAAACAAGATCAACACGATGAGACCAGATGAAAAACAATAATGGGTGACATACAGATACTTATTCAATGAAGAACGATGGATAAAAATGAGGACCTGACTCTATCTCTAAAACCACATATTTCCATTGGATTAGGGCACGCTCAGACCCAACAAGCAGGTGTAGCCGATACCCAGTACCTACAACTGCATAAAATAACATTGTTAATATACCATCATATATCGTCAAACACACCATGAAGAAGAGTCACAGTGTAGCAGTGTACTCACAAGTGAGTAGTGCTACACTATCTTCTTCACCAACACTGACAAGCATCATTATATCATAAACAACCATTTCATCATGATAACTTCAATAGAAACTAAGAAACAACATAAACCATAACACACACATGACTATCATAATATCATCATATGAACATAATCGGATGATCACGATGTCAAGTGTATCATCAAGACAATATAAAATGCATATAATGTCAGAGTCATAACTAAAAATAAACAATATAGTATCAAAAGTAACTAAAGTAACTATCAACTAAATAAAAGAAAATTGAATCCAAGTGTCGTAACTAGAGGGACACTATATCCCCCCCTAGGATAAGGCTTACTCCTTGAAGCCTGCAAACAAATAAGGATAACTTAGCTCTCTCATGTGTATCACATCCTGCCAAGTAGTCAATGCCTCATCACTAGGATCCCATTGGACCCTCAGCTGATCAACATCTCGACCCCTGAGGGTGAGCCTCCTATGCTGAAAAATGCCCACGGGCTCCAAAGCTAGCTACATGTCCTCTACTTGTAATGCATTCCAATCGAGCACATGTGAAATATTAGGATGATAAGGCCTAAGAAAAGATACATGGAAAACATCATGAATGCATGACAAACTAGGCGGTAAAGAAATTTGATATGCTACAAGACCAATCCTCTCCAGAATCTCAAATGGTCCAACAAATCGAGGTGCAAGCTTAAAGCCTTTTCCATAATGGATTGGACTCTTTCGCAGTCGTACTCAAAGAAATACCCTATCGCCAACTAAAAAATGATGAACCACTCTATGCACATCGACATACTTTTTCTGTCTATCCTATGCAGCTATCAAATGTTCTCTGATGCAATCAACTTGTTGTTCCATATCTAGAAGCATCTCAGGTCCAAGTAGAACTCTATCCTCAAGTCAATCGCAACTTAATGGAGTCTAACAAGGATGTCCATACAATGCCTGAAAAGGAGGCATACCTATGGAGCTTTGATACCCATTATTGTAAGCAAACTCCACTAAATGAAGATAATCTTCCCAATGTGATTATTGATCCATCACATACATTCTAACCATAGCCTCAAGAATCTGATTAACTCTCTTTGTCTGACCATCAGTCTCAAGAAGATATTCTCAGCTGAAATTTAACTAAGTACCTAGGGCATGCTATAATGACATCCATAATGCTGATGTAAACACAATATATCTATCTAATATGATTTTCCAAGGAATTCCATGTAACTAAACAATATCCTCCATGAATATCCTAGCTACAAAAGAAGCATAGTAGGATGAACAAACCAGAGAAAAATGTGCTACCTTAGTCAACCTGTCAACAATAACCATAATAGCATCATGTCGATACGATGACATAGGTAATCCAACAATGAAGTCCACCAATATAATATCCCACTTCCATTCAAGAATGAGATGTGGCTGCAATAGTTCAGCGGGATGTTGATTCTTAGCTTTAACTTTCTAGCACTCAAGACATCTTGAAATAAAATCAGCAATATCACGCTTCATTCCAGGCCAAAAGTATAATTTTTGAAGATCTGCATGCATCTTCTTAACACCAAGATGAGCTGACTAAGGTGCTCGATGCTTTTTTGTCAAAATTAGAGTGTGAAGACCTTCCACATGTCACAACAAACCATTTGACTCAAGAGTATAACTTGTGAATCTACCCTCCAAGGGTTTTCCTGATCTAATCTCTATCTTCACCTCTTGATATAGTCTGTCTATAGGAAGTTTTGCTAAAATTTGGCTCCTCAAATCAACTTGAAGAGTTAAACCAAAAATCTCATGTCTTTGCCAACTGAGAGCATCGGCCACTATGTTCTCTTTCCCTTGAACAAATTTCACCTCAAAATCATATTCACATAAAAATTCCATCCACCGTCTCTGCCTAGCATTCAAATTAGGCTGTGTGAAAATGTACGAGAAACTATGGTGATCACAGTGAAGTTCAAACTAGTGTCCCAAAAATAAATGTCTCCACCAAACCGGAGAATGAACAACTGCAACAAGCTCCAAATCATGAGTAGGATAATTTAGTTCGTGATCCTTGATTTTGCAAGAATCATATGCAATCACACAACCATCCTGCATCAACACAACTCCTAATCCTTCCAAAGATGCATCAGTGCAAATGACAAAGTCCTTAGCAAGATCAGGAACAACTAAGATAGGTGCACTAGTTAGCTTTTCCTTGAGTATCTGAAAGGCCAACTAACACTAATCTATCCAAATAAATTTCTCCCTTTCCTCTAAAGAGAAGTAATAGGATGGGAAATCCTAGAAAACCCATAAAACTATGAAGTTCAACTACATTGGTAGGAACATGCCAATCAATGATGGTTTGAATCTTTGAAGGATCTACAACAATACCCCTTCCACAAATTACATGACCTAGGTATTTCACCTTAGTCTAGAAGAATTCACACTTCTTTAAATTTGTATATAATTGATTCTCTCTCAAGCACAAAAATACCTATCTTAAATGCTCTCTGTGCTCCTTCATATTCCTTGAATAGATCAAAATGTCATCGAGAAACATGAAAACAAAATGATCAAGGTATGTGCAAAAAACACCATTCATCAAAATCATGAAAATGGATGGTGCATTCGTTAACCCAAATGGTACTACTGTGAACTCATAGTGCCCATAACAAGTTTTGAATGTTGTTTAATGAATGCCAACTTCTACAATTCACAACTAATGGTAACTTGATTTTAGATCAATCTTAGAGAACACATTTTCTCCCTTGATCTAGTCAAATAAATCATCAATTCTGGGTAAGGGATATCGATTCTTTATTGTCACTTTGTTCAATTGACGATAATTGATGCATAATCTGAGATGTGTCCTTCTTCACGAAGATGACAGGTGATCCCCAAGGGGAAACACTCAAACAAATAAAACCCTTAGCAAAAATTTCGTCCAATTGGATACAAAGCTCTTCTAGTTCCTATGTGATCATTCTATATGGGGCTCGAGATATATGCTCTGCTCTAGGAACCAGGTCAATTCTGAAATCAATATCACGTTTTAGTGGAAAAATAGGAATATCATTGGGAAAAACATCTACGAATTCCCCAAGAATAGGTGATCATCAAGAGATACCTCTTGACTCTCCCCCAATTCTGAGTCATTAACTATTGCTACAAATAGTTGATAACCCTGACAAAGGAATCTCTTCAATTGTATAGCAGAAATTATATGCAAAGAGATGGGTCTCTGAACACCAATTATTTCAACCTCCACACCAGAATCATCTACACAATGTACTATCTTCTATCGACAGTCAATCACTACATGATGAGATTCTAACTAGTCCATTCCCAAAACAATATCATATGAATGAAGAGATGTAACACAAAGATCTACTAAAGTAGATAATTGTCCAATCCTTAGTTCGCATTTGCAAACAAAGGATTCTACTACTACCTTTGCCCTAGAGGAAAATTCTACCTGCCACCTATCACCTTGCTTTACTACCACAAGTCCACATTGTTCAACAATAATAGGTGAAATAAATTAATCAATAGCTCTAGAATAAAAAAGGATAGAAACATTAGTACCCTGTAACTCACTTGAAGTATCAACCACAATATTTTGATGATATGCTTGGTGGTCATTTACTACAACAAAGAATGTATGTGAATAGCCTACATCTCCAACTGTCGGCTCTGAAGCTGTCGGTCGCTATCCAAATCCTGATGTACCTCTCATAGGGCACTACCTAGTAATGTGACCTTGCTGGCCACATGAAAAAAAACCAATACCCCTACCAAATCCTCTACCACCTAAAGGTGAATTAGATTACTGAAAGCTGCCTCTACTCACTAAAGACTGTGCACTCTAAGCTAGTTGATCCTAATAATTGTGCTTATTGCCCCACCAGTTATGGTTCTTTCCAGACTATGAACTGTTACCCTACTGAGCTTGAGAATTCTTATTCTTTGGTGGGTTATGCTATTGTTGTTGCTATCCACCCTTAGCGGGTGCCTGTTGATTCCAAGAGGAATCTCCTGTCTAAATTTGACCATCCTGCAAACCAAAACCTGGAGTAGGTGCACTACCTATCTAAACACCTGTATATCCACCCAATTCCATAGTCAATTTCTCCTCCACAATACGTTCCTTCTCCATGGCCAGCTCCATAGTCTTCAGCTCGAAGAATCTGACTCCTTGGCTAATATGGATGTTTCAACCCCTAATGAAGTGTTGTACCAACATTGCCTCATCCTTCACAATCTTGACATACTGTTTGAGCTTGTAGAACCTATGCTCATACTGATCAATGGACAAACCCATCTAATGCAGATCATGGAACTCATCTGTACGTCATTGTCTCCAATGCTTTGATAGGAAACACACTCTAAATCTCTCCAAAAACATGTCCCATGAGATTGAACCAATCTCTAGATGGAGCTTTTTCTACTCCAATCACCACCATGTAGAGGCGAAACCTCTAAGATGCATAATAGCACATCTAGCTCTAGTGTTGCTACCATAAGGATGCATTGAAAAAGACCATCCCATGTCTATTAGCCAAGTTTTTGCCTCTAGACCACCACTAGTTCCATCAAATGTGGGAGGGAATGCCCTAAATAAATCTCTCATATGCCCTACAATAATGGCATCCTGCTCCATAGTATCAAAAAATCTCCTAGGTGACCTATCTCATTCTCTATCCACTTCATGCTCAACTTCATGTCTAGGTCCAAGTCGGGCAAGAACCTCTTTTAGTAAGGGGTGCAACTATGCTCCCTCAACCTTTGGCTAAATTAGAATTCGTTCCCTGCTCGCTTGGTCCAATTGAGGACCCAACTGTTCTACATGAGAGCTCTCATGGGAGCTTTGAGGGGGAGTATCCTAGTGGTTAGTCCCATGGCCACCACCTCATCCATGACTACAACCCCTATTATGACATCTAGGAATGGTCCTACATAAAATCAAGAACTAGTCTCAGTTACAAGAGAAAAAACAAATAGGAAAACACTTCTACAAAGTCTAACATCTAAGACAACCTAATGGGCTCACAAATATCCATAGTACCTAGTGTTAGAACCTTGTGCTCTGATACCAATTTGTAATGCCCCGCCAGAGAATCGAATAAAACAAAGCATAAAGTAACAAATTAACTGAATAATTTTTTGTTTAAAAGTCATTTGATTACACAAATTTTTTAAGGATTCCAAGATGATGTTACCTAAACATATACAAATAAGAACATCATGACTTAAAATTAAAGTTATAAAACATAAGTACATATCATATTCATGAATGATCCAATTTTCAAAAACCTTTATACTATCAAGTTACATATACATCTAAATTACATCAAGTGAGATTTTAATGAATCTTGAATCTACATAATATCATTACAAAAATTCTCTCATAGACACAAAGAAAATATACAATAAAGATGAAGAACATATCATGTTTTTAACATCATTCATGAGTACGCTCAATGTCCAACATCACGAACAATGCAAAATTAGGAACTTGTTCCACGAACAATGTTATCCAAGTATAGCAACATCTGTAAGAGGACCCAATGGAGAAAATAGCACAGTTTCTTCCCACCTACGTGGAACCTGAAGGTCCACTCCCTTTGTGCTAGGAGATAATGTCAGGTCCAGAAGAGTAACAAATAAGAAGACAAAACAAAAAAATTACTTGGCTTACATTCACATAACGACATAACGACTTCCAAACCACAACAAAAAAACTCCTGGAGGTAAAAAAAACTAAAGGTAACTCTACACAAGAGACCACAATCATGCAATAGGCAAAGAGTGTCATCACATAGTTTGGGATAGGTTACCATGGTGAATCTTCCTAGACTATCGACCCTCTTCAGGAGTTAACCTAGCAGTCTCTAACAATTCTTGATCCCTATACAAACTAATGTGGAGTTGTTCCATCTTTCAAGAAGACAAGATAGGCAACTACACCATTCTAGGCCTTCTCAACCTTACCTCAATCTAAACAAGCATTAAGGTGATAGGAAGGGCATACAATTATCTGAATTAATGTTAAATACTACCCAACGACTAGTACATTAGTTAGGTCTCCATTGGATTACAAAACCCATGATAGGTTATCTTGGCAACCGCTTAGGGTTTTGGCTCCTATTGCAAGCTACTCTTCCTAAAGACATGACACAACATCAACTACAAGGACAACCATCATGCACAATAAAAAAATCCTATATATATCCCAATTAGGGCCAAGACCATATAATTTCCAACATGTCTCAAGGGTAACAACAATTTGTACAAGGTTATACCCCAAGTGAAACCATTGTAATCAACAACATAGTCCAAGCGCAATAAGCTTATCAATACAATTTTAACTTCCCTAGCCTCTAGAAGAATAAAAAAAAAACAATAACACTATATGTACATTCTCAAATTATAACATTTTCATAACCCACCAAATAATCTTTCACAAAATTTCCTTTGATACCAAACAATACTCATAGAATTGTTTAAATAATTACTTATTGATTCACTAAATAAAAACCATATTCATGCATACACATAGATATATAGATAAGCATATATTTTTATAAAAGAAAAGTAAACTCCACATTTCAATTTACAAATGATCACAACATAATGAATAAACCTATATAATTATATATGTATAAATCCTTCTATTTAAATAAATAAACTATTCAAAGAACAAATACATAATTAAGCATTCAATAATAAAAAAACTATTATATATCCAATAGTCATGCTAAATTCATAATAAAATAACCTATCTTATGCAATGACATTGCAATAAGAGGAGTAAGATAATGTTTTGAAACAAAACTCAGACTCTAAGTTCTACTGTGCAAGACTCACAATAAGAAACATGGAATACTTACAGTGAACACAAGTGTAAATCATGCCAAGAATTAAGCAGATACTTTCAAGACAAACATGACTCTCAACACTTAGGACACCATATCTTGCTAGCCGAACGATGTGTTTCAAGGGTGATGAAGATTAAGGGTGGCCTTCATACAAGTGCCATCAATTATAATTAAATACAGACAATAAATGAGGACAATGAAATCAGAGATCATTCAAACCTCTACAACATTCTATCTTCAAGCGAGACATTAGTAAGGGTGTGCAAATGAAATCATGGAGTTCATTTAAATATTTACACCCTACCATGTTTAAGTTTTTGTGGTTGTGATAGGTTACCCATGGATGAAGGAGATTATTTAATCCTTACAATAATTTAGTTTCAAAAGTTGCAAGTTACAAAAGATCGGTGCATCACTAAAGGAAGATCTAGGCCAATTTCCATCATACATAAACTAATAAATTTAGTGCCAAGAGGAAGAAGTTTGATGCCAAGGCAAAAAAATACATGCAGTTCAAATGGTGAATGAAACACAACTATACAATGGAATCCTTGGAGGTCAATAGATGCAATACAACCATTCTGGAAATTACCACCAGTCATGAATTGATAAACTAAACAAAGCAACTGCTGAGGAAATATAGACATGCAAACTAAAAATCCTAGGCACAGGCTTAAAAACAGATCCAAACCCTTAGAAAACTAAAAATAGCACATTTTCAAGCATAATGCATTTCTTATAGTCTATTGCATAATATAAACATATTTCATTGAATCTTGGTATCTTTGTTTGCTACGTTTTTAATTAAAATTTGAAAAATTGTTCTAATTATTTCTCTGTTCCAAGTGTAGGTCTGGCTCGGAAAAAAATTTCTACTGGTAGCATAAAAATTTTCCAATGTAAACAACATTCAAATATAATATCTGAAACTACAGATTAAGAAATTGCAAGAAAAACCAAAAGAAGAAAACTTGGTAAAGCTTGATAGCTGAGCTGAAACAAAATTTGAAGCTACTATGAATTCCACTTGTAACACTAGAAATTTGATGAAGAAATCTGAACAATCCAATCCCCAAAATATTTTCACAACAAAAAATTATGATGAAAGCTTTTTCCAAAACTACTGTCGTGAATGTTTTCTTCTTCCCATTTCAAAATCAATTGCCATGAAAATTATTGTACACCAATATCTTTTAATGCATTTTTAATAAATTCAAAGTTACAAGACTTAACTGACAATTAGCATGCATTCAAAATTGATTAATGAGTTCTAACTTAGCCATTTTACTCAAGATCACATTTTCAACTCCAAATCCAAATTCTATAACATGTTGAAAACAACCTCTTTTAAAATATATATTTTTCACATAAATCCTATTTGCACAATTAATTCAACAATTGTATTTAATTAAATACCTTTTCACAAAATTAACATTCACTTTTTAAATAAATAACTTGTTTAATTTAATTTAATAAATCAAAACATAAACATAAACATTTTAATCTAATATTTTTAAAAAAATTGCATTGAATCAAATAAATTAACAAATAAACCATTTAACTAAATTAATTAATTTTCAAACAAAACAACACAAACAAGATCGACACAATGAGACCAGATGACAAAAAACAACGTGTGACATATGGATACTAGTTCAATGAAGAAAAATGGCTAAAAATGAGGACCTAATTGTATCTCCAAAACCCCATATTTCTATTGGATTAGGGCACACTTAGACCTAACAAACAGGTGGAGCTGATACCTGGTACCTACAACTGCATAAAATAACACTGTTAATATACCATCATATATCAAAAAACACATTGTGAAGAATAGTCGCAGCGTAGCAGGGTACTCACGAGTGAGTAGTGCTACATTGTCTTCTTCACCAACACTGACAAGCATCAGTATATCATAAACATCCATTTCATCATGATAACCTCATTAGAAACTTAGAAACAACATAAACCATAACACACACACGTGACTTTAATAATATCATCACACAAGCATAATAAGATGATCACGATGTCAAGTGTATCATCAACACAATATAAAATCCACATAATGTTGGAGTCATAGCTGAAAATAAACAACATAGTATCAAAAGCAACTAAAACAACTATCAACTAAATAAAAATGAACCGAATCCAAGTGTCTCAATTGGAGGGACACTACATGATGCATGGATCAAGGTTAGCATTGTGATAAGTGTCACAATTGAATGTGAGAGAGGAGATGAGGTGGTGAGCACACCTTGGGATGACACCTCATTTAATTTTGGAGGCTAGGAGTAAGATAGTGGAGGTAGGTTTGGTTGGTTGCATTAATGAGACAAGATTATGGGGTTGGGAGTGAATTTTAAATTAGAAATTAATGGTAATGATAGGGGTTGGGGTAGTTAATTAGTAATTAATTAGCATAATGAGATGGATGGAGTTAATAAACCATGAGTTTATTAACTTAGGTGGAGTTAAAAGTTGAAGAATGGGAAAATGGAGGTTAGTAGGTTAATTAATCAAGGATTAATTAACATAATTGGAATTAGAAGCCTAGAGGATTTTAATGGGATCAATTAAATATTAAGAATTATTTAATTGATTAGAAGAACTATAGTTTAGAAGGTGATATAATTAATTAAATAAAATATTTAATTAATTATAAGAGGAAAAATGATTAATTAATTAAATAAATGTATTTAATCAACTAAGAGGAAAGGAATGGGTAAATTAATTAAATGAAACATCAGAAATAGGGGGCTCTCCATCTTTCAGGAGATAAGGTTCCTGATTCACACTCTTGTTTTACTCAAAGAAACCCTAGAGATCTCAATCCAAGGATGGAATGAGGGAAAGAGATTTGTTAAAGGTTGTTGTAGGGTATGATTAATTATTAAAGAAGGGTTCACCACCAAGCTAGGGCTTGGAAATACTAGTAACATGCAAGATATAATATCTAAACCTAATGAATGCAAAATTGCACTACTTGACCTAGAAATGAATGCAAATCAAAATAGTAAACTGGAAAAGTACAAAGGGGAATCTAGACACTTGTAGCAGCTTGATTGAAGACCTCAAATGCTGAAAATGCTGAATTTAATGTGCACTAGGACTCATACACCAAGCCGGACGATTTAGTCCTAGACTAGGGTTTTTGGGAAAGAACACAAATTTGGCAAAGACAAGTTTGAAACACCTGAAAACTAGAAAATCCACTATATTGGGACTCATACACTAGAGTGGTGTATCATTCATGTTTGGAATTTTTAGAAAGTCAAAGTCTAAATATGCTCTTCAATCTTTGCTCTATCTTCTCAACCTAATTTTTGGATCTAAATTACCAAATTCTACTCCGCAAATGTCTTTTGATGATATTCTAAACAAGGTTACAACTTGGACAACTTTGCAATCTTGAAAAAATTTCTCCAATCTTTCTCTTCAATATGTCTTCAACCTAGATTTGCAAATCACACACTAAAGAGAGGGAAATATGCTATGTTATTAGAAAATGGTTTTCCTTGGTCAAACCCCATTTTTCTAATTAAACCTTGTAATGAAATAAAATGGAAAGGAGGAATGATGAATGAAAAAAATGTAGTGTTGCAACTCACCAAACCCTAGGAATAAAGTGCTACAAACATGTATGAGAGGGCTCTAATGGATGTAGATCATGAATCTTACTTAAATGTTGTAGATCTTGACTTTAATGCTTGCTTGAATCATAAAACCCTACATCACAAATGTTAGCTCAAAGACAAACATGATACATGATGACTTTGACATGATGCTTGATACTTGAATAATCCTTTAAGATGCTTGATAATCTACTCTTGAATGCTCTTGTGATCTCTAATTTGCTAGAATGCATGAATAATTGAAAGCTTAGTAGAAAATATGTGAAAAGACCTTGCATTTATACTTGTTTAGGTGAAATTTCTCAAAATTACAACACTACAAGAAAACATCAAATCTTGGAGAATAAAGAACAACCAAGAATTTGAATTTAATTTAGGTCTAAGCTAAGTAGGACTCATATGCCAAAAGTGGTGTATGAGTCCCATTACGCTTAAGCTTGGCACACAGTTTTCAAGAAATATTTAGATTCATGTGAAATCTAGATTGGGGCCCCAAAACTTAGGTGGGAACCATATGCCTAAGGTGGCGTATGATTCCCATATCACTAAATTTGGGCCATACAATCCAAAAACACTTGAACTATAATTGGATGGTTCATTTTGAGATTAATCTTGGAAAGATGCATTAATTAAGGCTTGTGGATGCAAAATAAGACCAAATAAGACATAAATAAGCCCAATTTATAATGAAAAACCTAGATTAGTGTGAAAGTGGTAGGACACACTTTACAACACCTTAAATAAGGCACAACTAAGTCAATTTAGTTTACAAGGGCCCAAGACCTAATGTGAATGTGTTAAACACATTACAACACTAAATCAAAGCAGCATTAAGGTCAATTTAACAAGGAGGGCCCAAAAATGCATTAAAAATGTACAAGGAGGAACTTGCTTCAAACTCACACTAAAGTAGAAAAACTTGCATCAAGAGGGGTCCAAGTATACCAATGCTAATAGGATATGATGACAATGATCAAGAGGGATGATCAAGCCCCCAAGATCAGGATCCTATGGCAAACCAACAAAAGCAAAAAATAGACACACATGAAAATAATGTAAGGAGCAACAACAAGGCACAAGAATACACTGCCAAAGATAGAGAAAATAAAAACAAAACAAAAGTGGTGGATCAATCTTTAATCATTTATCTTGCACATTATGGATTCGATCTAAAAATTTTGTAAAAAAATGCATGCTCACTTTGAGGCAACAAAACTCTAGGCTTTCCATTGGGTGAGTATTTAAAAAGGTGAGACACATACACACACAGCTAGTATGTGCTCACACTTGGACAAGCAAGTGGCTATAGAAAGTCATGCCTAAGTTTGGCTTCCTGTTCAACCAAACCAAAGCTATACCTCCTGATAACTTTGATAAAGCACCACACAACAATGAACTTCAATCTTCATGAGGCAAGCAAAGCTTCATATGCTTGACACTCATGAATGAACAAGCTGGCTCCACAGGCAAGCAAAGTGTGTTATGCAAGGTGGCCATATAGTAGAAATTATAAATGCAAAGTAGTGGAAGGGTATATTCAAAGGTTTTTTTCTTAGTTCATGTAAGGTCTTAACTCAAGGAACATTATGCCTAATGTCTCCAAGAGTGAAACAATCGAAGAATAGAAGATTCACAACTTAGGGGATGTAGTGTGTCACATCAAGCCACTAAGAGGAATATAATATGCTAAGAGAGATCATTCTCTTGAGGGAAATCAGATCCAATGTCAACCACAAAGTGAAAGATGCATTGCATGAAGTCAGAATACTACACAATGAAACATGAAATGCAAAAGAATAATGCCAATGTATGCCCCCACTTTAAAGAAATTGCTAAACCCAATGTTGTGAGAAATTACTTTAAAGTAGAAAAAGATAAATGCTAACAATAATGAGGACATGAGACCTTATTTGGAAAGTCCTATGTCAAGTCATATATTTCCAAATAAAGTTGCATCATGAAAAGGGAGGGGAGTTTCCCACAAAATGAAATTCCAAACACATGAGGGATCCATGGATTTGGGGTCAATATGTTCTTTCAGGTCAACATGGAAGAGACCTAAGGGTCTTCACACCTTGTGTCATTCCAAAAAGAAAAATATTTTTGTCCAACATGGAAGAGACATGAATGTATCAACACCTTATGTCATCCCCAAAAGGAAAACACAAGAACAAATAAAATATAAAAGTTTTATGACATAGAGAAGAATGTAGGTGATGGAGCTTCTAAAATTCTACGGAATTTTCTCTTTGCCCCTTGGGCTTGGTCTCCATTTTAAACCCTTGTCCCCATGAATGAGTAGGATTTTTATTTACAAAGGTATGCAGATGTTATAATTGTGGGTTGAATTGCTCTGTCAGTCACCAATTTCTTAAGTCATCTCTTGAGCCACATTGCACATCAGTTTACTGGCCCTGTTAGCTCGAAGGACCGGTCATCAATTATTCCATCAACTTTAGCTTGTTCCCTAAGTCAGGTTTTAATTTTTCCCCTTTGACTTAAGCTTAAGTCACTCACCTTCAAAGTTCATATTGTCATCAGCTTAACCAAGTCCTTACCATTAAATGCTAACATTGTATGGAGTACAAGTTTTAAGATTTAAGGATCCAAGATGAGATCTGGGTCGTACCCCACTATCCCACAGATGTTAGGTGTTGACAGGTTAAAAGCAGCAAGGCTAGCGAAAAGAGGACATGTGTCCTTGTATAATCATGGGACCCACTCCCACTACCATGCCCATGGTCTGACACCTTCAACAAATGATTGATATTAAATCTAGGGAACGATCTTCATCATTCCCTGCTGGCTCACTGGGCGAAAGTGAAAGTTGGTTAAAAATAGTGAGATTAGCGAGATCTCGACACCCATCCCAATCTATTCAGCTCGTGAGGAAGGTGGAGCTCATACATTGATAAGATATCATATGAGATGGATGAGCACTATTAGCCATGGACACTTTAGTGAAGCACTATTGGAAGTTGAAGGTGGTCAAACTAAGACCGACCACTTGATGTGCCATCTCAACAAAGGATCGACAACTTATATTTAAAATTGATAACAGGTATGTGGTAGCTATTTTCACCGTGCAACTAGCTTGTATTAATGGCCAACCTTCTACAGATGTGAGAAAATTGATCTTCGTGTGTGTGGATATTTGATTACTGGTACTCATGAGATGCAATCTATAGATTTTCATGCACTTGGGAATTAAGCAATGATAGTACACATGCTAATGAATTGCTTTGTCCACACATGTGTCTCCATTAAACATTGGTGATCGATATTATCACTCTTTTCAATAAATAGAGGGGATATGTTGCTATTTTCACTATAGCAATTAAACTACTAGGTCCTCAAATTATTCCCATAAACAGAGGTTGAGTGTATGTATTCTCTAGTCACAAAATGAGCAAGCCAACAACTTCCATTGAGCCAGCTAAGAGGACCACTCGTTTGCACTCACAAAGGTAGATTTTGAGTGTTCCTAGACATGATTTGATAGTAAGAATGGACGCCTCTACTGGAAGATCCTGGATTGTGCCCACCAAGTGCAGCCAGAGGTTGCAATTTCAAAGTGTGGTTGTGGAGAAGGTCAATGTCAAAGGAAAGAATCCAGTGCGGTCCACTGCTGGAGTGGGAATAAAGATAAGGTATGGGTGTGGCTCCTTCGAACACCAGAATTCACCCATTGACCTCACAAGTAGCTCATCGGATAGTGAGATAGACATTGACTCTGACTACAGCCGGTACCTCGCAACCTTGGGTCAAAATTTGGCCCCTAGTGAGGAGGTATTATCCATCCTGTCTTTGACTGCTAGGAATCCAAGCGAAAGAGATGTTGTGATGAAGGATAACAAGGTTGAGGAAGGGGTTGAGGTTTCATCCCCAACCCTTGCCACTACTTGGAGCAGTCATGTGTATCAGGGCTAGTGTGTGAATGATAAAATGCCTTCTGGCCTGTGAAAGGTGATGAAATTTTTGGTGTTGACAATGATTGCTATGGTGGTGGCTTTGTTTTTGCATGCATGGAAAATTTTGGTATTGGATGTTGAATATGTGCCCTCATGGAAATATAGATGCCTGGTTCATTGTGGTTTAGATGGCGACAAAGGGGATTTTGGTGCCACTTTGTGTCTCCCTTTTCTGGTGGCGGTTACAATTTTGGTTTTCCCCATTTGCACCATGTTCTCGTAGATTGAACACATGGGGAATTTTGAAATGCAAAGAAAATGTAAGATGAAATGAAATTTTGTGATGAAATTGCATTTGAGCCTGAAGCTTGTGGCTCCCTTATTCTATAAAAGGGAATGCAAGGCTCACTTGCACATGGATGACAATTTTGGTTAGGTTTTTGAGTTGGGTGTACATGGGTAGAACGATATATATAGAATAGATAGTTTGTTTTGAGATTTTGGAAGAACATGTGCAAATTATCTTAAATTGTTATGTAGATATGACTGATAAACATGAATGAACATATAATTCTGATATATTTTCTCTCCTTATGTGAATTTGTGTGAATTTTGAATGGAATGTTAATGATATTTTCATCTTCTTCAACCATTTGTTCAAATGTATGTCCCTATTTCTGCTTTGATTCAAGCAATCAATTAAATGCTTAAATGGAGTCTTAGATTTATAATTATTTGCAAGGGATTTGATAAGGAGTTATATATCAGAAAGAGTGAACTCTATAATATAAATTTGTTATGAGAATAGTCCATCCCATTTAATTTTAAAGTAATTTTTGCATTACTGGTTCTTGTGTATGTGACTCTTTTGCCCATGTAACAAGGCATTGGTCTATTCCTTAATGATTCACCTAAAGGGTAGATCAAATAATTGTCGGATGACCGGCGTAAATTTAGAATTCAAATTCACTTTAAATTCATTAATCTTTATACAAGTTTGTGTAAATTACCATGAGGAATTTACCTTTTGATGAATGGGTAGCAAGTTACTTAGAAACAAGCCAATTTCTTAGTAATTGTTGCACTACTATCCTTCATTCAAATTGATCTGTGAAAATGGTGTGTTCTATAAAGCATATTTTTCAGATGAACACATTAGGAACACCCTCCTTGGCCCCACAAAGCCTACAACATAGAAGATCTTAGTCATTGACTAGATCTTGTTAGTTGGCCAGTCATTTCAGGAGTCTTAAACATAGGAATTGGCTATCCCTTAGAGATTTCTTAGGTGCACTAGAAAAAGAACCAATAGTAGGTACAAATAGAGGAATTTCACAAAGAGAGAGAAACATCAAATAGAATAGTACGGGGGACAACATTACACACATGCAATCACATAAAATTAAAAAAAAAGACAAAAATGCAAAAGACTAGTAAGGCATATGCGAGTCAAGCTATTAGCAAGTTGTCCACATCCCAATCATGTTCATCATAGATAGAAGGCAGAAAAGTAGCCAAAGGGACAATGGAAAGTGCTGAATTAGGATTATCACCAAGTTCAATACTCTTCTTAGGAGAATTATCATTTAATCTCATATAAGGGGAAAACATTGTATTCAATTCATTATATACTTCTTCATAAATTTGAGCAACCTCATCATCGTCATCCAAGTTAATAACAATGGGAGGTCAAATGATAATGTCTAAAGAAGGATTTAGCTCCTATTACAGTTGTGATATAGGATCATTTTGTTGTGATGAAGAAGGCGACTCATCATGTATTGCTTCAATCAAGTTTGGATGTTGATTTTCTTTGTTTTCTTTGTTTGTCTTTCGAGTAAGAGCACAATGCCTACACCTATGCTCTCGAGCATTTCTGTTTCTTTTAGTACCATTGTTAAGTTGCATTTGTGTAAGAGAATTTTTATCAACCATAGGTTTTTTTTCTTCCCTAATGGGAGGAATAGAAGGAACCATAGGAGGTTATTCAACCACTTTCTCTTTAGCTTTGTAAACTTTCTTTATCTTAGGAGGCATGACGAGATTGGTTTTTTTATCTCTTTGTCTTTTGTAGGAGGTAGGAAAAGCATCTATCTTAGGTTGTTCTTGGTTGTTTGGAATTTCTTTAGGTTCAATCATGGTTTCATCAAGGATGGTAGGCTCAGTCATAGGTTGAGGCATATTTGTAAATGATAGAACTTTTCTATGCATTTCACCTTAAAATTTTGGTAGGATTTGAAAAATAAGTCTTCACGAGGTTTAATAGGTTCCATAGGCTCAAACAAAAGAAATATAATGAAAAGTTTCCATGGGAAGACAAAGGATTAAAGCCACTATGGTGCATAGTGAAAATTTCATTGTCAAAGGGAAAATTTAAGCATTCATGGACAACTGATGGTATGGATTCCATGGAGCCTAGCCATGGGTAACCAAGCTTCACATAGAATTGGTTCGATGTCGAGATGATTGAGAATGAGGCATCTAATTTTTTCAGTCCTATTTGTAAAGGAAGGGTGATCGATCTCATCGTAGGGCAAGTGAAACCATTATGCATTTTTATCCATGATTTTAGTTTATCATATGTTTCTTGATAGAGTTCATGCACAAGTAGGAATTCCTTAGTGATCATATTCTCTCCATAGATAGGATCAATTAATTTCACATTAGTTGGCTTATCATTGATTCAATAGACTATGTAAAGAGGACCATCGGGTGCATGTTTAAGTATATCTTGTAAGGAGAAAGCAATGTTAAGAGGTTTTTTAGTTTGGCCCTTATGAGGTTAAGTTTCGATCAACACAATTAAACCTTTTTTAATAGTATCCATATCTATAGGGCCTTGTTCACTAGTATCCATGTTTTCATCATCTGTGTCAACATTCATGACATCATTCTTTATAGTTTCACTAGCTTTGAAAAAAGAAATATTATGATTTGGAAATGGGGTTGGTAAAGATTTGCAAGTTTTGGTTAGGAGGGGCAACAAACTTATTTCCTTGATCACTAACATGGCCAACAGAAAGTCAGGTAGAATCAATGAGTTCTTGCACAAGATGTTTAAGATGCTTACAATGTCCTGTGTCATGTTCATTTTGTCGGTGATAATGAAAATAAGAATTTGACCTAAATTTTGAAGGTAAATGATTATTAGGATTGAGAGTTTTAATGGGAGGAAAAGTGATCATTTTCTATTCTAAAAGTTGTGACATTGTGTTAGGGAGGGTATTGGGTAAGGGAGTGAATTGCCTAGCCACATCCCAAAATGTGAAAGGAGTTGTCTTCCTTATAACACCCACTTGGGTATCGACATGTTGAGTCATTTGTTGAGGGGGATTAAGTTAAAGGAAGCCTTTATTCTATTTTCTAAAAGGTTGATAGTTTTTTTGGTTTACGAATTCAAACCTTTCAAGTCGGCTAGAGGTAGGTTTTGTTTCACAACTGCTAACCAAATTTTGATAATCATGAAGGGCAGTACATAAGTGCACAAAGGAGGGGAACTTCATCATGGTAAGCTTATCTTATATCTTAGTTTGAAAGTTCTCAATGAACATCCTTGAGGGTCAGAAATATTTACATCGATTTGGGAATAAAGCGATTGGTAGTGTGAAATAAAGTCAGTCATCTTTTCATCATCTTTTTGCTTACATCTCATCAAATTGGCTAAGGTCATCTTAGGAGTCATATGCACTTGAAAACAGAATATAAATGCCTCAAAAATTTCATTGAATGAATGAATTGAGTTGTTCGGTAACAAAGAAAACCATTCTAAGGCATTATCCTTCAAGGATCTAGGGAAAAGCTTAGTCGATAGCTTATCCTCAAGAATAAAGTCACTACATAAGGTGGTATAAGTGGAAACATGGTTAGAAGGATCTCCTTTCCCCCCATATTTCTCAAATCTAGGAACCTCTATAACTTGTGGCATCAATTTCCTCAATATCTCTAAGGATAAGGGATTTATTTTAACATAATATGTGGGTTGGCCATTTTGATTTTGGTTTATGGTGGAAAATTTATTTTAAAGGGATGAAATAGTTTACACAAGTTGATTTATAAGGGTGTAATTGGTTGTGTTTTTTGATGGAGGTGAATATGGAAGAGGTGAATATGGAAAAGGTGTATATATTTTTGAGGGAGTATTGAATGAAATGCTTATAGGAGGCAAAGTAGTAGGACATATCATGTGTGATGCCACAAAGGTACTAGGAGTGCTAGCAGAAATACCCAAGGAAGGAATCACATTACTAGTAGGTTGCATTTTTTTTATAACTTGAGGATTAGTATAGGTAGGAATAGAGGCAATGGCTGTGGAAGCAGGAATTTGGGTTCATCCTTGACTTGTTACATTGTTCAAAGGTAATGGAAAACTAGTGTTTGAGGTAAGATGTTGCCCAAAAATCTGAATTATATTATGCAGAAGATCCATTCCGTCTTCACTTTCAATCATGCGATGTATGTTATCTATGACAATGATGGTGGTGGTTTAAATTATTTTGGTACTTATTTTATTTTGTATGTTTTCTAATTCTTCATGAATTTGGATTATGTTTTCTTGTAGAATACTAGCAACCATTGTTTCAACATTTGTCACACTACTTGAAGGTAAAGAGTTGTAAAAGGTATCATCCATACATTGTGAACTAGTCTCAACACTAGTGAAAGAGCTAGATAGTCCAACATCCATGATGATTGTTCTATCATGAGATGACATGAGTCTCAAACTTCATCTCACTCTATTATTAGCAATAAGACACCAAGTAGAAAATCTCATGCAAGGGACAATCAAGGAAATGAAACATGCAATGAACACAAAATAAATACTATGTTATAATTCTTATTCAAATGAAATTAAGCTAAAATAAAGGAAATGAAACATGCAATGAAAATAAAATAAAATACTATGTTATAATTCTTATTCAAATGAAATTAAGCTAAATGCAATGTAATGAAAGTAACAAAAACTTTGTAAACTGAAACAGATAGCTAACAACTACAAATAGAAACACAAAAATAGAGTTTTCAATGATGGAAAATGTAGTTTAAATATGAAATGGGACTAAATCTCCTAAAGGGTCATATGAGTCCCAATCATGGTTTTTCGAAGGTTTGAATGTTGAATAACACTCACCACAAAATACCCAGAAATTGGGAAAAACCACCTGTACTAGGACTAAATCACCTAGAGGGGCGTATGAGTCCCAGATTAGGGTTTTTGCATCATTTTCAAAAAGTTATATATAAATGTTATGTTTTTTGGTTTGTATGATGTCTGGGCTAAGTGAAAATGTATATTTTAAGTCAATTTCAGTGATGCAAGAGACATAAATGCAACCTATATGCACTTTCACTAATGCAAGAATTAGAAACCCTAGATACAATTTAACTAATGCAAATCCTAATGTATTGTTAACACAAGCTAGATCTAGGATTATTTTACAATCCAAATCAAAATTAATATGTTCTAAATGTAACTTCACCAAAATGAAACATCGGAAATAGGGGGCTCTCTATCTTTGAGTAGATAGGGTTCCTACTTCACACTCTTATTTCACTCAAGGAAACCCTGGAGATCTCAATCCAATGATGGAATGAGGGAAAGAGATCTGCTAAAGGTTGTTATAGGGTATGATAATTAATTATTAAAGAAGAGTTCCCCACCAAGCTAGGTTTTGGAAAGACTAGTAACATGCAGGATCTAATAGCTAAACCTAATGATATACAAAACTTCACTAAATGACCTAGAAATGAATGCAAATCAGAATAGTAAACTGGAAAAGTATAGAGGGGCACCTAGAAACCTATAGCAACTTGATTGAAGACTTGAAATACTGAAAATGTTGAGTTTAATGCACACTAGGAATCATACACTAGCTCAAGCAATTTAATCCTAGATTAGGGTTTCTAGGCAAGAACAAAATTCTAGCAACTTCTAGACAAGTCTGAAACACCTAAAAACTAGAAAATCCATTATATTGGGACTCATACACAAGAAGTGGTGTATCATTCCTATTTAGCCTTTTTAGAAAGTTAAAGTTTGAATCTTCTCTTCAATCTCTGCTCTATCTTCTCAACCTGATTTCTGGATCTAAATTACTAAATTTTTCTTTGTAGATGTCTTTTGATGATCTTCTAAACAAGGTGGCAACTTGGACAACTTTGCAATATTGACAACTTTTCTCCAATATTGCTCTTCAATATGTCTTCAACCCATATCTACAAATCACACACAAAAGAGAGGGACAAATGTCGTTTTGTTAGTGGAAAGGGGTTTTCCTTGGTCAAACCTCATTTTGGTAATCAAACCTTGTAAAGAAATCATATGGAAAGGAGGAATGATGAATGAACAAAATATAATGTTGCAACTCACCAAACCCTATAAATAAAGTGCTACAAACATGTATGAGATGGCTCCAATGGATGAAGATCTTGACTCTTACTTAAATGTTGTAGATATTGCCTTGAATGCTTGCTTGAATCATGAAATCCTACATCACAAATGTTAGCTCAAAAACAAAAATGATGCATGATGACTTTGATATGATGCTTGATACTTGAATAATACTCTAAGATGCTTGATAATTAACTCTTGAATGCTCTTGTGATCTCCAATTTGTTGGAATGCATGAATACTTGAAATATTAGTAGAAATATGTGAAAAAATCTACCTTGTATTTATACTTGTTTATACCATTTTTTCCAAAATTACAACACAAGCTGACATCAGATCTAGGAGAATAAAATCTCACCAAGAATCTGAATTTAATTTAGGTATAAGCTAAGTAGGACTCATATGCTAGAAGTGGTGTATGAGTCCCATTAGGCTTAAGCTTGGGACACATTTTTCAAGAAATGCTTAGATTCATGTGAAATCTAGATTGGGGCCTTGAAACTTAGGTGGGACCCATATGCCCAAGGTGGCATATGAGTCCCTGATCATTAAATTTGGGCCATACAATCCAGAAACTCTTGAACTATGATTAGATGCTAGTTCATTTCAAGATTAATCTTGGAAAGATGCATTAATTAAGACATGTGAATGCAAAATAAGGCCAAATAAGAAATAAAGAAGCCCAATTTATAATGAAAACCCTAGATTTGTACGAAAGTGTTAGGATACACTTTACAACACCTTAAATAAGGGACAACTAAGTCCATTTAGTTTACAAGTTCCCAAGACCTAATGTGAATGTGTTAAACACATTAAAACACTAAATCAAGGTAGCATTAATCTCAATTTAACGAGGGCCCAAACAAGCACGAAAATGTAGAGGGATACATTTTCCGTTGCCACATTAAATATAACTATTTAATTAATTAAGAGGAAATAATGTTAGATTTAGGGTGACTACATTTTGCCCCTCTTTGATGCAATGTTTGAAGTGATATTGCATCAAAGAAGTTTAAAATTTTTCCCTTAAACAAAAATAAACATAGATATTATACATACCACAACACAATGATTTACGTGGGGAAAACCCTTTTGGGAGAAAAACCCCACACTCTAAACATCATCGAATATATTATTTAGAAATTAAAAAGATTACAATATACTTGCAGAGAAAGCTTCACATAGGAGTATAACCAACCAAATATCAAAAGACAACACGACCCCTATCAAACTCTCATAATACATCACAAACATAGCTATAATACAATGCCCTCATAAAATAGGGTTTCCTTTTAGGGCTATTCAAGCTAATAAAATATTGGCTATCAGATTTAATAACTAAAGATGAATAGTCTAGATTTATAATAATAATTTATATAAATAAAATTTTCCTTTCAGGGGTGCCCCCATCATCGGCATATCAATATTACCTTATGAATCAACAATACCTTGTGCAACTGCAAGGTTGAGACATATTGTCCCAAAAAGTCTCCCACTTGTCGAATACCTTGGAAACAACAATAGGAGGGTGTATAAACATCATCTCTTAATTTTTAGGGTTTGAAAGACCCATTGAATTTTTGGTGTAATTGATTATCTAATAACACTTACATAAGTTTACTTAGGCATTTAATTAATTCCTAGGTTGCACTTACTAGGTGATACGTTATAATGGGGCCTTGACCCTTATTCACATATTTGCTTAGGATATAAGATTCCTTTTAGAATGATGAGTTTTCTTTTCTAGAAGTCTTATCTTATCTAGCATCATTATCCTTGGTAGTTAGTTGTCATGTCATAAGATTATGACACATGCCAATGTCATGTTCATCTACATCTCAACCTTGCCTATATAAGGAAGGTGCTTATAATAATTTGTATAATACTTTATCATACTTCATGCCTCATCATTTGAGAGGTCTTAATATCAAGCAAGTTCATATTCTTGCATATCCTCTTGTGGAAGGTGTTCATTGTTTTTGCAGGTGTTCTTGGGTGTTGAGCTAATTTCAGCTCTTACATGACTCTAAACACCATTTAAACTTCTCTATGCTCACAAATTTAGTTAAAGAATCAATAACATTCATCAAAGTCTCTACCTTAACTAGCTTCACCCTACCATCTTTAACCACATCTCTAAAAAAATGATATTGTACATCAATGTGCTTGATTTTGACATGAAATTTCAGTTCTTAGCTAGACATATCACACTCTGATTGTCACAAAAAAATTGTCACTGCACATTGTTTTATTCTAATATCTAAACATAGTCTCTTAATCCAAATGGCTTCTTTTACTAGTAGAATTTGGCAAATAAATGACTAGGTGACCGGAAATTTTAGTCACAACAACTAAAAATGACTAAATTCTACTCATTTTTTGCAACTCAGCTATAAATGAGTAAATAAATGACTAATTTGGTTGATAACTAAAAAATTATTTAGTCACAGAAATAAAAATGACTAAATAGTTAGCCATCAAATCCAAATTAGACAATTTTCTTGAAAAAAAAATTAGCCAATTATTGGTGTGATGTATAGGCATGATTATTCACTTTCATTGAAAATTCATTCATCTCGTTTATTGTAGATTAATTTGTCTCACTTGACCTTGTGACCTCGCTTCATTCATTAGCCTGGCATGAGTCATTTTTATTAGTTATAGCAACTACTTGCATGGGTGATAAGGATTTAGAGAGGACTTGGAGACTTCTGAAAAGGTGGGAAAGGGCAAGGAAGTCAGAGTTTGTTGCAACAAATTTGAATTTGTCAAGGCCATCTATAGAAAAATCAGATTTGGGGATGCCCTCTATAGCAAATTTAGAGGTAATTTGAAACCATCATTACATTAAAAAAAATATTAAACACTCATTACAATCTACTACTCTCAATAATGTTTTACTGCTCTTAATAATATTCTTTTACAATCTTGCCACTATTCTGCTTCATAATGTGTTTGAGCTAAATATAATAAAATTTGGGTATCAATGCCAACATAGAATTTCCTCAAACAATTTTGATACATTTTCACTACAAGCACAAAATGTCCTTGTGCAAAGTAAACATGTCCTAGATTTACCCACACATCAAACATCTAAACAAAGATGTTTCTTGCAGTAGCTTCTTGTACCTATGCAAGGAATTCCTTTGCAATATCAAATTGACCCCTTTCAACTAACACAATGGTTGCCCCATTTACAACATAAACATTTCCTAGTCTTTGTCCCAATACTTTACAATGGCTGCCCCATTTGCAACATAAACATTTTCACTATAAGCACAAATTGTCCTTGTGCAAAGTAAGCATGTGCTAGATTTACCCACACAACAAGAATTTGAACAAATATGTTTCTTGCAACAACTTCTTGTACCTGTGTAAAAATTCCCTTTGCAATATCAAATTGACCCCTTTCAGCTAGCACAATGGTTTCCCTATTTACATCATAAACATTTCCTAGTCTTTGTGGAAACACTTAAGTGGCCATTTTATGACATTAAGATCCTCTTGAGTTATTATTATACTCCTATTTTCCAAGAGAAAAGTCCCCAAGGCCCATGGGAAATGAACGATGATTATTTGAGTTTCCACTTGGCTTCATTTCGAAAAGGGGACATTACATTGTACAAGATTTGTTTAACAATAGAATAATTTAATCCACCTATTTGGGACTATAAAATAAAAATAGATGAATTAATCCATTTTGAATTATAGGTTCTTTTAATCTAGAATCTGATAGAAAGATAAAGTATAATACATTGAAGAATATAGAAAATGTTCTAAAATAAAGACTAAAATAGGTTGCCCATGAAAAATAAGAAAGAGGAAAAATGAAAAGGTAACATACAGATGATTCATTTGAGGTTTTTGATAAGATCTCATTAACTATGTCAAAGGGATTTGGAAGGGACAAAGCATAGTTGATTGAATTAAATTTTGAGGTAGCTTATTCATCTGCATTGTATGCATCATCTTCTCTTGGAATCTATTTCTACAATCCACCAAGCCTAGAATTGGTTGGTAATGCACTTAAGGTGGATAAAAACTCATCAAATTCTTTATGTATGATTGGAAACATGGAACTTAAAATAGATGATTGGCTTAAATCAAAATAAACAATTAAAGTAGAACACCAACTTTTCTTGACTGATGAAGAAAAATGAAAAGCTGATGAAAAATGAAGGATTCAAATGGAAAGGAGAGAGAAAGAAGAAGAACTTTAGCAGACATGATGCAATAAGAGGAGAAATTTGAACATGTGAATGAATTATGGAAGAGTAAGTGTAAGGACAGGGATGATGACAATGATGAGGCCAGTTAGTCTGAGAAGAAACAAAAGAAGGAAAAGAAGAAAAAGAAGGATAAGTACCACAAGGCTTATGAATTATAAAGGGAGGAACCTAATGTTGCCATGGAAGATGAGGAAAATTATGAGTGATAAGGAACAAGATGATGTAGAAAATTCCCAAGATCTTCTTGTAGCTGCAGGTCTAGAAGACTTTGATGATGGCGAGACAAATTATCCAGTTTCAACAAAATCACGAAATAGTCTAAGAGAAGATGATCCATATGATGATGATTTCTAGGCTTTTTGAGCTTTAACCAAGCCTAGATCCTATTTTCCAAGAGGAAAATCCACAACGCCCATGGGAAATGAATGATGAGCATTCGAGTTTCAATAGATTCCAAGAGAAGATGCATACAATGGCGATGGATAGTGTTGACGATGATTTCACTCGCAGAAAATAGGTCAAATAAAATCTCCATAGACAAGACCGTGAAGAGCCTATCCTTTTTGAAAGATATGGAACAAAGATAACCTAAGGGTAAATTATGTATTCATAGGACAAGGATTGGATTTCGTTCAATCCCAAGTCTACGATAACCAGGTCATGGTTGCACTAGGGTCACTCTCGGGTAATGATGTGATATTGTTGTTAATCTCAAAAGGACTACGGTTAGCCTTTCAACATTTTAGATAACATTGAACTGAAATGATAAGCTCGAACATCATGAAACCAAAAGATTTACCATAACATTTCATGAAATATCACAAATTCCTTGCTATCACTTAAGTAGATTTAGCATTAAGCATTCAAAAAAATTATGGAAAATAAAATATTTTCAACAAAATTCCTTCCATTCATTTAATTTTTTGGAACATTTTCAAATATTAAACATATATTCTAAAAAAATCATAAAAAACACTAAAAAATAAAAGTTTCTCCTGGTTATTCTCCATGGATGCCCCAAAGAATTAATTAAAATAGAGCAAATTGTTTTATATTTCACTAGATTGCTTCATAGCTACGTATAAAAGAGAAATATTTTAAATAGAGGGTTTCGTTTATGGACACCAGGTAGGTTCTGTATGCACCCTTAAATGATGCAACATACAGTCTTGTTCAGACGAACTTACAAAACCAGCTACAAAAGATACTGAGATAGGTAACTATCCTTAAAGCTCTGATATCAATTAATGTCTACGTGCATACAAAGTCTTACATAGGAATGGTTTAGAAAACAAGAAAAAAGAAAAAAACTTAAAAAAAATTATGCTCCTCCAACATCCAAATATTTTCAACTTAAAGTAAAAATGAAGCATCCTATGGCCTTTTATAGAACACAAGGCTCAAATAGGATAAGACAACTACATGAGAGGAAATATAAGGGACCAATCTTATCAAGGAACGTGGAATATTGTGACCAATAGGAGAATTGCAATTGAAGTCAATGGAAGTCAAATCTAATTACTCGTTGAAGCTCTTCAGGTGTTGATCCTGAATCTTTGCTAGGATGATACTTCAAATCATGATAATATGTAGGGGCTTCCCATACATTCAGAACGAAAAGGTAGAATTTTCACCCCCACACATCTCTTGGCTCTTGTTTTGTCACTCTCAGGAATGGGCTCTCCCGAAGATTGGCATTTGCTCCCACTGCATGCAAAATACCAAGATCCCCAACATTCTAGTGGACTCAAAGCCATCTACATTATCACCTCCTAGAGTGATCGAATCAGATTGAAAATTATTCCTTACATGATTCAAGTTTTCCTGACCATCCATACCTGAGCTTTGCATCACAATCGATATCTACTACAATTACAAATTCCATATATTAAATCCCCTTTAAAAAAAAAGAAACATTATAACATCTCATGTAAATAAAACCATTATTCAAATGTTAGTACAAAAATCTCATAATTAACACGCCTTTCAAAAATCATATCATAAATCCTTGTACATATACTGGATCACTGAGATCATTAGACAAATTTAAAATTTTAGCATTACATTTCACATTGCAACCCGGTACCCGATACTCGGTATTCATCTTTACCCACTTACTTTCCTAGACCTCGGTTATACAGGAACTCCACTATATCGGACTCCCTCTTACCGGAAAGCTTCATATCAGACTGCTTTATACCAAACCAGAGTCTTTCACTTAAACTTCACATTACCTTTCACCTTTTCTGTGTTTTTGGTACCTGGTATCCAGTGCATGAAACACTTATAATACGAAATACTTTCTGATTATCAAAGATTTATCTTCCTTTCTTCACTTTTGGTGATCTTCCAATTAGCTAGCTCCTAATGTAAGAGTTATATTTTTCACTTGGGTCCCTAATTCTTTTCAGTCTTGGGGCATGTTGTGAGACCACACAACAACTGGCAACCAATAAAACTAAATTTAAATCAAACTTGAAATTAAATCACCATTTGTAATTAAAATTTATACATTTTTTTAAAATAATAACTTTCTACCTTTACCTAGATTATGGCATAAAAAAATAAAACTCGACCTGAAACATTCATGTGTGCTCTGATTAATTCCAATTTTTTGAATTTAGTTAAAATAATCAGTTCATTAAAATTGAACTACATAATATAGCAATCCTCCAAAGCTAACTAGGGATAGAGCCTTGCTGCCAGTCAAGCGTCCATAGCCTCGACAAGGTTATCTCCATAATTCCCCCAAAGATAGTTCTACTACCGATCAAGTGTCCATAGCCCCGATAGAGTTATTTGGATAGCCTAAAGACTTAGTATCATTTTTTTTTATATAGCAATAATAGCTCATTTTTCACTTTTGATATTGCAATAATAGCTCTTTTATCAACTTGCAAGCATTGAAGCACCACTATTAGGTTGGGAATTACAGTGGTATCAAAGGTTACTTTTTTATTTTTCATTCAATGTAAATCCCTTCATCAATTCACTACTTCCCAAAAACTTATTTAATGATTCCATGTAGGTGTGTGTTTCTAGCTAAATTTCACTAATTTATGCCAAATCCTAGCTAATTGTATCTCGCTATATGTTAAAAAATATGCATAAATTAAAATTTAGCAATAGACAAATTAATCACCAAATTTAAATCTAAATTTTAGAAACATTAGTTACCACCCTTCCAATTAAATTTTATGACAACTACTAAAATTTGTGCTAACTATCTCAACTTGACTGCGCTGCACTTCATTAATGGATTAAAATGTCATGATTACCTTGAAACACGATCACATTATTTTGCATTAAATTGACATGCCTTACTCAGCACATATTATCCCTTCAACTTACTCGAGTGATGATGTGTATTGCCTTGCTGGCTTCATTCTCGTGTATATCCCGCACACATAACACCTCCATAATTAATAAGACTCTTGAAATGACCACTATCAATTTCTAAATCTTCAACTTGTTTGATTCGTAATCTCCGTACTACTCAAATTTGAAGCAATTTAATCAGAAATGTGTGAAAAATTAATTTGATTTTAGCTTTAATTCTGATGATTATTGTTTAGCTGCCACCTCACATACGATTTCCCAAAAAAAAAATTACTCAAGGAAACTATGTACCACAATTTGGCTTACAAATCTCTATAAATTCATGCATTTCTTCTTGAATTCTCCACACTTCTCTTTTCTTTCTCTTTTTTTATTTTCTATAAATCTGCTCATTTTTGTGTCTTTGCATTTGTTTCTCCACGTATACTCCAATTTTCTTAGGTTTTTCTCGTAGAAAAAATGTTTTCTTAGGGAGCATCACACCACAAAGGCTTGAAAAGGTCTTCATCATTAGGACTTCCAGTTTCACTGTGCCAAACTTATGTTGTCCTTGGGGAAAGATATGTTGCGCCAACTGCTACTTTCATTTTTACTCTGACATAACTTCTCACTTTGTAGCATCACTTTTGGACATTGGGCTACTTGTTGAAGACATTCGTGCTGCTGCCATCAATAGTGAAGCTTAAATTCTTGGAGAATTTGGATACCATCTTAGTTGTTGCACATCCGACCATTGGGATTCCCTCCATGGATGATATTCCTCGATTCCTGGAACACGGGGAAGTGGTTCCACTTTGGCCCTTTCTTACTAATCTCCATATCCAAGACTTTGAAACTCACTGGGAACTCGCCTACATAGGGTATTTGGCCCTGATAGAAGAGGCATCCCAAATCGACTGAATAGCTACTATCATCCTCAACTTTGATCACTCGCCTTTTGAAAATTTTTTATTTTTTGAACAAGGATTTTGATATCTAATGTATATACATGATACACACACACACACATATATATATCTCTTTTTGATATCTTTTAAAAGCGTGTTTTATTGTGCATGGCTTTATTGTTTCTCCTTTTTCAATTCAGTTTTGAAAACTGTTTGAATTTCACTCTCATGCATAAGATAAATTTAAGCAAAATTTGCTAATGCAGAGGCTAGGAAAAAGAAAATAATGAAATGAAATAAGAAAAGAAACAAGCACAAAGAAAGAACCCCTAAATAAAACTAAAAAACTAGAAAACTAAAACTAAAAAAAACCTAAACTAACCCTAACTACTCTAAATCTATCACCACAAAAGGATTAACTCTAATAAAGCAATTTATTTCAATTTCTACGGCTATTTCCTCTACAGTTTTAGTGTGAATTACAATAGATTTGTCTTTGAATTCTCTTATCAAAATTTTCAATATTCTACTGTAGCAATGGAATACCTTAAATTTTCTACATTTAAACATCATAAATTCAAAAGTGTACTTACCCAAAATTTGGATCAAATGTATGAAAACAATCTCATTAGAGACTGATTGCACACATGTCGTCTGATGTGGAAATACTATACCTTCTCCCAGCCCTGGTCCATTTCCATGAACAACTGCATTTATTTCTTCGTTTCCTTCTCTTCTGAAGATTTTCATATCTTCGGCCATGTCTTCACTTTGCATTTTGTTAGACCAAGATATATCACTATTTATATTGCTATCAGAAAGAGAAAAAGTAAAAACTTGATATTTTATATCTTGTATAAAATTAGGAAAATGTCTTTTTATAGTTGGTGAATTCACAACTTGAAGCACAATAGACGTGTTTCCCGCTCGATTTTCCGCTCCATCTCATTATCTATGTTTTCCACGTATATAGGGAATGATGATTCATCCATGTCATTTCCTTGTTTGTGATGAAATATCTCTGAATCTCGACATTCTCACCTATTCCCCTAAAAAGAGTTAGAATTTTCTTTATAATAATTGTAGTTTTCTAACTGTTTTGGTTTATCGGTTAATTTTTTAATATTTCCAACTCCACTAGGGAAAAAAAGTTTCTCGTTAACAATGCCTTTCTTTTAGCGGTTAAAACTTCTTCTATTAATGAAATTGATCAACTTATGGCCAAACTTACCCTAGTTAAAAAAAATTCACACTCAAGTTCACCATGATTAGTTGTATCATAATTCTACACTTGGTGACTCTCCTAAAAGTAAACAAACACAAAGGATGTAGTTTTTGATTAAATATTTTACAAATTTTTCCAATTTCCATAATAAAAACTATCTTGCATTCAATTCCTCATTTACAAGCTTCTTGTCAACCTTAGAACTAGCATTTCAAAGCATAATTTTCCAATTCCAAAGGATGAAACCTAAAATATCAAAGAAAAGCACCTAACCCTCCTTCTACCACCAGTTCCTGTTGACAATGATTTCACTTGTAGAAAACAGGACGAATAAAATCTCCATAGACAAGACTGTGAAGAGCCTATCCTTCTTGAAACATATGGAACAAAGAAAACCTAAGGGGAAATTTTGCATTCATAGGACAAAGATTGGCTTTCGTTCAATCCAAAGTCTCTAATAACCAAGTCATGGTTGCACTAGGGTCACTCTCGGGTAATGATGTGATATTGTTGTTAATCTCAAAGGGACTATGGTTAGTCTTTGAGAATTTTAGATAACATTGAATTAAAATGATAAGCTCGAACATCATGAAACCAAAATATTTACCATAACATTTCATGAAATATCACAAATTCCTTGCTATCACTTAAGTAGATTTAGCATTAAGCATTCAATAAATTTATGAAAAATAAAATATTTTCAACAAAATTCCTTCCATTCATTTAATTTTTTGGAACATTTTCAAATATTAAACATCTATTCTAAAACAAAGTATAAAAAATACTGAAAAATAAAAGTTTCTCCCTATTATTCTCCATGGATGCCCCAAAGAATTAATTAAAATAGAGAAAACCGCTTTATATTTCACTAGATTGCTTCACAACTACGTATAAAATAGTGGAAGCTTTTAAAGAGAGGGTTTCATTTATGGACACCAAGTAGGTTCTGTACAAAACTAGCTACAAAAGATACTGAGATAGGTAGCTATCCATAAAGCTCTGATATCAATTAATGTCTACATGCATACAAATTTTTATGCCGGAATGGTTCAAAAAACAAGAAAAAAGAACAAAACTTAAAAATGTTTATGCTCCTCTTACATCCACAAATTTTGAACTTAAAATAAAAATGAAGCATCCTCTGGCATTTTATAGAACACAAGGCTCAGATAGGATAAGACAACTACGTGAGAGGAAATCTAAGGGACCAATCTCATCAAGACATGTGGAATATTGTGACCAATAGGAGAATTGCAATTGAAGTCAATGGAAGTCAAATCCAATTACTCGTTGAAGCTCTTTGGGTGTTGATCGTGAATCTTCGCCAGGATTATACTTCAAATCATGATAATATGTAGGGGTGTCCTATACATTCAGAACAAAAAGGTAGAATTTTTTCCCCCACACATCTCTTAGCTCTAGTTATGTCACTCTCGGGAATGGGCTCTCCCAGAGATTGGCATTTTCTCCCACCGCATGTGAAATATCGAGATCCCTAACATTTCTGTGGATTCAAAGTTGTCTGCATTATCACCTCCCAGAATGATTGAACCAGACTCAAAATTATTCCTTCCATGATTCAAGTTTTCCTAACTGTCCATACCCAAGCTTTGCATCACAATCAATATCTCCTGAAATCACAAATTGCATATATTAAATCCCCTTTAAAAAAAAACATTATAACATCTGATGTAAATAAAACCATTATTCAAATGCTAGTACAAAAATCTCATATTTTACACGCCTTTCATAAAGCATATCATAAATCCTTGTACATATACCAGATCACCTGGATCATTAGACAAATTTAAAATTTTAACATTACCTTTCACATTGTAACCCGATACCTGTACCCAGTATTCAACTTTACCACTTACTTTCCCAGACCTTGGTTATACCAGAACTCCACTATATCAGACTCCCTCTTACCAGAAATCTTCATATTGGACTGCTTTATACTAGATCAGAGTATTTCACTTAAACTTCACATTACCTTTTGCCTTTTCTATGTTTTCGGTACCTAGTATCTGGTGCATGAAACACTTACAATATGAAGTACTTTCTTATTATCAAATATTTCTCTTCCTTTCTTCACTTCTAGTGATCAGTCTTGGGGAGTGTTGTGAGACCACACAACATATAGGCTACCTCAAAATTTTAGTCAATCAAATATGCTTTGTCCCTTCCAAATCCATTTGACATAGTTAAATGAGATCTTATAAAAAACCTCAAATGAATCATCTGTATGTTATCTTTTCATTTTTCCTTTTTCTTGTTTTTTATGGGTAACATATTTTAGTCTGTTGAAACTCAAATACTCATCATTCATTTCCCATGGGCCTTGGGGATTTTTGTTTTGGAAAATAGGAGCTAGGTTTGGGTAAAGCTCAGGAAGACTAGACATCATCATCATATGGATTATCTTCTCTCAGACTCTATTTCTTCAATGGTTCATCATCTTCAGAATCAAAGTATGCATGTCTCCTTCATGATTTTGTTGAAACTGGAGAATTTTTCTCGCCACTATCAAAGTAGTCTAGACCTACAACTGCAAGATCTTGGATATTTTCTACATCATCTTGTGCCTTATCACTCATATTATTTTCCTCATCTTCCATGGAAATATTAGGTTCCTCCATATAAGAATCATAAGCCTCGTGGTTCTTATCCTTCTTCTTTTTCTTCTTTTCCTTATTTTGTTTCTTCGTAGATTGACCAACCTCATCATCATCATCATCCCTTCCCTTACACTTACTCTTCCATAATTCCTTCACACATTCAAATTTCTCCTCTTTACTTGTTGTATCACCCACCAAAGTTCTTCCTCTTTCTTTCTCCTTTCCATCTGAATCCTTCATTCTTCATCAGCTTTTCGTTTTGCTTCCTTAGCCAAGACAAGTTGGCATGCTAATTTAATTGTTTCTTTTACGTTAATCCACTCATCTATTTTCAGTTCTAGGTTTCCAAGCATATATAAAGAATTTGATGAGTTTTTATCCACCTTAAGTGCATCCCCAATCAATTCTAGGCTTAGTTGGATCTCATTCTCAGCTTGAGCCATGGCTGCAAGACGTAGATATGCATTTATATAATTAGGAAACTTGAACAATTTTGGCCTATATAAAAGATTTGGTTTTTCAGTATCATGTAGCTATTCAAACAACCTATGAAGATTAAATAGTGCTGTGACTTTATCCCATGGTAACTCTTGAGTGAAACAACACCTTCTTCTAGTCGATGGAAGAATTTTGTATCCTTAAAGCTCATAGAAAAAACTACATAATTGGCACTGGGGCTTTTATTTATGAATTCAACCCAAATTCCATTTCCTAATGCCTCCATTAAATTTTTTTCAGCCAACTCTAGTTTGAATCACGCTCAAAATGAAGAACCCCAATGTTGTTTAAAAATTCAATGGGTACTTCTTCTCTACTCTTCTTCATAAG